>JAODAL010001569.1:0-224975 GCA_025379985.1 Phyllomedusa bahiana | reverse complement strand
TCCCACCTCCTACCGCATCGACTTAGAAAAGGTGGGTAGTAACTCTCCATTCTTTTCAAAGGGAGTTCCAAGTACAGTGACTCAGCTGTATTTTAAATTTTCCTTTGAAATTAATAGAGATCATATACTTGCACCTTCCCCCACCTACACAGGGATTTCAGGGTTTTTCTCAAGATGTTTAAAGGGCGAGATGGGAACACCCTTCAACTACTTATTTCCCTTAAATCATATTTGGCAGATTCACACGCGTTTTTCCAGGGATTTCTGTCACACACTTGGGCTATGCCTACAGGGCAATGTAAAATGCCGATGGTTTCATTTATAGACCCCGACATTTTTTTACAATTATGGTGCCCTGCGGATTTTGGGGATTTCAGTCAGCCTTTAACAGTAACTGTACTAAAATTTTGTTTAAACGGGTTTTATAGAATTGTTCTATAAGCCACAATTTGAAATCTGAAAATAGAAAATAAAGGGGGTTTGTAACTACAGTCAGATTTTCTATTGGGGTCAAAGGGGACGGGTTTTACAGACAAAAATCCGCTTAAACATCCGACCAAAAACTTGCAGTGTAGACTAGGCCTTACTTTTTACATAGAAACATACAGGCTTAGACGGGCCTACAGGCAGGGCCGGGACAGTGAGTAGGCAGGGGTAGGCGATTGCCTAGGGCTCTCCCTCTGCCTGTCTCAAGGGGGCGCAGGGGGGCCCCCGAACCCCGGGCTCCGGGCCGCTGCCTGGCCTGAAGCCCCGGGCGGTCTTTTTGGGATTCGCGGACAGAGAGCGAGTGCTCCCTGCCCGCGACAGTGTGGACCAGCTCGGGGGAGGTGCGGGATCCCCCCGGTAAGTCCGGTCTGACAAAACGGGGATGCGGGGTTCCTCATAACGCTGAGGAACCGCCGCGGCCCCGTGCTGCTCCGCGGGGCAGGCGCTATGAATGATGTCTCGCGCGCTGCCTCTCCTCAGACCCAGCGCATCATAGGCTGTGGCCCAGGAGCTGCTGGAGAGCTCCCGCGCTGGAGGCGGGGCTGAGGAGGAGCGCCGCCCGGGAAACGGTAAGTATGAATGTTCAAAATTTTTTCCCCGCTGATTTCCCCCATATGCCCCGCTGAGGCCCCAATTGCCCGCTAGTTCCCTATATACCCTGCGAGTGGGCCCCATATTTGGGGCCCCTTAAAATTGGGCCCCTTTTTGCCTGCTGAGGGCCCCTATATACCTGCTGATGCCCCTATAAAAAACCGCTATTCCCCTATATTCCTGCGAGTGCCCTTTTATACCCGCCTGAGCCTCTATAGCCCCGCTGAGGGGCCCCCATATGCCGCTGAGTGCCCTATAAAATGCCTGAGCCCCTATATGCCTGCTGGTGCCCCTATATACCTGATGAGTGCCCCAAAATTTCCTGCCTGAGCCTCTATATGCCGCTAATGCCCCAAATACCGCCTGACCTCTATATGTCTGCGAGTGCCCCTATATGCCTGCTGAGTGCCCCTAATCCTGCCTCCCCCTATATGCCTGCTGATTTCACCTAAAATACCGCCGAGCCCCTAATGCCCGCTTTTTGGTGCCCCATATACCTGATGAGTGCCCCTTATACCCGCCCGAGCCCCCTTTTGCCCCCTGAGTGCCCCTTTTATGCCTGCTGAGTGCCCCCCATATACCTGTGAGTGCCCCATATATACCGCTGATGCCCCTATATACCGCTAGTGCCCTATATACCTCCTGAGCTCTATATGCCTTAAGTGCCCCCCAAAAACCCGCCGACCTCTATTGTTGCTGAGTCCCCCTATATGCCCCTTTAGTGCCCTAAACCGCCGGCCTTATATGCCTGCTGAGTGCCCCTATAAACCTGCCGGGGCCCCTATATGCTGCTGAGTGCCCCTATTACCTGATTGCCCCTATATTTTCCTGAGCCCTAATGCCTGTGATGCCCCCATATGCCTGCTGAGTGCCCCATATACCTGCTGAGTGCCCCATAATACCCGCTGAGTGCCCCAACTATTACCTTTTTTTAGGTGCCCCTACATATCCCTGCTGAGAGTGCCCCTACTATATACCGCATTAGAGGCCCCAGCTTTTACCTCCGGAGGCCCCTAGCTATATACCTGCCTGAAAAGTGCCCCCAGCTATAACCTGCCCGAGAGTGCCCCTATATACCTGCGGAGGCCCCTAATACCTGCCCGAAGTGACCTTAATCAATATACCTGCCCGAGGACCCTATATTTATATAAATGCCCGTTAAGGGGGCAATATCTTATACCGCCCTGACTGAGGGACATATATATATTATGGTGGGGCGCGGGGCAGGGTGTGGTGGGAGATCTTCCAGAGAAACGGCCCCTTTACGCATTTTCACCATCACACACGGCTCCTGCTAACTGCTTTCCTAAGTTGCCCGGACACGAAGAAGGGGAGCTGCGAGAGTCCCCCAAAGGACGGTCCCCTCTCCCCCAAACTAAGGGACCACGTCCGCCCACAACAGCTAATGAATCAAGCCCCTCATCCAGCTTTTTAAGGCCGCAGGTACCGCGCTTACGCCATTTTTGCGTTGTGCCCCGTCCTAAAAACCCCCATTAAACGCCTGCAGATAAGGGACTCTGTGCAGCTACACGAACTGCGGCTTCCCAAACGCAGAGACCGCAAAATCTCGTCCCCCTTCTAAAAAGGGGCCCCCTTCCTCTTTTGTAACGGCCCCACCAGTGATTTTCCAAACTTTTTGCCCCCATCACACCCCCCTTTGGGCGGCGCCTTTTTTCCCGATAACTATTTACTGGTGGCAGGGGTTATACACGATAGCGGGAAAAACAGGGTTTTTATAAGGGAACTTTTACTCCTATTTATTTTTCTTAAGGGAAAAACACCCTAATCTATTTCCCCCCTGGCACATAAAGTTATTTTTCCCTTTCTTGTTAACCCCTCAGCAATCTAACGAACAACCTCCAAATCAGATCCCGCTCCTCCATATTCAAACAACTTTTGCAACCAGCACTATCCCAGCACCCCAAAATTAACTCTATCTGACCAGAAAACTTCCCCGCGCTTAACTCAATGCAACCCAACTTCAGCTCTTCCCAGAAATCACCTAACGCAATCATCCCTCATTTCTAAAACCTATACACTTCCTAAACCCTTCCAATTACACTGAAAGTATCATTTACCCTTTTGTTGACAGTTCCTCCCTGAGACAAGTTCCTTAAATTTCTTTTCCTAAGGTGAAAAAAAAAAGAAAAGAAAAACCCCTCTAACCTCCCACCCTTTTTACCAAAAGCCAGCCAGAAGCGCCCCAAAACGCCCCCCAAGAGCGCCTCCATCAACTGCCACCAAGAACGCCCCATCAACTGCCCCAAAAGGGAGGGGCCCCCTCCATCAACGCCCCGCCAAGAGCGCCTCCACAACTGCCCCACCAAGAGCGCCTCCATAAACTGCCCCAGCCAGAAACCCTCCATCAACTGTCCCACCAGGAGCGCCTCCATCAACTGCCCAGCCAAGAGCGCCTCCATCAACTGTCCCCACCAAGAGCGCCTCCTCAACTGTCCCACCAGAGAGCGCCTCCAAAACGTCCCGCCAGAGAGCCCTCCATCAACTGTCCCTGCCAGAGAGCTCCCCCACAACTTCCCAGCCAGAGAGCCCTCCATCAACTTCCACCCAGGGAGCCCTCCAAAAATGTCCCCCGGGGAAGCGCCTCCATCAACTGTCCCACCAGAGAGCCCCCCATCCCCTGTCCCACCCAGAAACGCCTCCATCACCTGCCCCAGCCAAGAGCGCCTCCACACCTGTCCACCAGAGAGCTCTCCATCCCTTCCCAGCCAAGGGAAGCGCCTCCACCAACGTCCCAGCCAAAGCGCTCCACAACTGTCCCACCAGAGAGCGCCTCCATCAATTTCCCCACCAAGGCGCCCCCATCAACTGCCCCAGCCAGGAGCGCCTCCATCCCTTTCCCCAGCCAGACATCTACGTCCAACTGTGATCTAACACATGCCTTCTTTTCCCCCTCACATCCTATCTCCACCTCCTCACACTTACTGCTTATCCCCAAACTCCCTCCTGGAAAATAAACTCTACCTCCCCCTGCTTTCTACCCTCACACCTGTCGCTCCCACCAACCTCTTCCTCACTTTTTAAAGGGGTTTTTGCCACAAGTAATTTGACTGGGACCTCCAAAAGGGGTTTTTAATCATTTTTCTAAATATAGGAAATTAAAAAAATTTGCATCGGAGAGCTACACCCCTTCCTTACATCCCCCTTGGTTATTCAAAGCTTCATTAGAAACTCCTGACAAGCGCTGCTGCGGGCCCGGGCTTCCCAGACACACTTCTTATCGATAGACTAGCTGCAGAAGTTTTTAAGGCACCGGGAAAAGAAAATATGTTTTCTTTTGTATACAAAAAACAGTTGTAAGTATTAACCCCCTGTTTTAAACTATGACAGGGAAATGAAGAACTTTAAGCTGCTGTGTGAAAAAGCTGTTGTTTTTTGTACACAGAACCACAATTATAGTTTGATTATTTGATGAACAGTCACAGGATCCCTTATCAGCTCCGTGTCTGGCGGGTGCGCTCTCTCTCTTTCTCTCCTTTCAGCTCCGGATTTGTTTACATAACTTCTTACAGATAAGGCTCCTCCACAGGGCGGCTGGGGCTGTGTCTTGCGTTTAAAATCCACTTTTGTACTGTTTATTTTTCACCAAGTTTTGAGACGCTCCCTATTCCTCACTCGCCCCCACTCCTCCCCCCAGCTTCATGACCTAAATGATTTGTTACATCCTGGCTAAGCAAGGGGTAAGAACTTTGTCCGCAAATCCCCTTTAATGCCTCTGCACCAAACAAACCCGCCAAAACACATCTATCCACGCCCCCCTACTCACCCCCTCACGCTCCTTCTGGTTTCCCGGGGGACATACCCCAAAACCCGGGGCCCCACCAGCACATTCCCCCCATGGTCTCCCCCCTCCTCAAACGACTCACCACACAATTCCGCTAATCCCTTCAACCAATACACATCCCTCGCCCCCTCCCCCCCATCCCTCTCCTTGGAGCTCTCTGGAATGCCCCGGTCTTATGAAAAAACTCTCATACATACATGACTTGTTCATCTCACCAACTTACTCTTTTTCGACTGAAACCGGGCTACCCCCTCTGCCCAAGTCCCCCCTGCCGCACTCCTTTTAGGGGCCTCCAACTTACCTACACTCCCGCCCTGGTAAAAACAGGTGAGGTGTCGGGCCTCCCCGTCTAACCTCTCCTTTGTCCCCGCTCCACCCCCCTTTTCCCTCACACTCTCTCCTTTGAGGTGCACTCTGCCCCCCCATCTACCCCCCCTCCCCCCCCAAGTGGCTGTTGTCACCGACCGCCGGGCCCTGCCACTGCCTTTTTTGACCACTTTGTTTCCTGGCTTCTCCCTTTCTTTCCACCACACCCCACATCATCAGGGAGACTTAAAACCCCCCCAAAATCGACACCCCCCACCCCGCTTCCAACAAACTCCTTTCACTCTGCTCCTCCTTAAACCTCTCCCATGGACCCGGGACCACTCACAAAGAGGACACACACGGACCTCAACTTCCCCGCCTCTGCCCCCTATCTGACATCTCAACCCCCAAACCCCTATATCTGACCACAACCTGCTTTCCCTTCCCCCCTATCTCCTCCCCACCTGCTCCTCCGACTCATACCATCAACCCCGCAGGGAAACACAAAAAACCCACCCTCACACTCTCTCTGACCTCTTGCCCTCCTTCCACTATCTCCTCATTTAAAGACCCGACGCACCACCACTTTCACAACCATACAACTTTACCGCCCTTGACTCATCGCTCCCTCACACACACAACAAACCCCAAAATCAAAAGACAACCCTGGCACACAGACCAACCAAAAACTGAGGCTGCTTTCCCAAAATGCCGAAAGCCGCGGAAGAAAAAATCACTCCACTGATCTTTTCCCATCAAAACCACGCAGACATTTAAGTCCGCAACCCCCTCAGCCAAACAGGCTTTTCACCACTCCATAACCTCCTTCCCCCCAACCCCCCACAATTATTTAAAACCCTTCAAATCCTTCTCCGTCCACCCAAAACCTCCTCCCCCATCCCTCCTTTTAGCAGAACTTTGCCTTCCTCCTCCAGAAGACAACCTCTCGGAAAACTTCAGCTGCAGTCCCCCCCACCCCCCCTTGCAATCTCTTCCCCCCAAACTTCTTCCCCATGGTCACCTGACAACTCTCCTCTTTATTTCCAAACCAACCTCACTACCTGTATCTTGACCCACTGCCATCCCCCATCCCAGACCTCAATGCTTCTATCATCCAGCCCCCACCCATCTCCAACCCATCAATAACCCTGGCATCTTCCTTCCGCCTTTAACACGCTACTATCCTCCAATCCTAAAAAAAACGACCCTCAAACCCCCCTTTTCTGTCCAACTACGCCCCATCTCACGCTCCCCTTTCTTCCAAAATCCCGAGCAGCACTCTATCTTCAACTGTCCTCCCACCTCCCCAACTCTCTTCTTTACCCACTACAATCTGGTTTTCGACCCCACCACTCTACCAAATGCCCTAACCCCAAGTCCTAATGACCTATAACTGCTAAAGCCTCATGCCACTACTCTGGCCCTCCCTTAGACCGGGCCTCTGCTTTTTACACTGCGACCATTTTTCCCCCCCCGCTACAAAACCTCTCCTCCCCGGGATCAAGCTTGGCCTTTCCTGGTCCCTCGTACCTCACGATCGGACTTTTAGCGTCTCTCATCCACCCACCTCCTCCCCCGCCCCTCTCTTTGGTTCCCTCAGGGGGGCAATCCGGCCCACTACTCTTCTCCAACACACCCTTGGGCCTCGGTTAGCTCATAGCCCCATGCTTTAATTACCACCTGTATCTGACAACCCAAATCTACACTCCGGCCCCGATGTCACTTCCTCTCTCCCGGATCCCTACTGTCTGCGTCCCCTTTTTTTCCCCTTTTTCTCACACTCCCAAAACTAAATGTGGAGAAAACAGAAATCTCATCTTCCACCATCCAACTCTACCCCCCCCCTGACTCTCTATTACAGTCATTGCTCACACCTCACCATCCCCCGCAAATCCGCTGCCTGGGGTAATCCAACCCTCTCTAACTTTTAAACCCCCACATCCAAACCCTCACCTCTACATGCGCCTCCACCTGAAAAACTTTTTCGCATCCCCATTCCCAACTATACACTACAAAAATGCTGGTCCTCCCTTGTCATCCCCGCCCTTGACTACGCAACACCTTCTCTGTGGGCCACCACTAGCCCCCCCTCCCCCCCTCCAATCCCTCCTTAACCGCTGCCCGTCTTATCCCCCTCTCTCCTCCTCTGCCTCTCCCCTCTGCCAATCCCCCACGGCTCCCCCTTGCCCACGAATTCATTTCAAACTACTAAAACCATACCTACAAGGCTCCCCCGACCTCTCCCCTCCCTACACCTGCCCTAAATTTTCCCAAAAATCACCCTCACGCACTCTCCCCCCCCACAGGACCTTTTCCTCTGCTCCCCCTTTCAGCTCCCACACAACGTCTCCCAAAACTTTCCCTAGTGCTTCACCCACACCGGAACTCACTGCCCCAACACATCAGACTCCTCCACTTTCACCACTTCAAAGCAACCGAAAACCCATTCTTCAGGCTTGCCCCTAACCTTTCCCAAAATTGCATACTTCCCCACAGACATCCTGCCCCTCACCTCCTGTCTCTTTCCCCCTCCTTGAATTTAACCCTCGCGGGGTAGGGTCCTCTCTCCTCTGTGTGCCAATTGCACTACACTTATCACTTACTTTTGTTTTCTTATGTTAAATTATGAAACCCCCTCGAATGTACAGCGCCCTGGAATCAATGGCGCTTTAAAAAAAAAATAAAAATAATAATAATAATAATAATATATGTATAAAAAATTAAATATAATATATTTATAAATATATATATATATAATATATAATATATATATACCACCTTCCGGGTGAGAGGGCATATCTTTTACCCTGCCTACTTATGGGGAAAACCGTATATCCCCGCCAATTAGGGGGCTAAAAAAACCTGTCTGACGAGGGGACTTATATACCTATAAAAAGGATTCGGAAAAGTAATTCTAAGATATTTGTGTCCAATCGCGGAACGACAGCTGGTATCTACCACTAAAGGTCAACTGAAAAGGGGTGGTAAATTAATCAACTTGTACAACTATATCACATGTGGGGGGGTTTGGTTTGGTCAGAGCGGGAGGATTATTTGATCGTTAAATATTAAATTTGGGGCTTGGGGTTTTTAGGGGTGTTTTTTTAGTAACAATCTTTTCCAAAAATTTTCCCATGTAAGGTGGATTATTTGGGGGAAAGTTTTTGTAATGTATTTTCAAACCGTCATACGGAGGGGAGCGATTTGAAAAAGCTAATTTGGGCATTGTGCAGTGACTGCTGAGGAGGGGAACAGGGGCTAGTGAATATGCAGAAAATTAGTGACAGACCTGGTGCAGGGGCGAGAGGGTTAGTTGGGGGGGGGGGTCAATTTTTTTTGGAGCGGGGGGGGCCATTGGGTTTAAATTGCCTAGGGCACAAAAAGCCTTGTCCCGGCCCTGCCTACAGGGAAAAATTGGTGGGAGTGTCGGGGCTGGGTCTTGGGTCCACCAGTAAATTTCATTCTGGGGCCCCCTGAAGTTGGGTTTTGGGGCCCCAAATGGGGCTGATTTTTTGGGGCCCCCCAGTGGGGCTGAAAACTTTGGGGGCCCCAAACCCACAGCATTTTAAAAATGCCTTTTAAAACTCTGCCTCCTGCATTTTGCCCTTTTTTTTCTCTGCCTTTCTGCCCCCCAGGGCATAATTGCCCTTTCCCAATCTCGCGGCTCCAGCTGCGTCTCTGCTTCTGCTCCTGCCCCCTGCGCGGCAATAACTCCGGGGCATGAGCGCAGAAAGCAGCACCCCCCCCGTCCGTCTCCTCCCCCCCCGGGGAAATTAAAAGCTCAGATTCTACCCCCCCCTCCCCCTCATCACACTCCACTCCCCCCCCCCGGGTTCCCCCCCCATCACCTCGCTTTGGGCCACCATCAGCGAGGTCTATGAAGCTCTGTGTTTCCCTGGTCCCGGGCCCCACCTCTGATAAAAAGGACAGGGACCCTATGGGGGGATGACAGGTTCAGGGTGGCGACCACACTAATCATATAACAACTTGGGGTCAGCCCTCCTGTGCCCCCAGCCCATAAGCACTAAGAACTTCTGAGTAGTGCGCAGGGCCGGGGGACAGGATTCTACCACATAAAGTTAGTTACAGCATGCAAAATCATCCTAATCAAAATAAAAAAATCCTAATAAAATAAAAAAATCTGCACAACACCTCTATTCCCCAATAAAAACACTTTATTTAGTAAAGAAAAATGAAGTTAACCCTTTAGGCTATGTTCACTTGGCTTATTTGCAGGGCGTAATTACGCCCCGCAATTACGCCGTGTGGACGGGGGCGGGAACGGAGGGCCAGCACCTCGCCGGCCCATAGACTATAATTACCAGCGGCGTGTATACGCCGCTGGTAATTCACATGTCACTTATCTCCCTGCTCGGGGAGAGGAGACGTAATCCATAGTTCTCTATGAGAACTGTGGATTACCGTAATGACTAGGACGTATTCAGACCGTAATTTGCGCACTCTACAAAGAAGGAAAAAAACATAAAGTGTACAAAAAAAAAGTAAAAAAAATTACATAAAAAAGTACAAATATTCAGTATCTATATGACCGTAATAACCTTTAGAATTAATCTAGCAGGTTATTTGGTGTAAAATGTGAATGGTGTAAAACATAATAAATAAAAAAAATGCTGAAAAACACTTTTTCTGTTCACGCTGAAATTGTTTTTTTTTTAAAAGAATTATGCGGCAGTTAACATGTACACTCAAACTACGCCCCCAAAAATACAACTTCTCCCGCATAATACAGGTCCTCAAACAGCTGCGTCATTGATTTTAGGGGTTAAGCATAATGGGCTCCATCATCAAAAATGGTATAAAGTCTGTTTTTGTTGCCAATAGCAACCAATCCGAACTCATAGCAGCCAATCAGCTTTACCGCAATTGTGGCACACATTTCGGCTGTATTAAAGTGCAAATCGCCGCAAAATGCACCCCGCAATTACACCGTGTGAACATACCCTTAGATAATATTGATAAATGTTGGTTGGGGGGCCCAGTGAACAGCTCTGCCCAGGGCCCATGATGCTGCTAAGACGGCCCTGGCGGGCAGCGCCCGCCGATCTCTCTGACTGCATGGCTGTTTCACAGCGGCCGCGCAGTCAGAGTCGGGGAGGAGGCAGGATGGATCGTTCCCGTCCTGTCTTCCCCCCTGGATGTACGGCGCTTGGTAAGCGCTGTACATACACATCGGCGTCGCAGGGGGCGAGACGCGCCGCGTTCATCACCGCCCCTGCGACGCTGGGATCCTCTAAGCCGGCAGATCTGCGGGGCTCAGGAGGTCCCGGGCCCCGCAAGACGGCATAAGTAGCGTGATAACATCACTCTGCTTACACCATTCTCAAGCTGCAGGACCTGGATAAGCGGACCGGGCAGAGGTAAGTAGGTTTTTTTATTTTATTTTTATTAGGTAAGGGGGCATATCACGGGATACAGGGGACATATCACTGGCTACAGGGGGCATATCACTGGCTACAGGGTGGCATATCACTGGCTACAGGGGGCATATCACTGGCTACAGGGGGCATATCACTGACTACGGGCAATCACGGTACAGGGCATTCACTGGCTACAGGGGGGCATATCATTGGCTACAGAGGGGCATATCACTGGCTACAGGGGGATATCTACAGGCTACAGAGGTCATATCACTGGCTACAGGGGGCATATCACTGGCTACCGGGGGATATCACTGGCTACAGGGGGATATCACTGGCTACAGGGGGCATATTACTGGCTACAGAGGGGCATATCACTGGCTACAGAGGGGCATATGTGGCTAAGGGGGCATATCACTGGCTACAGGGGGCATATCACTGGCTACAGAGGGGCATATTACTGGCTACAGAGGGGCATATCACTGGCTACAGAGGGGCATATTATGTGGCTATGGGGACATATTACTGGCTAAGGGGGCAGTAACCTGGCTACAGGGGCTAATAGCCTGACTACAAGGAGCATATTACGGGCTACAGGGGGCATATTACTGCCTAAAGGGGCGGTAACCTGGCTACAGAGGGCAGTAACCTGGCTCGAGGGGCTAATAACCTGGCTAGAGGGAGCAGCAACCTGGCTAGAGGTGGCAACTACCTGGCTATAGGGGGAAAATATTTACCTATAAGGGGGTAATTATTACCATTTGGGGTACTATAGATGGGGATTTTGTACAGAGATAGAAAATGTGAGATAAATGCTGATAAAATGAGGAGTCTAAGATGTTTGTTTTGTAAATTTTTCAGTGAAGAGTTGTGGACGGGAGAAGTCATCATGGCGTCTGGGAGAGATGGAGAAGAAGAGAAAGAGAACAACTCTTCAGAGGCGTCTCCTGTAAGTCACTAAATGTAACTGCAGTGTAATCACATATATTTCTCCTGAGCCTACATACAAAGGTTTTTCTCTGTAAAAATACATCCGCAGTTCTCAATGAGACGCAAAAAATTCCGTGTGCACCCAGCCCTACTCAGAAAAACTTAAGGGCACAAGCCCCGGATGTTTTGGGACCCTAGCAACGCCCCTGGCCTCTCCCAAGGATGTATATGGAGTTTAAAAGAAAATGTACGTATGCCATGCTCTTGGGCCGAACGGGGGTTAACCTGTTCCTCTGTGGGCCAGTCCGAGCCTGCGTGGTGGGCCCCTGAGCATGGCAGACCTGGAGTTGTTTTTTTAACAGCATATGCAACTTCAGGAGAGGCAGAAAAGAAGAGAAAGTGAGGCAAAAAGCAAGAGGCAGAGTATAGGTGGCATGGACAGTCATTTACAGTAACTGTAGGATGGGACCCTAAAATAAACCCCACCAGTGGGTCCAGAAACAGCTCAAATGGCAGGCCCCTAAAATTAACCTCACTTGTGGGCCCTAAGCAACCCAGTCTGACACTGGTAACATACTAGAAAGGTTGGAAAAAATACAAATCCATGATGCTGATTTTATTGCATTTAAAGATGTGGATTATCCTTGTCCTATACTGCTAATCTGCATCCTGGCTCCTGTTGCACAGAAAAAGTGACATGCACATTTTATTGTGTTTTTTAACACCAAGCAGATTTGGAATTCTTGTAGGTAAATGTACACAAAACTTTCACCATGAGAACTGTGGTGTGTATTCCCATTAAAAAACAAGGACATGCTATGTCACTGTTTTATGATGCATATTTTGGTGTGTAACACACACCTTTTTTTTTATTTAGTTTTAAACAATATTTTATTGACACAAAATCAATCCATACAGATATATAGTAGTGGACATGTATAACAGTGTCGTTAAATTTTCTACATACAATATTTATAATAAGCCAATATTGATAATTTATTTATAACAACAAAAAATAACCTATCCTAACTTTAATCCACAAATCTAAATATGGACTTGTACCTTGTCACCTTCTCTCGCCACCTATATGTCAGAGACCTAGATAACTTTAAGTCTTATTTTGCAACCTCCCCAAAGTGCCCCTCAAAGCTGCACTATGATACCATTTGGTATATTGAAAAACAGAAATTAATTTATCTATTTCCTCTTGCGTGTAAAATTTGTCAATAAATAACTTCCACTTTTTAAAAAAGGCTTTCGCTTTTGTCTCTTTGTGTCGCTTCGTAAACACCTGATCAGCAATGAGGTACAATTTGGTATGTCCATAAACCATGATACAAATCAGTTTTTGACTCTCCACATTTAGGACATGCAGTAAGCCGGTTAGGAAAAGAAGCATTCGGTGGAATATTGAATGCATAGATAGCAGAATGTACCATCTTGAAGTATGTCTCACACCATTTCTCATTTATGATACATTTTCTAATTGTTTCCCATCCTCTAAGTATGACAGGTGCTACGTTTAAAGTGGAGGTCCAGCGGCTCCATTTCTCAAAGCTAATATCACTTTTAACTTTGATGTATTGATCTCTTATTATTGCATAGATTATGGAAATAGACTTTCTATGAGTATTATCCCCCACCAAATCATCAAAATTTATTGTTTCCCTTCTCCTTACTGAAATCCCTGATCCTGGAGTAACCGAACGACTTAATTTGCGAATATTGCAAAAAATATGTGCTAGGTATGCTATAATCTACTTGCAATTCCTCAAAAGTTTTTAACCTATTCTTTAAGAAGGGTGGAATAAGTGAGAAATTTTAGAAACCCTGTTATCTTGCCATATCTTAAAAAAAGGACTGGTCCGCGGACCGGCACCGGGCCTTAGCGTATCCCCTGCCGGTCCGCGGCCCGGGCTAACATGATGCCGGCCGCCCGGTGACTTTAGTCCAGGCGGTCGGCATCTGGTCTGCGCGGCCGCTGTAATCCGGCCGCGCAGACCTAGCATCGGCTGCATCGGGACAGGGAAAACAGGAGCGATGCATCACCGCCTCTGCTTTCTCTATCATTGTAGATGCGGCGCTCACTGAGCCCCGCATCTACAGCGATGAGCGGCGCAGGGAGTGTGATGAGCAGTGATGTCACACCCCCGCGCCGCTCGGTGCTGTCAGCTGCTGGGAGGAGGAGCTCGGCCGAGGATCCACGAAAGGTGTGTGACTTCTTCATCTTCTTTTTTTTTTTTTTTTTAAATTGTCCTGGCTGCCTATTGGGGCCAGCTATCATTACTGGGGGCAGCTAGCTATCACTACTGGGGTCCAGCTAGCTATCACTACTGGGGGCCAGCTAGATGTCACTACTGGGGGCCAGCTAGATGTCACTACTGGGGGCCAGTTAGATGTCACTACTGGGGGCCAGCTAGATATCACTACTGGGGGTCAGCTAGCTATCACTACTGGGGGCCAGCTAGATATCAATACTGGGGGCAGCTAGCTATCACTACTGGGGCAGCTAGCTATCACTACTGGGGGCAGCTAGCTATCACTACTGGGGGCCAGCTAGCTGACACTACTGGGGGCCAGCTAGATATCACTACTGGGGGCCAGCTAGATATCACTACTGGGGGCCAGCTAGCTATCACTACTGGGGGCCAGCTAGATATCACTACTGGGGGGCAGCTAGATATCACTACTGGGGGCAGCTAGCTATCACTACTGGGGACCAGCTAGCTATCACTACTGGGGGCCAGCTAGTTATCACTACTGGGGGCCAGCTAGCTATCACTACTGGGGGCAAGCTAGATATCACTACTGGGGGCCAGCTAGCTATCACTACTGGGGGCCAGCTATCACTACTGGGGGCCAGCTATCACTACTGGGGGCAGCTATCACTACTGGGGGCCAGCTATCACTACTGGGGTCCAGCTAGCTATCACTACTGGGTCCAGCTAGATATCACTAATGGGGGCCAGCTATATATCACTACTGGGGGCCAGCTAGATATCACTACTGAGGGCCAGCTAGATATCACTATTGGGGACAGCTATCACTCCTGGTGGCAGCTATCACTATTGGGGCCAGCTAGATATCACTACTGGGGACAGCTAGCTATCACTACTGGGGGACAGCTATCACTACTGGGCCCAGCTATCTATAACTACTGGGGGACATCTATCACTACTGGGGCCAGCTATCACTACTGGGGTACAGCTATCACTACTGGGGTCAGCTATCACTACTGGGGGCCAGCTATCACTACTGGGGACAGCTATCACTACTGGGGGCAGCTATCATTACTGGGGGCAGCTAGCTATCACTACTGGGGGACAGCTAGATATCACTACTGGGGGGCAGCTATAATTACTGGGGGCAGCTAGCTATCACTACTGGGGGCCAGCTAGCTATCACTACTGGGGCAAGCTAGCTATCATTACTGGGGGCAGCTAGCTATCACTACTGGGGGCCAGCTATATATCACTACTGGGGGCAAGCTAGCTATCACTACTGGGGGCCAGCTATCACTACTGGAGGCCAGCTATCAAGACTGGAGGCAGCTATCACTACTGGGGGACAATTATCACTACTGGGGGACAATTATCACTACTGGGGCCAGCTATCACTACTGGGGGCCAGCTATCACTACTGGGGCCAGCTATCATTACTGAAGGCCAGCTATCACTACTGGGGGCAGCTAGCTATCACTACTGGGGGCCAGCTAGATATCACTACTGGGGGCCAGCTATAATTACTGGGGGCAGCTAGCTATCACTACTGTGGGCCAGCTAGCTATCACTACTGGGGGCCAGCTAGCTATCACTACTGGGGGCCAGCTAGCTATCACTACTGGGGGCCAGCTAACTATCACTACTGGGGGCCAGCTATCACTACTGGGGGCCAGCTATCGCTACTGGGGGCAGCTATCGCTACTGGGGGACAACTATCACTACTGGGGACAGCTATCACTACTGGGGCCAGCTATCACTACTGGGGCCAGCTATCACTACTGGGGCCAGCTATCATTACTGGGGGCAGCTAGCTATCACTACTGGGGGCCAGCTAGCTATCACTACTGGGGGCCAGCTAGCTATCACTACTGGGGGCAGCTAGCTATCACTACTGGGGGCAGCTAGCTATCACTACTGGGGGCCAGCTAGCTATCACTACTGGGGCCAGCTAGCTATCACTACTGGGGGCCAGCTAGCTATCACTACTGGGGGCCAGCTATCTATCACTACTGGGGGCCAGCTAGCTATCACTACTGGGGCCAGCTAGATATCACTACTGGGGGCCAGCTAGCTATCACTACTGGGGACAGCTATCACTACTGGGGACAGCTAGCTATCACTACTGGGGCCAGCTAGCTATCACTACTGGGGCCAGCTAGCTATCACTACTGGGGCCAGCAATCACTACTGGGGGCAGCTATCACTACTGGGGACAACTATCACTACTGGGGACAGCTATCACTACTGGGTGCCAGCTATCACTACTGGGGGCCAGCTAGCTATCACTACTGGAGGCCAGCTATCACTACTGGGGGCAGCTATCTATGTATCACTATCACTACTGGGGCAGCTATGCATCACTATCACTACTGGGGCAGCTATGTTTCATTATCACTACTGGGGGCAGCTATGTATCACTATCACTACTGGGGGGATATATTTATTATTACAGGGGGCATATATCTCTATAATAACAGAGCTGATTACATATGTATATTATATACATGTATAATGCTGACCCGCAGAGCTGATCAATATTACTGCAGACTGATTATCAGCTCTGTGGGTCAGCATTATTAATATAATAGTGACCCACAGAGCTAACAATCAGTCTCCAGTTATAAAATACTGGTTACCGCATACGATGCCCCTAAATGACACAGTATACACTTTATTGGGGTTTTTTTGTGTGTGTGATTCTAAACATCCAACCCCCTCCATAACCCCGCCCCTAATAACCCCGCCCCCAATACCCCCCCACCCCTACCCCACCCCCTACTGGGCCGTGGAAAAATTGTTGTGCATCAAACCGGTCCCTGGTAGAAAAAAGGTTGGGGACCACTGCTCTCAATGATCCCATATGGGAAGATATTTTGAGAGCTGGAAAGATAGTTCATAACGTTTCCTGAGTTCCTTCCACACCATCAACATATCCCTCAGTAGAACCGATCGCTTCACTGTATGAGGTAGATTAGATAATTTTGCATGTAACAGACTACACAGATTTCCCTTAGTTAGTTCTGTCTCCAACTTATAGTCTGAATAGAAACTGGAAGCATGAATCCAGTCAAGTATATGTCTGGACAAACAGCAATATTATAACACCTCAGTTAAAGGAGATTAAGACCTACGTCAAATTTGTGCGCTTGGAGTTTAAGCATAGCTATTCTGGCCTTTTCCCATTCCAAATAAATTTGGATACGGCTTTATCGTATGCATTTACATCTAGATGTGGGAGTAAAATGGGTATTGTTTTGTAAAGGGTTATAAAAGTCGGCAATGAAATCATTTTGACCTAGTAAAGACAACGGAAGACCCATTTCTGTAGTTCTTTTTGTATTTTATCAAATAAAGGGGGATAATTTAATTTGTATATAGAAGAAGGGTCTTTCCCTATCTTGATACCTAGATATTTAATAAAACTCTGTGATACCCTGATGCCCATTGCTTTAATTTTTGATGTGTCTTTAGCATTACCACACCTTAACCATAACAATTCACATTTTTCTTGATTAATATGAAAGCCATAGAAAGAGCCAAATTGTTTTATGACATTAAGGCCTCGTTCACACGGCTTATTCTGCCGCGTATTGGCGCCGTACTGCGCGCCGGATTTGCGCTGCAGTACGGCCCAATCGCGGCAGCAATTACGGTAATTCCACTGTCTCATAGAGAACAGTGGAATCGTCGCTCCTCCCCGCTCGGCGAATCCCCGCGGGGGGAGAGAAGTGACATGCACATATTTACGGCGCGGACGCGCGTAAACAATGCATTGTCTATGGGGGGAGCAGCGCCCCCGCCGCGCTCCGGCCCCGCCCCGTTCCGCCCCTATTCACGGCGGATTTGTGAGTTCAATACGGCTCACAAATCCGTCGGGAATAAGCCGTGTGAACACGGCCTAAGGGTTTTCTGTAGTTGGTCACCAGGGGCACCCATAAACAGTAAAAGATCATCAGCAAAAGCTGTTAGCTTCAATTCCTGTTTCCTATTTTACTTCCGTATATTACTGGGGAATGCTCCAACGCCCTAATCAAGGACTCTAGTGCTAAATTAAAAAGTAAAGGCGAGAGTGGACAGCCTTGTCTTATCCCTTTCTCTAAAAGGAATTTATCTGACCGAAAGCCTGGAGTGTAAACTGCCGCAGCCGGGCTTTGATATAACACCTCTATGAGAACACGAAATTCTCCCCTAATCCCAAATCTGTCTAGAACACTATGAAGCCATTGCCATCTCACACTATCAAAGGCCTTTTCCGTGTCTAACGAGACTAACGCACTTGTTGTGGACGGCAGCCGATCAACAGCGCATGCATCCATGGCCCCCAGTACCTTTCTCAAATTGATTACTGCAACCCTCCTTTTAACAAATCCCACCTGAGCTCCCGACAAAGGAGGGTAAAAATAATGCTAAACGAGTAGCCATGATCCTTGAGATCAGTTTAATGTCCTGATTTATAAGAGAAATTGGCCTATATGATTCTATATGAAATATCCCTCCCTGGCATCGGCAAGACCTTTATGTACACTAGATTTAAATAGTCTGATAAGGACCCTCCCTACAACACACACCTTTTATGCACCAGAATACACAACAAAGAAACACTGAATCTAGCTTTCAGCTGAGGCACTTTTGGTAGCAGTTTGTAACCTTCCAGGCCTGCTGAAGCATACTCAAGACTGTCACAACCATGTTTTGATGCAGAATGCCGTGTTTTAGATACTGTTTGGTATTCTCGTTTTTTATTGTTCAAAGAGCTCCATTTTGGTTACATCAGACCACAGAACGTTTTCCACCTGGTGTCCTAAAAACCTTCAGGAAAGTTTTCCCAAAACAGCCGTAAGGATTTTTCCCTGATCCAATGAGCTTGGCAACACTAGAGCTTTAATCAGGATAAATAAAGGGTGCAACCACCTGGGGGCCTGAGGTGAAAATGAATTTCCAAAACTCATGTAGGTGACCAATTAAAGCTAACTATGAAGATGTTCAATTGCATCCATACACTCCTCTGTCTCCCTTCCTGCAGTAATCTGTATGATCAGTAATGGGCAGGAAGCTAAACTGTGCACACACTGTATGAAATTTATGTAAAAAAGATAAAGTCATAAATAATCTAGACAATTGTACAAATCAGAATGTCAAGTTTAAAAATTGTACATACATACTGTACATCTTGAAGATGAGGCACAAAACTGGCATGTGCGGATACAGCCATAAGGCTGGTGGTACACACAGCATTTTTGAGAAATGGCACCATTTTTGGGGCGTTTTTTCCAACTTTATTTGCATAGTAATGCTACGTCCAAATCTTAGCTGTTAATATTGTTGGTAAAATGTAAGTTGTAAATTATTAATAAGTAAGTTGTAAGATGTAATTTATTAGTAAGATGTTGGCTGTATTATTTAGTGACTGTATAATGCTATTGTCCAGTGACTGTTATGTAACCACTATGAAGGTATTTGTTCACTGCATGGCAGTATTAATTGGTAGTAGTGGGATAGGCAAAGCTTTTCACTATTTTCTTCAGAAAGCCACATAGTGACAACAGCCCTGCACTCAACTTAGCACAGATTCTAGTACTTACATGGTAGGCAGCCTTTAAGCCACCGTTGTCAGCTATATTCTCCCCAAGGGTTTGACGTCCATTGACCTTCTCTCAGTTCACACTGTAAGCGTTATATTGACTAACCATACACTCGGTACGATTTTTAAATGCCTCCAGAGATGCGTTTTGCCACCAAGGACGGAGGTTACCATCCTCATCATACTCCCGGCCTGTAATGGCAATTATATTTGTGTGAAAATTGTAGTAAAACAATAATGATAACAGATGATAGTGACAAAGATTTCTGACACTAGAAGCAACAAGATTCAAAATTTTCATTCTATGATAAAGAATATTTTAATAAATATTGTCAGGCTGTAAAAGTATTAGATTCTTCCAATTTTATCAACAACTATTACTTAGTCAATCAAACTGAAATATAGCTTTAATATTTCTTCAACCATGTAACAACTGCCACTGTCTTTCAATGATGGACAGTGCAGGTCCTCAACATGCAGCAATGTCTTTTAGTGTTGATACTGCAGATGGGGGTAATCAGTTCACTGTTAGCTCATGTCCTCAGGGTCCCATATAACCAAAGTTATACTAAATTCCTATAGTGCACCATATTAGTGGGCCCCTGTTGTTAAAAACCTTTAACACGGTCCCTGACAAGAGTACTAGCAGTACTGTCTTAATGCCATCCTTGTTAGAGCCTCCTGCTAACCCGGACTGGAAGCATCTCCATTCCCAACAGATTGATCACTGTGGGTGGTGACCACGGCGTGATCAAAGAGGATTCCTATCTTTAATCAGGTCACAGAGTTTTTTTTCTTTCTATGTATATTTTCAGTCTCCACTAAAAGTTGGCCATAGATGT
Source organism: Phyllomedusa bahiana (assembly GCA_025379985.1). NCBI lineage: Eukaryota > Metazoa > Chordata > Amphibia > Anura > Hylidae > Phyllomedusa > Phyllomedusa bahiana. The sequence continues at coordinate 204,837 of JAODAL010001569.1, read as the reverse complement.
TAGATTTGTAGCTTTGTGTTGTCTAAAACTATTTAGTCTAATCAGGGATATCTATTTTTATTGCTATGAAAAAATTTACTTTTGTTTCCTAAGAGCCTTTAACCTAACACCAGAGGACCCCCTTTCCTCAAGTAAACCAAAAGAAGAAAGGAAATCAAGTGTAAATCGAGATCAAGAGAAGTTTCTTAGGCCATGTCTATACAGCATTGGCTTTTGGTCAGATTTTTAAGGATCAGTATTTAAAAATCAAAAAAACCAATGAAACCCATGCCCAAGACCAATAGAAAACCCGGTGAAGCACTTAGTCCTGTCAGCAGGATTACCTTGACCCTAATTTTAGTTTTTCCTCACTTGATGATGTTTTTTGGTTACTTTCCCACTGACGAGTCCTCTGGACAAAACACATATGGGGTGTGTATTGTTTGTTTTCACAGGGTGAGAAATAGGGTGAGGTAAGGGATAAGTGTGTGTGGTCGCCCTTTTTGGGGCATCTACCTCGCTAAGGGAGAGTTCCTTTTTATAGAGGCATCATTTTGCAGGGTAAGATACTGACTTTATTTTTTTACCCCAAGTGGGCTGTTTGTTTTTACACCCCTGGAAAAAAAAGCCCTGAAAGGGGAAGGACAACTTTACCCAGACGCTTTTTTAAAAAAGTTTAAGGTTTTTGTGAAACCCCCGCTAAAAACATTTTCATTTTGGAGGATTACCTCAGTTTGTTCGGTCTGGAGTGGGGAATACTAATACTTATTCCATTTTGTCCATTATGTATTTTTTAGGAGTTATTATTGTATTATGTATAATTATTATTAAAAGTTAAGTTATATGACCTTTGATTAGGGTACTTGTTCTATGCAGTGATTTTAAAAATAATTTATGTACTGACCCCAAAAACCCAAAAATGACCGGGGTTTTTTGGTGCAGGCTTGTGCCAAAAACCACGGTACAGAAAAGGTTAAAATCCACGGACCCCGGTTAGATAGCTTTACTTTCTTTTGTGCAGGGACAAAACCAATTAATTGCTTCCAAAATGGCTGCAACTTCCTACCCCCATATACTAAAGGAAGACACGCTCTGGTGCACCATCTGATGGTGTTAAAAGCAAAGTACTGTACAGGCTAAGTCCACACAGTATATGTCAAAATGCTGTCCAAAATCCAACCCGATGGTTGCTGTATAGACTACAGCACGGATTTTTCATTGCTGTCTATACAGTACAGCACAGGGTACGATATTCCTGTGCTGTGTAGACATAGCCTAATAGATTCTCTTTTGTTTTTAGGTCAAAGATCTGCTTTAAAAGGGTAATCCAATCTTAATGATTAGCTTTAAACAGGTAGGCAAAGGTAAATAAATATTATAACCAAACATATTTGCTTCATTTTAGAGATACAACAGGCTATCTATCTTGCTTGTTAACAGATGATTTCCTAGGTCACCAACCTCTTCTATGATGTAGTGACCGTGGTGGTGACATAAGTCTTATCAGCAGGAGAGGGCTGTGTTGCCAGTTTTACAAGAGCCTCGCCTCTAAGGCTAGGGCCACACAGCATAGGATAAAAAATTCGTCGAAAACCAAAACCTGAAAATTGCTTTGAACCTGATTATTTTGTCAGTTTTTTGTCCAAAACAGCTGCGTTTCTAACGAGTTTTTTGGGTAGCTTTTAGTTTTTGGTTGAGGTTTTTGGTGTAGTTTTTTTGGGCAGTTTTTCAGGGAATCTATGTGAAAAGTTCTCCGTCAGATTTTCAGAGGTTTCTAAATACTAAAAGCTACAGAAAATCTGACGGATGTAACGGTAGTAGTAGGTGGATCCGCTGGACCACCACAAGCGATGGTGAAAGCCCACACCAGGGAGCGGAGTCTAAGTAGAACCCGGTTTTCACCAGAGCCCGCCGCAAAGGGGGATGGACTTGCTGCGGCGAGAAACTACCAGGTCGCTTCCACTGGCGGGGCTTGTTTGCAGTGGCAGCCAAGGGTAAGCGTGGTACAAAATCGTAAGGCAGAGTCGTAGTTGGGGACAGGCGGTAGGTCAGAGCAGGCGGTAGAGGTTCGTGGTCGTAGGACGGTAGCAAGGCGGTACGGTACACAGGAATCACGAGACAAGGTAATACACTTTCTCAGTAGGCTCCAAGGGCACTAAAGATCCAGCAGAGGACTGCCGGAGGAGGAGCCATTATATAGGGTCAGCGGCCGGCAACAGCCAATTACCGTCACGCTGGCCCTTTAAATCTGAGAAAGTCGGCGCGCCCTAGGGAGCGGGAACGCGCGCACCGGCCAGCATAGGAGAGTATGGAGTCAGGAGCGAGGTCAGGTGAGTACCCGACCTCCGGTGGACGAGTGCGCCCACGGCCCGGCGCACGGACCGCGGGGTCACTCGCCCCTGGTACCAAAGGGAGGGTCGGGGAATGGCGCTGTCCGTGGCAGTACCCCCCATTTCCCCCCCCCCTCTTTCCAGTCCGGAGGAACCTTCGTACAAGCTCCCGATCCAGAATGTTGTCCTCCGGCTCCCATGACCTTTCCTCAAGCCAGAACCCCCTCCAATCGATGAGAAAATACCGTTTCCCTTGGACACCTTCATATCCAGGATCTCCTTTACCCGGAAAACGTTAGTGGCATCCGCCTCAGGAGATGGAGGGGCAGCCCTCCGAGAAAAATGGTTCAGGACCAGGGGTTTGAGAAGGGAAACGTGAAAAGAGTTCGGGATGCGCATGGAAGGCGGGAGCCGGAGTTTATAGGCCACCGGGTTTATACGTCTAAGCACCTCGAATGGCCCCACGTAGCGGGGACCTAATTTATAACTTAGGTTTTTAAGCCAGACATATTTGGCCGATAACCATACTTTATCGCCTGGACAAAAAACTGGGGGAGGGCTCCTTCTCTTATCTGCCTGTGCCTTAGTGCGTGCCAAAGCACGGAGCAGTGACTGGCGGGACAGGGCCCAAATGGCCTTCATGTCGCGGACCAACATATCCGCTGCAGGGACTTCGGACTGGGATGCTAGTGGGAGAGGTGGGAGGAGGTGCAGGCCATACACAATATAGAAGGGAGAGGCGCCCGCGCATTCAGAGTCTAGGGAATTATAAGAAAATTCCGCCAACGGAAGCAGGTTGGACCAGTCATTCTGACGTGTCGAGACAAAGTGGCGCAAGTAGGTCTCCAGGACCTGGTTGACCCTCTCCATCTGGCCATTAGTCTGGGGGTGGTAGGCCGAGGAGAAATCGGGCTTCGCCTGTAGTTGAGAACAGAGGGCCCGCCAGAGTTTGGAGACAAGCTGGACTCCATGATCAGAGACAATTTGCAGGGGCAACCCTTTTAAACGAAAAATGTGGAGAAAAAAAACAGGTTGGCTAGGCGCGGGTCGGAGGGTAGGCCTGGCAATGAGACAAAATGCACCATTTTAGAAAAACGATCCGTAACCACCCAGATCACGGTGTTACCAGAGGAAGGGGGAAGGTCGGTTATAAAATCCATCGCCACATGCGACCAGGGACTGGTAGGGATGGGCAGGGGATGCAGGAGCCTGACCAGTCTGTGACGAGGCGTTTTGTTACGGGCACAGGTGACACAGGCCTCAACAAACTCTTTGACGTCTTTAGCGAGGTCCGGCCACCAATAGAACCGCGCGATAAGGAGGCAAGTTTTACGAGCACCGGGATGTCAGGGCAGCAATGAGCAGTGTCCCCACTGTTTTCCCAGGTGGGACATTCCGGAAGTCAACCGGAGCTGCGGAGACAAGACGCTCAGGGGGTATTATGTGTTCTGGGGTCACTTCTTCACCAACCACGTCGGAAGCGCGTGAAAGGGCGTCTGCCTTCACATTCTTCTCCGCAGGACGGAAGTGGATCTGGAAATTAAACTGGGAGAAGAAGAGCGACCACCTAGCTTGGCGTGGATTAAGTCGCTGGGCCGTCTGGAGGTACTGGAGGTTCTTGTGATCAGAATAGATGCAGATGGGATGCCGAGCACCTTCCAGCAGATAACGCCATTCCTCCAGGGCCAGTTTGCATGAGGACCGCACCGACCCCGACAGACGAGGCGTCTACTTCTAGTGAAAAAGGTTTTGCAGGGTCCGGCCGTGACAGGATAGAAGCAGAAATGAAGGCAGTCTTCAGTTTCACGAACACTTCCTCGGCCTCGAGGGGCCAACTACGTGGGTTAGCGTTCTTCTTCGTGAGGGCCACAATGGGAGCTACCCATGTAGAAAAGTGCGGGATGAACTGCCTTTAATAGTTGCAGAACCCCAGAAAGCGTTGTATGGCCCGGAGACCAATAGGGCGAGGCCATTGTAAGACAGCAGACAGCTTTGCCGGGTCCATTCGCAAGCCTTGGTCTGAGATAATATAACCCAGAAATGGCAGGCTGGTTTGGTGAAAGATTTCCCAACTTGGCGTACAGGCGGTTAGCACGGAAGCGCCTCAGAACCTGGCGGACGTGGACGCGATGAGTCTCCAGATCGGGTGAGTATACCAAGATGTCGTCCAGGTATACCACGACACAAGTATATAGGAAACCCCTGAAGATGTCGTTCACGAACTCCTGGAAGACGGCCGGGGCGTTACACAAGCCAAACGGCATGACCAAGTACTCAAAGTGCCCGTCCCTGGTGTTAAAGGCCGTCTTCCACTCATCGCCCTTACGGATACGGATAAGGTTATAAGCACCTCTCAAGTCCAACTTGGAGAAAATCTTTGCACCACGTAGACGATCAAAGAGATCTGTGATCAACGGCAGAGGGTACCGATTCTTCACCGTGATCTTATTAAGTCCCCGATAGTCAATGCAGGGCCGCAAGGTACCATCCTTCTTTTACACGAAGAAGAATTCCGCACCTGCGGGAGAGGAGGATTTTCATATGAACCCTTTCTGGAGATTTTCCCGGATATATTCAGACATGGCTTGTGTCTCGGGAACAGACAAGGGGTAGACTCTACCCCGGGGAGGACTGGTACCCGGCGGTAGGTCAATCGGACAATCATATGGCCGATGAGGGGGAAGGATCTCCGCTTCTTTCTCTGAAAAGACATCGGCAAACTCCTGGTATTCAGCGGGTAGGCCGGGCAATGGTTCGCGGGGAATCGTACGAGAGGCGGTAAGCACCGGGCGAGGTGCCACCAGACAATGGCTCAGGCAGTTAGGACCCCAGCGAGTGACTTCTCCCGACGTCCAGTCTAGAGTAAGGGAGTGGAGACACAGCCATGGAAGCCCAAGGAGAACCGCCGAAGAGGAGCGCGGTAACACGTAGAAGATCTTCTCCTTATGCAGGACTCCCACATGCAGGACTCCCACAGCTGCCCCGCCTGCGACGGTGGGTCCCATGCTCCGGTTGCCACTACTGTCGAAGTTTGAAGGGGACTCCAAGCAGTGCCGAGGTTTCATCACCCAGTGCTCTATGCACATTGAATTAATGGCGGACCAGTTCCCCACGGAGCGTTCTAAGGTGGCTTTCATGGTCAGTTTGCTTTCCGGGAAGGCCCTGGCATGAGCCACACCCCTGTGGGATCAGAACGATCCAATGACGGCGGATCTACAGTCCTTCCTCCAGGAGTTCTTCTAACCCTGTGCCAGGGGGACTCGTCTGTGGGAGATTACGCGGTGCAGTTCCGCACCTTAGCTTCGGAGTTATCCTGGAACGAGGCCGCCCTGTGTGTCACCTTTAAAAGGGGCCTCTCTAGTAGGATTAAGGATGTGTTGGCCGCGAGAGACATCCTGTCTTCCCTCAGCAAGTTAATTCTGTTGGCTACACGCATTGACGTGCGTTTCGCCGAAAGGCGAGAAGAGCCGGTTTCCACGCCTGGCTCCAGTATTCCAGAGGCAGCCTATGCAACTGACACCACTCCCCACTGAGGAACCCATGCAGGTCGACCAGGCTCAACTCTCTGAGCAAGAATTGGTCCGACGTCGGCTAGGCAACCTGTGCCTATACTGCGGCAGCCCTGAGCACCTCTGGAGGAGTTGTCCCCAACGTCCTAAATGTCCAGGAAACTTCTGCACCTAGGGTCCGTGGGAGAGGCGTCCCTAGGTGCAAATTCCTCCTCTCCACGCCTGATGATGCTGGTACAGGTCATGACTGATGCTGGACTCTCGTTTCGGGTCTCCGCCTTCCTGGACTCTGGCTCGGCCGGGAACTTTATCCACCGCTCCTTAGTGTTGCAGTATCGCCTCCCGGTGGCCCGCCTGGAAAAGCCACTGGTAATCTCCTCGGTCAGCGGTGAACTGTTAAGCGACACCATACAGCTTATCACCAAGCCGCTGTCTCTCACACAGGGGTGTGGCTCATGCCAGGGCTTTCCTGGAAAGCAAACTGACCACGAAAGCCACCTTGGAACGCTCCGTGGGGAACTGGTCCGCCATTAATTCAATGTGCATAGAGCACTGGGTGATGAAACCTCGGCACTGCTTGGAGTCCCCTTCAAACTTCGACAGTAGTGGCAACCGGAGCATGGGACCCACCGTCGCAGGCGGGGCAGCTGTGGGAGTCCTGCATGTGGGAGTCCTGCATAAGGAGAAGATCTTCTACGTGTTACCGCGCTCCTCTTCGGCGGTTCTCCTCGGGCTTCCGTGGCTGTGTCTCCACTCTCTTACTCTAGATTGGACATCTGGAGAAGTCACTCGCTGGGGTCCTAACTGCCTGAGCCGTTGTCTGGTGGCACCTCGCCCGGTGCTTACCGGCTCTCGTACGATTCCCCGCGAACCATTGCCCGGCCTACCCGCTGAATACCAGGAGTTTGCCGATGTCTTTTCAGAGAAAGAAGCGGAGATCCTTCCCCCTCATCGGCCATATGATTGTCCGATTGACCTACCGCCGGGTACCAGTCCTCCCCGTGGTAGAGTCTACTCCTTGTCCGTTCCCGAGACACAAGCCATGTCTGAATATATCCGGGAAAATCTCCAGAAGGGGTTCATATGAAAATCCTCCTCTCCCGCAGGTGCGGAATTCTTCTTCGTGTAAAAGAAGGATGGTACCTTGCGGCCCTGCATTGACTATCGGGGACTTAATAAGATCACGGTGAAGAATCGGTACCCTCTGCCGTTGATCACAGAGCTCTTTGATCGTCTACGTGGTGCAAAGATTTTCTCCAAGTTGGACTTGAGAGGGGCTGTTACTGTTACTGTTACTGTAGTAGTAGGTGGAACCGCTGGGCCACCGCAAGTGATGGTGAAAGCCCACACCAGGGAGCAGAGTCTAAGTAGAACCCGGTTTTCACCAGAGCCCGCCGCAAAGCGGGATGGACTTGCAGCGGCAGGAACTACCAGGTCGCTTCCACTGGCGGGACTTGCTTGGGAAAGGCAGAAAGGGTAAGCGTGGTACAAAAATCGTAAGGCAGAGTCGTAGTCGGGGAGAGGCGGTAGGTCAGGGCAGGCGGCAGAGGTTCGTGGTCGTAGGACGGTATCAAGGCGGAACGGTACACAGGGGAAGTGGGGAAGCGCGCACCTGCCGCCACAGGAGCGCATGGAGTCAGGGGCGAGGTTGGGTGTGTACCTGACCTCCGGGGACGAGTGAGCCCACGGCCCGGCGCAAGGACCGCGGGGTCATTCGCCCCTGGTACCAGAGAGAGGGTCGGGGAACGAACGCGACCGCAGCCCGTCGCCCGGGCTGCGGCGCTCTCCGTGACAACGGAAAACCTGTGCTGTGTAGACATAGCCATAGACTTCAATAGTAAATTTTCTGCCACTGAAAAAATGACTGAAAAAGAGGTCCCACAGACTTAAATAGTAAAAACGTTCTGTTGTCGCCACAGAACGTCTTTTTTCTGCTCGTTTTATTTGAAGGTCGTTCTTTGAAACATGTTGCAAAAAACGACTGAGCAGGGCAGAAAATGTACTGTTGGAGTCTATGTAAAGCGGCGGACATTTATTGGCGAGTATTTTGAGCATTTTTTGCAGAAATACACAGCAAATCTAATGCTGTGCATTTCTGAAAAAAAAGGCCAAAAAAACGCAGCAAGAACACGCAAAAAAACTAACGTTTTTCAGCAACTTTTGACAGGTCGTGGACAAAAAACTTTTTATGAACGGTTTTAGGATTTGGTTTTCAAGTCGTTTTTTGTCCACTGCCGTGTAGACATAGCCTAAAACTGCCAGCCTTGAAAACTGACCAGGAAAAAAAGACCTGTGTTGAGTATAGGTAGTTTTTTTTGTATTGAAATCTATGTGAAAAGTTCTCCGTCAGATTTTCAGAGGTTTCTGAATACTAAAAACCACAAAAAATCTGACGGAAGCCCTGTGCTAAGTAGACATAGCCTAATTCTCAGCCCTTATCTTTGTGTTAATGGCCACAGGTAGAGCTCATTAGCTTACTGCTGTCCTGTCAGTGCTGCAGAGCACAAAGCTGCATTGGCCAGCACATCTCATCGAGCCTTGGGCTGTGTCTACACCGCATAGGACAAAAAAACAGAACTTAAAAACTGCTTTGAACGTCGTTTTTTTGTCCAAACCAGCTGTGTTTCCAACAAGTTTTTGGGCGTGTTTTTGGACAATTTTTAATGTATGCAAAATCAATACCCCTTGTTAAACAACTGGGAAGTTTTTCAGCAGAAACAGCCAAAAACCATCCGGCGATTTACATAGACTTTAATAGTAAATTTTCTGCCCTGCTCTGTCGTTTTTTGCAACATGTCACAAAACGACCAGCAGCAAAAAAAGAGCAGAAAAAAAAAACATTCTGTGGAGACTACAGAAAATTAAAGTCTATGGGACCTGTTTTCAGTAGTTTTTAGAAAACGAAAAATACTGAAAAAACATTTAAATCAGAACCCTTACACTGTCCCAATGCTATTACGAGTAGTTTCTATAACAGTATCAAGAGTGTGCATGTTCTGGCCAGCAGCACAAAGATGTCAGCACAACACTATACTTGCCTATTTTTAAATATTGATTTCAGGGAGATTCACATGCCGCAGAATTGTTTTGAAATGCGCCCCTTTAAACAGTCCACACTCCACTTTTTGCAGGTCACACCAAAACGTAACTGTATTGCTCTGTATTATGCCTCTGACAGGCAGTCTATTAGACCCTGGTTATGGCAGAGCCCAACAGCCTTTTGTGTATGACAGACCTAAGGCCATTACTTGCCACAGCAACCCAAGATTGCGTTGCAGGCTGCTAATAGTTGAGCCTGGACTGGAGCTAACTCCAGTGCTGGCCATTGAATCACATGCCCAGCTGTGAATTATAGCTGGCTCTTGCACAGCTTCTATGCTCACACCATGCGAGTGTCATTTATGGCTTCCAAGAGATTTTGCAACTCATTTGGGAGGATTTCTTTTTGTAGAAGCCTCCCAGGTCTTCCAAGAGCGGTGGCAGGTATGTACAAATTTGCCTGAACTGTCAATCATTCCTAATGTGTTTTATTGGGATGGGAGTATCAATTGTTTCATACAGACCCACAAACCTGTTTCCCAATACAGTGCTAAACTTCTGGTGCCACTAGAGGAAGCACTTCTCATACAGCTTCAATAAAATCAATGTTTGGCTATACTTACACTAACTAAATAATTTTAGTTTTTAACGGTTTTAGGTTATGTTCACACGGCATAATTGCGGGGCGTAATTACGCCTCGCAATTACGCCGGGACTATGGGAGCTCGCGCCGATTCCCGCGGGGCGGGGGGGCTGGCAGCCCGCCGGCTCCATAGACATTCATTTCTAATTGACATGTCACTTATCTCCCCCCGCGGCATATTGTCCGAGCGGGGAGAGGAGACGTAATCCATAGTTTTCTATGAGAGCTGTGGATTACCTTAATGACTGGAACGTATCTTGCCCTGTATTTAACGCAGTATGGCGCGAAATACGGGCCAAAATACGTCCCAGTTTAAGCCGTGTGAACATAGCCTTAGAAAAGAGGATATGGAGCTCTATCCCCCCATATAAAGACTGCTAGTAAAATATTCTAAGCACATTTTAGTACACATTGAAAAGCATTATCTTTCCCAATCTAACTTCTTGGTTTTTTCATACTAAAATATATTAAACACTTAAAACCATTTTATAACTTTTAACCTAAGCACTGCTGAGACGCATAAAAAGCTTCTGACCACGTAACTATGTAACAAACCTTGATCATCAAATGCATGTGTCAGTTCATGTCCCATCACTACCCCAATTCCCCCGAAATTTAGAGCCCTAAGGAAGAAAGAGATGAAGAAAAAGTATGAGTAATACCAGATAAGCCATAGAGAGATTATATTATTAAAAAGAGAGGAATGACTATAATGAAATCAGAATGCACAAATAAGAATTACAGATAACAACAAGAATATATTTCTGCTATACTATGTACAAATAAGAGGACCATTCTCATTCTCATCTACTGTGAATATTCTGCATTTTATACATTAAAATAGAAAACCCAGTTGTATAACTAAATATTCTTAAGGATTTATAGTTGAAAGGCCAGCATTACACAGTCTTTTAGAAGAGTTAATGCTTTTATTTTCTGGATCCACTCCTGTAAATTCAGACAGCAATTGGATCACTGTCATCTTTAGTGAACATGAACTTAAACGGACTGATGGGGGAATAAATTATCTCAAAATATTATTTTTCCCCAAATAGGCATTTATGTCATGTATTTTATTGAATTTTCTGTGGTCTTTCTATAGAACCTCCTGTTCATTTTTGTAAAGTTTTGCTGAGAAGCATTAGATCAACGTATAGTGTTAGGATGTGCGGTCCATGCCTCTCCCTTCCAGATTTGAATACATATGTATGGATCAGCACTCCTCCCCATTTGGCCCAGGTGTTTTTAATTTACAGTAGTCTGTATAAGGGTTGATGCCCTTTTCCTTTCAGTCTGCTTGCAGGGAGCCCAGGAGAGTTAAGTTGTGTCAACCTTTCCTTTTTTTTGGTGGTGGTGCTGTATGGTGGCCATTGCTGCTGTTATGCTGTGCTGGTGCAGCCCAGAGCCAGGGGGCTAGGTCTGGCAGCAGTGGGGCTGTTGGGCCAGTGGGCTGTGCCCCTCATCTGCATGGCTTTTTCTGCGGTGGTGGCCGTCATGCAGTGCTGATCCCATTTAGTGTAGGGACCCACTTTATAGAGGTCACCGTGAAGTGGCAAGTGGGCTTATATCGTATGATCAAAAAGTATACTAAGAACCTACTGGTCAAGTTTTTCTGAGAAGCATTAGATCAACGTATAGTGTGAGGATGTGCGGTCCCTTCCAGATTCTAAGACTATCTTTGTTGCCCATAGCAACCAATCAGAGTTCCCCTTTCATTTCATATAGTGCTCTGAAAAAATGAATGGGGAGCTCTGGTTGCTATGGTCTACAAAGAAAGTCTTGGATCTAGACAGTTTTCACATATGTCCTCCCCAGGTGTCCAAAGTGGTTTCACTTTCTTTTCAGGGCAGCCTTGGAAGCTATACCTCTTTGGTCTGCAATCCCAAATCTTTTAACATGAAGGAGAAAAAAGGGGCTTGCACAGAAACTGTGTTTGCGAAGGAGTAAGGTAGACAAAGCATAACGAAGGGGCTTGTAGTTTTACAAAGCAAAGTGAAACCAATTCCAAACAGGCTATGTTCCTGCTCAGCTGCAGAGAAAGATGGTTACCTGCAGTTTAGGAAAGGTTGTCTTCTTTGCTAGATACATTTTTAAAGCAAATGTCAAACCTATTTGGCCTGAAGAACGGCTGGAATTTATTTTTGTATTTCTCCGTTCAGAGAGCTGTAACTTTTTTATTTTTCCGTTGACATAGCCGTGTAAGAGGTTCTTTTTGTAGGATAAAATGCCTCCCGTGTCCATGCCATCCACTGGACATACATTAAAGCTGCAATTGCTGTACAGTTACATGCATTTGCAGGAAGAGGTCTTGCAGTATCTGTCTTGCAGTAAGAGCTCTGTTTGTCTGGTACAAAACTGCAAAAAGGGAAATTCCGTTGATTGTTGGGCTCCCAGAGATCAGGTAGCCTATAGATGGGTGATGCATGTCATTTGTGGGCAATGTATTACCATATAGATGCCACATAGCATGCTCTTTTTAAATATTTATAACTAGTAATATTACAAAAATCAGGAGGGCTTACCCTGCTGGTGCTCATTTATACCATCCTACTATTCTATCCCGGTGCAGAAGGGCCCAGTTTATACCACAATGAGATGGGACTGTCTCTTCTTGGACCCAATAACAGCTTCATGATGTGTATGTCTTTGTTTCTTTACACATATTTGAACTGCCTGCAAGCAAATATTTCTGTAAAATTTCCCTATTCTGGCTAGGTTAAGTATGAAAGCTGAGCACACATACTTTGGGTGTGTGGGAGCATAGAACGGAGCCTGGAGGATTCCTGCTGGGAAGACAATTTCATTCTTGTTTGGCAAATAATAAGCGTTGACTGTCTGGGGTGTCATACTCCATCTGCAGAGAAAATTAGACATATGGAAATTTCTCCTTAGCTTTTTATGTGCATCCTACTGAAAAATATGGTTTATACAGGTCACTGATCTATTAGACAACTGCTAATGCTTTTTATTTTCAGCAAAATAATCTTAATTTCTTCCTTATATACAGTTTTAGACTGAACCAAAGCAAGCTGTTTATAATGGCAGATCATCATGATTGTGTTTTACATTTATTAACAGTGAGAAAATGACCGACATGAGCCTTATACATAAAGATTATTACCATATACAAATTATAATCAACAAGTGTGGACTTTCCTATTATTGGCAAAGCGATAGCCAGACAAATACCTGCCAGACTGTAGTTGAACCCCTGTTCTCCACCTATACAACAACATATTGTGGACTAACCACAGAGGTGCTAATGGCTGCTCGTGTGCATAGATCTATGCAAGTCACTCTGTGATAGAATAATCCGACTGTTCACTTACTGCTCTCTGTTTGGAGGTTTTCTTAGCTGTTCAGCCATGAGTTTAGCTGAAAAATTGTAGAAATTCAACATGTTCTGGAAGAAGGAATCCTCGGACACTTCAAACTAGAAAAGATAACAATTTAAAGCCCTTAATTGCTTGTTAGAAATGCAGATACAATACATCTATCTATCTAGAACATATACCACATATACAGATTTAGCACACTGTGATCTCTGTTTTTCTCTGTTCTAATTTCTTTATTGTTTACCACAAATAAATCAAAAGTCACCGAAAACATTTTAAAGACAATGAAGGTGGGTGGAACAACCCCCTTACAACAACGTAGTATATATATATATATATATATATATATATATATATATATATATATATAATATATATATATATATATATATATATAATATATATAATATATTATATATATATTTACACATACTGTGGCTGAGCGACCTTAGGCAGTCACATGTTTATGCCACTGGTGAGTACAGAAGGATACCTGCTGCAGATGTGCCACCGAAAATCTGGTTTTGGTGGGGGAAGGAAACTATTTGATGTCAGTAGCTATAGGTTACTGACACATGTAGCTAGCATGGCTGCTAGGCAACCAAGTATGTTTCCTTTCCCCGGAACGGTCATAGTGTTGGGTGGGAGGCCATTCCCACGTTCCAGTGCCAGGTCTTACTAGGCCTATTAAAAGGCTGTCACTCTAGGTGTCCGGAGGGCGTGGTCTGCTACCTGGCAATGGAGCAGAAGAGGACCTGGAGAGAGGCTCTGGCTCTCAGAGGCTTGGAAGAAGCCAGAACCCAGGAGGAGACTGGGTAAAAGTAGGAAAGCGTGTTGTGGGTCTGGACGAGAGGTCTAGACCACTGTTAAGACAGGGTCTATAGTATGTTTGTATATATATATAAACATACTCATTTGTAAAGGATTAACATGACAAACTATTTATTTAGGGCAGTGGTGCTTTAAAGGGTTTGTCTCACTACATTGATTCATCTTACCTCAGTCCTGTTTTCTTGGTTTCACTTTGAATTCAGGGGCCTGTTTACTGGCTTCTACTAGGCTGCAGTAGAAGCCAGGTCTGTAGCAGTAGCGACCAGTGCTGCCAGCCTATTAGGAGAGATCAAACAGGTCTGTAGCTATAGCAACCCGAGGAGCTGATGCAACCCATACAAGAGGGGATAGCTCAGAATAGGTAGGATACTGTTAATGGACACATATTGCAAAGTGAGTTGTTTTTGCAAGATCTTTAACATGAAAAGCAATCCTTGTAGTGAGACAACCCCTTTTTGGAAAGAGTGAACAGGCATACAGCCAATCAGGGTGGAGAAGATGCAATGGGGCTGCAGATCCATATAAAAGGAACCTGCCATGTTGGGAAGCTCAGTTCTAAGTTCAGTTCTGAGTTGAGTTCTGAGTTCAGTGTTAGATAGGCAGTTTGTTCCAGCATTCTTCCCATTAGCCTGCAGTGAGCAGAACAGGTTACAGGCATTCCATCCACCTGATAGCTCACAGGGTAAGGAGAAGAGAGAGGGAGGAAGAAGCAGGGGATAGGTAGACAGGAGAGTTCAACACAGATGAAGAGATGCAGGACAGCCTGGGGAACTATCCTGGGAGAGTGGAAGAGTGAGCTAATGAAAGGAGACCAGTGTAGACAGCCAAGGAGCATGCTAAGGCAAAAACCAGTACTTGAGCAAAATTGCTGTCCTACATGCACAGAGCTATATGAGAAAAAGGAAGAGACATTTGAAGGGCCTGAAGAGTTGTCTTGGGAATTGCTAAAGAGGCAATTGCAGTGGGAGAGAAGTATGGGAACCCTGTTGAAAAATTGTCTGCCTGTCAACAGTGTTGAAGCTGTGGTTATTCCAGTGCTTGTGCACTACACTTCCCAGCCATCCCAACCAAGGTCTGCCATTCACGTAAACCCGCTAACCAGGTGTATCTATCTGCCTGAGACCTGCAGCCATCACTATCTGCCTCCTTCTGCTCACCTTTAAACAACAAAAGAGCACAAGACTGGATACATGTTTGGTCACATATACCTCAACAGAAAGATGTGAGAAATCAGAAGTGAACAATAATCTATCACATCTTATTTAAATATAAAAAACACATCTGCTGGAAAATGCATCTATAATAACAGTTAATCAACATTGGTAAGAAAAGTAAACACAGAATATGAACAAATGAAAAAAAAATATCACATTTCCACAATGTATCTTTTCTTTGAACCTATTTTTCTCTCATATTAAAACTAAGAAATATATAACAATCTATGTATGTTCCAAATCAGTCATTTCCCTTCCCCTCTGCAAAATCCTTTGACCGGCTGTAAGACAACTGGCTGCAGCAGGAGCCTCCTTCCTCTCTGTACTGCCTGCAGTAGACCACAAGGGCTGTTAATCCCTGCCAAATTGACTATGCTCTGCCCCCAAAGCCTAAAATGAATCCAAAAGATCCATCCGATAAGCAGAAAAATAATCTGTGTTTCTTGCAAAATTGTTTTAGGAGCATGCAGAAAACCCTAAAAGCTGAAGCCCTATGTACTCATCGTTTTCAGCCCTCGTTAATGGTATCCATAGGGATAACATAAAAATGTATCCCAACGGATACCACAACAGGGTCATTGACTTCTACAGGGCAAACATAGTCCTAATTGCCTGTGTTTGTTCTATTCATAACGTGTACAATTTGTATGGAGTAAATGGTGTTATAAGTAGAACAAATTTTTCTCTATAAAAGTCAATGGCCCCATTGCAGCATTCATTGGGATACATTTTACGGTATCCTGCCAGATGCTACAAATGGCGGAAAACCCTATGTGAATGCAGTCTTACAGTGTAAGAAGGTTTATCCCTGTATTTCCTTATCAATTTCTAGATTTAGTGCTCTTTTAATAGAATCCCACAGCAAACTTTATTTTTTATTTTTTATTTTACTCTGCTTCTGAAAAAAGAATGGCCAAACAGTATATTGCAATTTACTAGTAGATTTTACAGTTTGGACCAGTAGATTTCCTGGCTGTTCTTCTGCAGTGGGAAAACTTTATCCTCATAGGTATTTTAGTGTGCCTGTTTTGAATCTTGATCAACACTGTTAGCTGATGATTATTATAAAACCTCCATGACAGCTAGTATATACTCAAAAGCAGAGTACAGAAGCAGCACTTTCATATATGGAGCACACATGGCTGTGGGCGAAGGAGCAAGTGCAATTGGTATATAATTAGTGTTAAAGTATATAATCATATATACTAGGCCTAAGGTAACACCATATTGCATGTTCTTTAATTCTATAACTGTAGCATTGTTTTGTAATCATGTTCAAAGCTGAATATCTCTTCATGACCACTACAGGCACAGACATTGTTTGAATTTTAGTTTTTTCCACTGAAGTGCTTTTTCAAAAGAGTCAATAGGTTCGACATAAAGATATAAAAAAAATAACGTATGCCTTCTCTAGCGTTTACCCCTAAGTTAGGTTTCCAACTCCGTCCTCAAGACCCCCAAAGATTGCACAGGTGATTCATTATTTCAGTGATTCTCCCAGGGGATTAATTATTGTAGTGATTCCCGTGGGAGATCCTGAAAACAGGACCTGTTGGTGGGTCTTGAGGAGTGGAGTTGAGAAACACTGCTCTAAGTACAGCACAGTATATAGAGATAAACTGTAACAGTGTCACATCCTACTGCTTGACTCCCGTGCTTAGCCCTGGGCAGCAGCGGCGGTCTCTGCTGCTTTTGCTTACTTACCTGTCCCGGTTCCTGTCACTTGTGCTGTGCTGGTGGTGGTGGCCGCTGGCAGTGCCTTCTCACCGGTCCTCGCTCCTGCCTGCACCCCTCCTCTGTGGCTGCCTGTGGACATACGAGCGCCCTCTAGGGCGCGTGCTGCAGTCTACTGATATTTAAATGGACAGTGTTCAATTTTCCTGCCAAGTGACCTGAGACCTCTGTGCATAAAAGGAACTTCCTGATTTTGCTCCAACATCAGATCGTTTTTGTGTTGTACTTATATAGAGCTTGACCCCTGGCTGCTGTATACTTGCTGCTATACCCATGTATACCTGCGTTAACTCCGTATTAACCCTGCGCTTTCTAAAGCGCTGTTCCTGCCGCTCTACCAGTCCATTATATCCCACTACATCTGCTGTTCCTGCCGCAGCACCAATACTGCATTACCTAACTACGGCTATACTTGCTGTGTTTTGTCACCTGTGCCAGCACCTGCTGTCCTTGCCCTGCGCTTCGGCTACAACTGCGAGCTACATATCTACGCACGCAGTGGCCCAGAGGACCACATACCCGGCGTTCCACCCCTGTGGAACGTGATGAACAGTCTGACTTCCATTAGTAACCATTAGGGTACGAACTGAACATACTACGGTTCATACCGAAATGTTCCTGCCAAACAGTGTAGCCATAATCAACTGTCATGACGTGCACCTGAAGTTACAGACAGCTACCACTTATCTGGATGAAGTTGTGTCTGCACTAACACCTATACCTGCTCCGCCACCTGCAGTAGCTCTGCCTTTCGCTGCCATGACCATTCCCAGTCTGTATCTGGTGGTACCTGCCGCTTACTTTGGAGACCCCCATACGTGCTGTGGATTCCTCAATCAATGTGCCATCCATTTTTAGGTCCTGGCTCACCCGTTTACTTCTGATAGTGCCAAGGTGGTATTTATCTTCAGCCTGCTCTCAGGCGAAGCCCTGGCCTGAGCCTCACCTCTCTGGGAGAGAGGGGATCCGAAGACCTCCAAGAATTCCTGAGCGCCTTCCAAAAAATCTTCGAGCAACCTGGGTGCAATACCTCCACTACATCATCTTTGCTCCATTTCCATAAAAGCAATTCCACCGTGGGTCAATCAATATACCATCGAGTTCCGCACGTTGGTCTCAGAACTTGCTTTTAACAATGAGACCCTGGTTGAAGCCTTCTTGGGGGGCCTTGATGGACACATCAAGGACGAGCTGGCTGGTCGTGACCTACCAACCACCCTGGACGACCTCATCACTCTGGCTACCCAGATTGATGTCATCTTCGCAGAAAGAGAGCTTGAGCCTCGCAAGCCTCCGCACCTTGTACCGGAATTTCCAAGTCTATTTCACCAGGCACCTGCATTCTCTCAAGTTGAACGCATGGAGGTGAACCATAGTCACCTAACCGCAGAGGAACATACTCGCTGACTCAGCTTAGCAGCTGTGCATAAAAGGAAGTTACTGCCCTTGTTACAACATCAGTTCGTTGTTGTGTTGTGCTTATATAGAGCTTGACCCCTGTCTGCTGTATACTTGCTGATATACCTGTGTATACCTACGTTATACCTGTGTATACCTACGTTACCTACGTTAATTCCTGTAGCTTAGAACACCACCCTCCACTCCCCCCTGTAGAGAATTTGTAGCATGGGCCTGCAGATTCCTCACCCAGAATTTTGACTGTTTTAATTACTGAGTTGGTTTTTTTTAAGATAACATGGGCCCTATGTATTTATGGCCCGGGTTTGTATAATGCAGCAGTCCCGGATAACCTACGACCCCGCCCCATTAAAACAATTTCATTGATCTGCTCCCAGCAGATAGCGCAGTCAGTGATTGCATTTGTGGCAAGAGTATGCAACAACCCTCATAAAACAATCATGTGTTCCATCCTTACTCATCATAATTCCTGACAGTAAAAGAGTAGGCGAAAATGAGAGAGGGGGGAAAACCTGGAAGATATAAGAACTGATGGCCAGCTCTAGTCTGTGTCATAGCCTGGAGTTCATTTCAAGATTTCAGCTGTGTTCCATTTTCTCTTCACCAATTACCCCTTGGATTGGATGGGCTGTGAAACACCTTGTAAGTGTGAATTTTTTCCTTTTTTCTCCTTTTTTTTTCTTTAATTTTTGTATTGATGCGTTTGTCATAGTTATTTTTAATTTATATTCTGTTTTGAAAGGGCACAAAAAATTTTCCATTTCAATTTAAAAGGGCACCCCTTAAAAACGTAATTTCCTTGTTGTTGCCGGATCCTTTTCCCTTGAAGGGGGTTTTATTTTTTTTGGTTTAAATGCTGAGAAAAGCAGTGGTTGCCTGTAAGCATTTTTTTTTACGTTTTTTGGGGAAAATTTAAATCTTTTGGGAAATTCGGGATTCCTTTCCCGGCTGATTCCTTTTTTTTATTGAAGGAAGGGGGTTTGGCATCTTTGTTTTTTTGGGGCAGGCGGAACTGTAATGGGGTGCGTTTTATGCTTGATTGTTTAACCTGGGGTGAGGGTGTACACAAGTGGTTTTAAAAATTAAACCCCAAATTCCAGTGGCCCCCATTTCACTTTGCTGGGGGGTGTGTCCCGTAAAAAAATTTGGGGAGAGCGGGGGAATATTTTTCTTTTTATTGAAAAGCTTTAGTGTTGGTTTAAGAAATTTTATTCCCGGGCACAAAAGGGGGACTGGCTGAAACCTTTGTAAAGTTTTACACCGTTTTTCCAAGAACTAACGCAGGGGGTTTACTTGACATGGTGAAAATCGTTCCCCCCCCCCGTTTTTCTTTTTTATTTTTTTTATTTAAAAAAAGGGTGCTGTGTGGAGAGGGGCCACCCCTGTAATAAGAAGCAAAAACAAAAAAAATACCCTAATCAGCCTATGTGAGGAGGAAAAATATTTTTTTCCAACGGCAAAGAAAAAGGTTTTCCGGGCTGATTTTTAAAAAAAAAACTCGTGGAGAAAGGGATTTACAGCGGGGCGGGGACACGGCGTCAGGAACAAAAACGAAAAAGCAAGGCCCAATTGAGGGGAATTTTGCTCCTAAATTTTAATTTCCCTGAGGAAACCCCGGCAGGGGGGCAGTTCTCGGGGAGACATGGACTCTGCTCGGGGCATGGCTTTTGCAGAAAATTGGGGCGATTGGGGCCCCTTTAATGTGCGCCTACAACTTACCCATGCAATACCAACAGGCAGAGGCTCGGAACTTCGGGGCCGTGAGAAAATTAAAGGGGCCCGGGGGGGGGGGGCCTTTCCGAAGTGCAAAAGCAGGGGAAGTGAGGTTTGGCCGAGCGCCCAGGGGAGAGAGAGCGGGGGCCCGGCCATCGCCAAAAAGCGGGGGAGAGGAGAGGCCCCGGGGAAGGTCAAGCTGAGAGGGCCCTAAATTACAGCTGGAAAAAAACTTGAAAGGGGTGGGGCTTTGCACGGCCCCCATGCCCGGGGATAAAAACCCGAAACCCGACTAAAAACATTTTCCCTTGTGGGGAAAAGAAGGGGGGCTTGATGTTTTCCAAACCGAGGATTTGAAAAAATTCCCAGAAAAATATCATTTTTCCCCAGGCCGGGGGGGCCCCGTTTATCTGACCCCCGGGACTAAGGGCAAACCCTTTGGGGGATTTTTCGGACCCCCAAATAGAGCAAGGACGTGGTCTATGACGCCTTTAAAGGGAAGAGCTTTTGGAAAGGGGGTATACCCACGTAAACCCCGGAGGTGTATCGCGGGAAAAATTTGGGGGTTGCGAAGGGGTTTCCCAAATGACAGTACGCAGATGTGGAGAGAAAACCTTAAGTCCCCACCTGCAAGCAAATGGGGGGAAAGGGAAAAACTTTTGTTTAGTTTTTGAGGAAATGTTAAATCTAAGGGTTAAAGGAGAGCTTTCCAATCTGTCTCCCGATTTTTTGGTCGTTTGTCGGGGAAATGGAACCCCAAAATTTCCAGCGAAAACGGGGGGAGGGGCAGACTCCAAATGTTGCCAATAGGATGCCAGAACCCGGGGAAAAAGAAACCCCTGAGCCCAATGGAGGGAGAGGTAAGCCTGCTAAAGACCCCTTTTCCTCCCTCCCCAGGGCCCATCTGGGCCCCCCTATGGTTACCCTTTCCGGGGGCCCCAAGACTCACATACCCAGTAACTGACCCGCGCTTTTTGCTTTACCTGAAACAAAGTGGGGCATGTTGGGTGCCACATGTCCCAACAAGGGGAAAGGGAGTCCCCCTATGCCAAAAAAGGGTTGGGGCGGGGGCCCTCTATTTACTTTGTGGCGGGGGTAAAGGGGAAAGAAGCACCCAAATTTTTAAACCTGTGCCCGTGGGCAAAAAAGGGTTTAAACTTTGGTTAAAGGGGCCCAGTGGTGGTTGTGGTGCCCTTTTGGGAAAGCCCGGGGAAAAGGGAACCCCTAAAGGACCTCATTACGGGGAAAGACAATGTCCCTGACTGGATTTGGAGGATTCGGGGGCCCCCTGTCCCAAAGGCCCGTGTTATTTGGATTGGGGGGGCAGGGAGAGGAATGAGAGAAGTGGGGAAACTCTGACTTATTCCAGCCAAAGTTTTATTAGGTAAGATTTGGGGGAGTTGGAGATTAATTTGTCCCTGTCCCCCAATGGTGCCACCCGTATGTGGTTCCCAAAAAGGACCGTGCACAAATCAGGGGGGAAGCCCTGATGTGGTGAGACTCCGCGTTTGGGCATACTGGCAATGTCCCCCCTGTGGGTAAAGTGAATGTAAAATGTTGATAAAAGTTTATTGTTTCCGCTTTAAAAAACGCAGTCAAACTGTTTGTAAACCTAGCTGTGTACCGCTTCTCTCTACCAACAGATCTCCTGTGGGGGGGGTCACCGCTGCAGCCAGACGGGGCCCGCTCTGTGTGACCCCCCCTCTGAAAGTATGTGCAACCTGATAGTATGGTTTTAGGCGTTACTGTCGCTCAAGCTTAGATAAGTAAGGGGGTGGGAGATAATTTTCCCCCCCTGAGTCCAGCAAAAAAAGGGTTTAAGGGAGCAGGCAAAATGTCACAGAGACTGTGGCTGAGCACACCAACTGTGGGAATCTGAGAAGTGTGGGTTCCCTTCCCATTCGGGAACAATATTGAAAAGGTCGTTGGGATTCCTTTAGGGGCATTTGGGCGTCACAAAACCAAAGCTGGCTAATTCATAATTTTTATTTTGGGAAAATTTTGGGGACTGAAAGCCAATACTGTGTTCATGCATGGTTCCGCGGGTTGGTAAAAGGGGGGGAATGCTTCCAAAGGGCCCTTGTCCCATTCCAAAATCGATGAGCCTTTCCCAAAAAGTGGCGGTTGGATTTTAGGTCCGCTTGCCCCCCCAGCAGTTCGGGGGAAGCGCTTTTCTGACGTAGTTGACTATGCACCCCATTTCAAGAGGTGTGGCCATGTCTTTACGGGCGAAAAAGTTGTGATGCCCTTTATCGGGTTTTCACGTGTTGGGTTTTTCCCGGAGGGTTAACTGACCAGGGGACTCAGTTTTTTTCCCCTAATGCAAGAGCTTTGCAAGAAAATGCAGGTGCAAACCTTTTACCCCACCCTTCCCCATCACCACAGACCAAAGGGTTGTGGAGCGTTTTAATGGGGCATTAAGCGATGCTCAAAATGCTAGGGAGACCCCAAAGCCCAGTTGGGAGCGTTATTACCCCATCTGCTGTTTGTATGGGAGGTGCCCCCCAAGCTTTAAAAAGGGTTTTCCCCTTTGAACTCCTTTATGGTAAAAAGTAAGGGGCCCCCGGATTTGTTTAGGGGAGTCCCGGGGGGTTTTAAACTGGGACCCCCGAAGTTTTCTGTGGTGGGGGTAGTCATGAAAACTCAGGGGGAAAAAATGCAGGCCTTGCAGTGTTTTGAAAGGGGAAACCCTTTCAAAACCCCGGGGCCAAACAGAAAAAAATGATATGCCCTTTGCCGGCAAAAGAACGTATGAAAGCAGGGCAGGAGGTTTGGGTATGGTCCCATGCTGCAGAAAATAAGTTACAGGCTGCATGGGAAGGCCCCTACACGGTGCATAAATGTCTCAATGACGTTAACTATGTAGTGTCCCTGAATGACAAGCGACAGAAGGTGTTCCATGTCAATATGTTAAAGGCACACCACTCCAGGGAGCCCTGTGTCCTGCCTGTGTGCAGTATGCCCGAGGAGGGGGAGAAGGATGTCCTAGTAGATCTCTTGGACACAGGACACAGACACACTTGAGGCGGCACAATTTAACCCTCAGTTAACCCACACGCAGAGGTCTGAGCTTCACCAAGTACTGTTGGCCTATCGGAACACCTTTACAGGTAGGCCAGGGAGAACTCAGTTAGCCATCCACCATGTGGACACTGGCACTCACTCCCCCATTAGGCAACCTGCTTATCGGGTTTCAGCAGGGGAGAAAGGCAACATGATGGGGCAAATAGAAGAGATGTTGGCCTTAGGGGTCATACAAAAATCCCAGAGTGCTGGACTCACCAGTGGTTATTGTTCCAAAGAAGTTTCAATCGACAAGTTTCTGTGTGTATTATAGGAAGTTAAATTGCATCACAGTCTTTGTTGCCTATCGCATGCCCAGGATAGATGAGCTGTTAGATCACTGGCGGGGCCTCCTACCTCACCATCATGGCCTAACCAGGGGATATTGGCAGATCCCCTGAACAAGGAAGCCAGGAAAGGTCTGCTTCATAACCCCTTTGAGGCTGTATGAATTTTTAGTCATGCCCTTCGGTATGAAAAATGCCCCTGCCACATTTCAGCGCCTGGTCAATCAGCTGCTTGAGGATTTTGATGGATTTGCCGTTGCATATCTGGATGACATAGCCATTTTTAGCAATTCCTGGGAGGAGCACCTTACACATCTGTCCCAAGTCCTAGAGATGCTCAAATCTGCAGGTCTGAACATTAAGCCGGGAAGTGTCAGATAGCCCCTGGCCGAGGTACCACTATTTAGGACCCGTGTGGGGGGTGGAATGCTAAGGCCTGACCAGGAAAAGACAGAGGCAATTACAGCCTGGCCCACTCCCAAAACTAAAAACAGGTGATGCCCTTTCTGGGTACGCTGGCTACTACAGGAATTTTGTGAAAAACTACATTTCCCCTGGCCAAAGCCCCTAATGCTACCAGAAAATTCCCCCAAATTGTTTTGGACCCTAAAAGTGAGCCGGCCCTTCCCACCTAAAGGCTCCCCTTGGGCCAGCTCCCTGTCCTCCGGGGCTCCGGACTTCTCCTTTAGGTTGTGGTCCAAAAACGGGCCCCAGCACCTATGGGCTAGGTGCGGGTCCTCGTTAGGTGAACCAAAGGGGGGGAGCACCCAGTTCGTACCTGAGCGGAAAATCCTGCCAAAGGGGGTCTCCTTGTACAATTGAGAAAAAGGGGTTTGGCAATCGTGTGGGCCAAAAAAAACTAAACCCTAATATGGGTGCAAAATTTAGGTGGTCACCAACCCTAACCCCCTCAGCTGGCTCAACAAGTGGTGGCGATATGTCAGGTGGAGCCTGGTGCTTTCAGCAATATGTTTTACCGTTTTAAAAATAAAAAGGGGATTGAAAATGGGAAAGCAGTGGTTCTCTCGCCCCGGGGATACGGAGGGGGGTCAGGGATGGCAGGGAGCCAGTCCCCCAGCCCCCTCCAAAAGGGGGGGTGTAAAGTTACACTGAAAATTAAATGTATTTTAATTAAAATTAAACCATTCTTAAATTTTGGTCCCGAATTCTGTAGCTTAGAACACCCCCCCCCCACCTCCCCCCGTAGAGGAATTTGTAGATGGGCCTGCAGATCTACCCGAATTTTGAATGTTTAATAATGGTTTTTTTAGATAAAAAATGGGGCCAGTATTTATGGCCAGGGTTGTATATTTGCTGTCCGGTTTCCTGATAAACCAGCCCCCCCCCCCAAAAAAAAAAATTTATTGTCTGCCCCAAAAAGGCAGTCGTTTATTGCATCTTTTTGGGAAGAGTACGCAAAAAACCCTCAAAAAGCAAAAATTTTTTCCAGCCCACCTCAACTAATTCCAGCCCCAGTAAAAAAGGGAGGCGGGGAAAAGAGAAAGGAGGGGGAAAACCGGCAGGGTATAGAACAGGGCCCGCCCCTGTCTGTGTTATTGCCTGGGTTCAATTTAGTTGAGCTGTGTTTCCCTTTTTTTTCACCAATACCCCCTTTGGTCTGGAGGGTAAACACCTTGTAGTGTGAATTTTTCCAAATTTTTTCTTTTTATTTTCATAATTGTATTGTGGTATGTCATAGTTTTTGTTATTTTTTTGTTTATGTAAGCATGAAAAATCATTTTAAATTAAAAATTAGCCTTAATACGCAAGTTCTTGTTGTTCAGGATCATTTTCCCTTTTGGGGTGTTTTTTTTTCCCTTTTGGGAATGCTGAGGGGAGCGTGAGTTGACTGTAACTTTTTTTTTTCGTGTTTTTAGAATTTGTTTGGAATCAGATTCTTCCGGCTGTTCCTTTTTGGGTTTATTGAAGGAAGGTGGTGGCAGCGTGTATTTTTGGGGGTCTGGAACTGTCTTGTGGTGCGATTTATGCTTGATTCGCTACCTGAGTGAGAGGTGAGCGCAAGTGGATATAAATCTACCCCATTACAGTGGCCCCCAGTCACGTGCTGGTGAGTGTGTACGTGACAGTGATGAACAGTCTGACTTCTATCAGCAACCTTTACAAACAGTCTTTGTTATCTTCTAGTTAAACATAATGTCAGTATACCATGTGCCTCCCACTGCCTGCTTGACTTCTCCGGACACGTGCTTTGCTGCTACACAGACAGACTGGCTGCTCCCTGCAGTCACTGGCCCTCTTATCCAAATAAGTTACCCAAGTAATATTGGGATGATCTAACCAAGAAATAGGCACCACCACTTTGGAAAACACTGTGCAGTGACTGGAAGACTCGCACCATCCTCTCACTGGTCTTGCTCCACTGACCCTATCTACTACCACTTGGCTACAACTCCTGGTTCTCTTTGGTACTCTGCTCCCCACTATCCAGTGCTCTACTCCAGCTTCATATATATACACACACAACACACAGGATCAAGCCTTGCAACTGTCCATTTGCTCATCTTGAAATAATTTTTCCTCCACAAACCTTTTTGTCTTATGTAGTGGCCTCTAGTACTGGCATCAGTAGAACAATTTTAACATAAAGTTTATTTATAAGCTCTTTATAGGGGTTGTTCTGTTCCTATAAAAAAATAAATACTAAGGGAGACATCTATGAATTCATATGCGGTATTTTTTTGCCGTAAATTGCACAAAAGAACTGCTAGCACACTGTTCTATAGATGGCACAACACATTTGAATGCGCCAAAGTTTGATGCGAAACTGCCATACAAAGTTTGGCGCATTACACTCTATGCGTCAAAATATTTCATTCACATTGTCGTATTATACACTCCTCCATATCTATTTAGAACTGGTGTGTCGGCGCCAAGCTAAACAAAATGGTGCATGCAATTTCATAGATATCACCCTAAGCTTTTGGCACCCCTTTAAACAAAAAAACCTATACTAATTTCCTCTATTTTTTGCTCCAGGGGTAATGTCCCCATTTGGGATAAGAAGAGCGTAAATAGAAGGCCAGAGAAACCCAGTGTTGGAACGGAGGAGTGGAGGAAGGTAAGTATAGTTTTTTTTTTTTTTTATTAATAGGTAACAGGAGCTTAGTATTTATTTTTATAGGAACCAGACAACCCCTCTAACTTTTCATTATCTACCAAAAAACATCCATTATGGCAGCAAATGTATGTCCATTATCTAATTGTCTCTTACCCCATCATACACTTCATCCAGTTCCTTTGTGTCCAGGATAAAGTCAGGAAATCCTATCATGTCATATATAGCATCTGCCTGAAAAAAAAAATAATCCAAATTAAAATCCATCCTTGAGGCTACATATTTAGCAATTTTTAGAGATGCTCTCAGCCTTATTCAATCGACACGTTTTATATTAGGGACATAATTATCCATAAAATCGCTCATCATACATTGCTCTCATTTTTAGGGCAACTATAGGAAGGCCTATTTATAAGATTATAATAGTGGCATCTTGTTCTGTCAAAATTGCAGGAAAAAAATTCTAGTTCAGTAACCAGCTGTCGTTTCTAAATAAACTTTGGATATTTTATTAATTGTGACTCCTGATAAACTTCTCCACTGAAGACTTTCTTTTATTCATTTTGGAAAATGTATTCATGTATTTATAGTTCATTTATTAGTGCAGTTCTCATTCTCTAAAAAAAAGAAAAAAAAAAAGATTTGAACTGACAAATATGTAAATGAATTGCTTTTAGTTCCACAATTTTAACCCATTGGACTATCAGGAAATAACAAAACACAGAAACATGATGCTTTATTTTTGTAACAGTTCCTTTTTGTCAGTGTTAGAATTTAAATGGATTATCCAGCAAAGAAAAAATATTCTTAAATAGGTCCAGGGTGGGTAAACAAATAAAAAAAAAGTTATATTTACCTACAGGATCAGATCTGGAGCTCCCCGGCAATCCACTCCTCTTCTTTTTCAGGTTCTCATCCTGACACGCAGGAAAGGCTCATGCGCCATTTACTTAAACTAGCCTTTCCTGCGTGTCAGGTTGAAAACTGAAGAGGAGCTGATAGCCAGAGAACTCCAGAACAGCAGCGGTGGGTAATTTATTTCTTGAACAGCTCCTTTAACAACTCTTTTTGTACTGTTTGCTAACCTTGTAGCCTGATATTGTATAGATCTGAACGCCCATCTACAGGATTATCACATCAGGAAGCTGAGCACTGTACTAATTTATCAATGTCAGTCCATAGACGGTGACTAGAGCGTCAGTGTGCACATGTGACAGGTACTCCATTCAGCCAGAGGGTTCTGCACCCCTATTCTCATGATCAGTGAAGGTCCCAAAGAAGTAATACAATTGTTAGGTGATAAATATTGGTGGTGGACAACCCCAGTTAAAATCCACACAAACATATATATGTAAACTACTTAGAATATCAATATCCAAAACTGAACAAAGACAAAACATATCACAGGAAATATTGCCATGAGGACACATAAATACAGAAATTTTACTGTATTTTACTTCAAACAAGGAATCTATGATAAAATTTGTCAAAGGAAATCTATCCCCAATTTTTTTTTACTAATTAAATCAAGACCGTGATACATATTATTTTCTTCTTAGTCACTTTTATTTTCTGATTGTAGATTTCTCAGTTCGGTCGTCTATATATGATTATGTGGGCAGCTATCTTGCCTGAGCTGCTTTTTACAGCATTCAGAGAAATGCTTTACAGCAGCTTCATGGACATAGGATCCAATGAACAAGAAGGGGCTCATTGACTTCTATAGAAGAGTTTTCTAGGCATGCTCTGTGACCTGGGAAGTCGTCTGTGCAGAGAGGGGAAGAGGGTGAACTGTGACTATCGCCTTTTGTGCATCCTGTATTATCTATACACATTGGTGTCTCCTTTCAGTTTGACTCTGCTTGTACTGATGATGAGCAGACCGCTGAAACTCTTTCTCTACAGAACAGGAAGTGTCAGACTCTTATTAAGTCCGGTGGCCAAAGTGAATACTGCAATTGTTTTAAAACATTGAAAGTGATATGAAAAATAAAATAAAATAAATTCTTTAAAAATGTGTTTAACAGAAAGACAAGAGTTAAACAATAAGTCTTTTTTTGATGACACATTCCCTTTAAACATTATTTCAGATTAAAAAAATCTCAAGGGCTTTTCTAACATAAACTTGTCAAAATATTAAGCAATGTACATCTGGCCTTGGTATACTATGCCCTGAATTATTCAGGCTTGTGTGTTGTTGTTAATCCTCATAATAAATCCTTTTTCTAAGAAACTTTATTTTTTTAGAATACATGCTGTTAGTAAACTCTGTAAATGAACTTGTAAATTCAGCATTAAGTGTACATTTTTAATATATACCTTCTCCTTTGCCGCTCTCCTTGTCTTTTCATCCATCCATGTTAGACCTCTCAATGTGAACTCAAAAGCTGCTCGAATCTCAGAGATCATCTGTTCTGCCTAAAAAAAGGACATTTAAAATGTCAGTTTTACATAATTTTTATGAATTTGGTAATTGTCATGACTTTGGCCTTGACAGGTAATTATTTGTTACTCACAATTGTTTTACTCTTCTTATCAAACGTAGATTTAACAAACAAAGATCCCAGGGCAAAACCAAGTGTATCATCTGTATTAGATAGACAGGTCTGCCAGCGAGGGGTGCATGACTGGAATACAGAGAAAGATTCTATAACATGCAATATGGTACTGGAAAAAAGAAACAGATTTTCAGATAACAACCCTATCAGGTTAGGAAAAGGCTGATTAACCCCTTAACAGCAGCTGGTTATACTTTTTTTTAGCTCTTCATCTTTTTCCTCCCCACCTTTCAAGAGCCATAAGGTTTTTACTTTTCCATCTACATAAACATATGAGGGCTAGATTTATGCAGGTTAAGATGTATTTTTTAATTGTGGCATTGACCATACCATAGAATCTGCTAAAAAACAAAAGAAAAAAAATTCTAAGTCAGGTGAAATGAGAAAACAAAATACTTGCGCTATGTTTGTGGGGGCTTTGTTTTTATGGAGTTCACTCTTTGGTATAAATGATGTATTGTCTGTATTCTGAAGGTTGATACGATCACGGTGATACCAAATATGTAGGGTTTTTGTTAGGTTTTAGCACTTTAAAAAAGTCTATTTTAGCACATTTAAAAAAAATCTATTTTCTTAAATTTGCGCTGCTGAAGTGTAGTTTTTATTGATACAATTTTAGGATACAAGTGAATTTTGATCACTTTTTATTAGAATGTTTATGAATTTTAAATTTTAAAATTTTTTGATTGAAACAACACAATTTTGGCATTTTGAATTTTTTTTTTATTCAGGTGCTCAGTATACAAAGTAACTGATGTTATATTTTAATAGATTAACAGTGGATGTGGCAATACCAATCATGTGTAATGTTTTTATTTGTAAAATGTCAAAAGGCGGATTATTTAATTTTTTAAAATATTTTTTACATTTATACTTCTAGTTCCCCTAGGGTACTCGACCACTTGGGGTCTTGATTGCTTGTACACCCTTCTGCACTATCCAGATAACGCAGAAGAGTGTACCAAGATGGCGGCCCATTACTTTATGCCTGAGGAAGTCACACAAGCGCTCACATGGTAACTGCTCAGCACCTTTCCAATCCATTTAAACGTAAGTAAGTGAGCCAGCTCCATATCTTCTTACTGGCATGATGACTCATGCGTCATAGGTCAGTAAAGGTTTACAATAGTCCTTACTATATATCTCCCATTCCCACTCCTATCTTTGGCTCAAAAAAACTGCAGTAAAAATGAGATACCACTGGAAAAACTAAAGTCTTAGGCGATGTTTGCGCAGCATGGGTTTTCAGTCGGATTTTGACACCATTTTTGGATTTGAAAACCATCAAAATCCGACTGTAAATTAATCTCAATAAACCTCAATAGAAAATCTCAGCTGTTGTCTACATAGCTTGGATTTTCTGATCTCAGATTTCAAATCCAAAAACTGTGGCAAAAAGCTTAGAACATGCACAAGAATAATAATCTTGTGAAAACCACTGGAAAATTTACTATTAAAATCAATGAGAAGGATGAAAAGCAAGCGGAAAATATGGTGATTGTTTTTTGGCACAGTTTTTGAATGTATTTTGGGGCGTTTGGATTTGGTTTTAAGCTTTCCATGGACTTCAATAGTAGATTTATATATATGAGGGTATCTATAGGAGGTATCTATATGGGTCACCTATAGGGGTCCCCCTATAGCTATATCCTATAAAAACTCCCTATAAATGACTCCTATAGATACCCCTGTAGATGACCTCCTATAGACACTTGCTATAGAAGTCTAGATAGATAGATAGATAGATAGATTAATCTATAAAAATAGCTATACATGGACAGAAATATATGGCTATTGTGTAGATAGATCCCTACATTGACAAGAAACCATTGTCCCTAGTGGGGTGGATGCAGGCACAGTTCAGAATGTATTGACATATTTGTTAAGAACAATCATATCTTTAAATATACTGTATCTATGTGAAAATGTAATGTCTTTTTAATGCCCCATAAGAAGAAAAGCCCCGTGTTTGCAGGGAGTCATCCTCCTTAAAAAGACTATTACATGTTTGGGAATGTTTTGTTACTATTATTTTTTTTTTGTGGTAGTGCAACAGATGCTGCTAAGTATTGTGATTTGGGTTGTACAATGTATTTAAAACTGTGTGGTTCTTGCAAAATGTATGTCATATGACCTTGAGGTGGGGAGCAGGGACTCGTAAGGGAAACCCACTGCTGGGCTGTAATTGGTGTGTTGTGATGCAATTGACCATTCCTGAGGCAAGTTCCCATGCCCAGATAAGCAGGTGGTTCCTAACACTGTGGCCCAGATGTATGAAAGTTGCTGTGCCAGTTTCCTGTCATAGGCTAAGACAGTAATAATGGTGTACACCATGTAAGAAATATTCCTAAAGCATTTGCACCAAAAAGAATGAGTCTGTCCGACAAGACTGACAGTTTTGTCTGCGCCACTCTTCAGGGGACGTGTCTATGCCAATCTGTACGATACAACGCGTTTATGTAGCTCTTATGCCAAAAAGTGTCACAGTTCACACGTTGTTGTTCATGCCATTTTCAGAAGCAAAGACACTTTTTGGTGCACGGCAGTTTGTCTTATGACGTGAGACATTTCTAAAATGCTGTTAGACACTTTCAAACATAAGCATGAACTCAACTTTGGGGCAGCACTACCTAAGACACTTTCCACAAGGACATTTTTCATACATCTGGGCCACTGTGTTGTTGAGCAGTATAAAGAAGTTGAGTCAAGTCAGAGTTCCTGGCCTGATGAGAAGACGCCCATGGTGGCCACAGTGGCGTAAGCTGAGGACAGATAGAAGTGCTGACTAGGCCTGCCCATTTTGCGAGGAGCTGTGGCTGCTCATAAAACATTTTCGTTGGATTGCTTGGTGTGAGGCATAACAATCCTGATTGTTATAAAAGAAGCGGACTGGAAGACAGCTGAAGTCAGACCTTGTACAGGATTGGGACATCAGTGACACTTGTGACATCTGTTTTATCTGTGATGTTTGTGACAGCTGAGACAATTGTGACATAGGAACCTTCAGTGCTGTCCATGTAACACTGGTCCAGTGCTGAACTGCAGAGTATTGCACTCATAAACAGGGCTAGATGCAGAGACACTGACCTAGATGCATGAAAAATGCTGTTGTGGAAAATGTCTTAGGTAGTGCTGCACCAAATTTGAGTTCACGCTTGTGTTTGTAAGTGTCTCATGGCACCCTATAAATGTGTCACGTCATAAGACAAACTGGCGTGCGCCCAAAAAGTGTATTACGCTGTGACTAATCATGTCTTGGCCTCGCCACTTAGAAAATGTCATGAATAACAACACATGAGCTGCAAAACTTTTTGGCATGAGAGTTACATAAATGTGTCCTATCATACGAATTGACATAGACATGCCTCCTGAAGAGTGGCGCAGACAAAAGTGTTGGTATTGTCGGACAAACTAATTCTTTTTGCCGCAAATACTTGGGGAATATATCAGAAATGGCATAAGCCATTGTTTTTGTCCAACGGCAGAAAACTGGTGCAGCAACGTTCAAGCATCTGGGCCTATGTGTGTTGTGTGCTCTGGAGCAGAGCTTGATAGAGCAAAAAACTGTAAGTGCCATGTTCTTGACACAAGGGACCAAGACATTATTGCAAGTGTGTGACACATGGAACCCACACTTAATACAATCTAATAACAACTACAGTATCTCACAGAAATGAGTACACCCCTCGCATTTTTGTAAATATTGTACTATACCTTTTCATGGGACAACACTGAAGATATGACACTTTGATTCAATGTAAAGTAGCCAGTGTACAACTTGTATAACAGTGTAAATTTGGTGTGCCCTCAAAACAGCTCAACACACAGCCATCAATGTCTAAACCGCTGGCAACAAAAGTGAGTACACCCCTAAGCGAAAATGGACAAATTGTGCCCAAAGTGTCTGTCTTAAAGGGGTTGGCTAACTACATTGATTCATTACCTCAGTCCTTTTTTTTCTTAGTTTTATATTTGAATTCAGGGGTGCGTTTACTAGCTATTACTGGCCTGCAGTGATGAGCTGCTGAAGACATCGGGTCAATAGCTACAGCGACCAGCGCTGGCAGCCTTTCAGAAGAGATCGAACAGGTCTGTAGCTATAGCAACCTGAGGAGCTGATGCAGGCCATACAAGAGGGGATACCTAGGAATAAGTAGGACACTATTAATGGACACATATTGCAAAGTGACTTGTTTTTGCAAGATATTTAACATAAAAAGCAATTATTGTAGTGAGACAACCTATTTAATTATTTTGGGTATGGAATTCACTAGTTTCACAGGTTGCCACTGGAATCCTCTTCCGCCCTTCACAAATCCTCATGCAGTCCTAAACCATGACACTCCCACCACCATGCTTGATTAGAGGCAAGACACACTTGTCTTTGCACTCCTCATCTGGTCGCCCCCACACATGCTTGACACCATCTGAACCAAATAGGTTTATCTTGGTCTCATCAGACCACAGGACATGGTTCCAGTAATCCATGTCCCTAGTCGGTTTTTCTTCAGCAAACTGTTTGTGGGCTTTCTTGTACATCAACTTCAGAAGAGGCTTCCCTCTGGGATGGCAGCCATGCAGACCAATTTGATGCAGTGTACGGCGCATGGTCTGAGCACTGACAGGCTGACTTCCACCCATGTAACCTCTGCAGCAATGCTGGCAGCACTCATACATCTATTTTGAAAATACAATCTCTGGATATGACGTTGAGCACGTGCACTCAACTTCTTTGGTTGACCTTGGTGAGGCCTGTTCTGAGTGGAACCTGTCTTGTTAAACCGATGTATGGTATTTGCCACCGTGCTGCAGCTCAGTTTCAGGCTTTTGGTAATCTTCTTATAGCCTATGCCATCTTTATGTAGAGCAATATTTTTTTTTTCCTGATCCTCAGAGAGTTCTTTGCCATGAGGTGCCATGTTGAACTTCCAGCAACCAGTACGAGAGATTGTGAGAGCAATAACACCAGATTTAACACACCTGCCCCCATTTACACCTGAGACCTTGTAATACTAATTAATCACATGACAGAAGAGGGGGAAAATGGCAAATGGGGCACAATTTGTCCATTTTCACTTAGGGGTGTACTCTCTTTTGTTGCCAGTGGTTTAGACATTGATGGCTGTGTGTTATTTTGAGGGCACACCAAATTAACACTGTTATATAAGCTGACTACTTTACATTGTTTCAAAGTGTCGTATATTCAGTGTTGTCCCATAAAAATATATAATAATTCCGAAAATGTGAGGAGTGTACTCACTTTTCTGAGATACTGTATGTCTCTCAGCTAGTACTGCCAAAATGTCTAACACTTGTCTATGTTACTATAACTGCCAAGCTTCAGTGTCTTTGTAGAGTAAATAGCCTGCCCATTTTCTCCTACAAAGCCAACTATTTTTTAGCATAGTTTTAAAGCGTGAAGTCGCAGTTTCTTTGATGTCCCTGTAAGGACCCTTTCTGCCCTGCACTTCATATATGGCATTTTATCAGTGTTTAATCATTTCACCATTCACATTAGTATCCACACCTTGACATACAAACTAACTGTTATGTTGAAATTTATATATATGGTAATTTGATTCTATGCTACAGCAGAGGTATCAAAAGGGGATCTATCACCAGGTCCATTGAATGCTCTATAAGAAATCCATCAGTGAATCCTTGAACATGTGTCTGGGCCACTGATACAAAGCTTGTACTAAATGTAAAGTAATGTGCCTCCTGTCCTGGGCATGGTCTGGACTCTTTGGCTGCAACCAAATACTTTTTTTCTGTTAACAAACTAAGGGCATGTCCCCACGGTCCAGGTTTTCACCCGGTATTACAGACAGTTTTCGGTTTTGAAGGCCGTCTGTAAACCAGGTGTCAACCTTTTACATGGACTTTAATGGAAAATCCGTGCAGCAGTCCCCACTGCACGGATTTTCCGCCAGACGGTTTTTTAGACAGCCGGTGGTTCGAAAAACATAGAACATGTTCATTCTTCCGACCAATTTTTGGGTGGAACATGAACATGCCGGCACGAAGGGCAAACCGCGGACAAAAGCCGTCCCCCTGCGTGCCACATACGCGGCCTCTAAACATAGCAATATAGGTTGGGATTTCCGACCAGTATTTGTCCTGTGCCGTGTAAACGGCCCCCTAAGAAAGATAAAAAAAATGTATTACCAAATGTGGAAATGACACTGCATGCACTATTAGTTATACAGTTTTGATAATTTCTTTTTAATTTGTATTACACTGTATACATGGGTGTAACTAGTGAAACCTGGACCCCATAGCAAACTATTGGATACCTCTCCCCACCTCAGACCACAAACATTTACCAGTACCTCTTAATAGTCATGCAGTTACTAGATAATACAAGGAGCAAGTACCTCTCGATACATATCACCATCATACTGCTACCAAACATCCCACTACAACAAGACCAAATTACCTAGCTACTACTTAAGGACCCAATTATACCACCAGAACAGGATCAAAAAATTACCACCACATAGTGACTGAATAACACCCCTATACTATTGCTGAATAAAGATTAGTATGTGCACAGGCTCTGCAGACATATAAGTGATTACAGTGCAGTGATGTCCAGTGACTCACAAGTGATGTCTTCTCTGAGTCATTCACTTTCCATTTTCTTGTGCATTCGCTACAGAGCAACTTGAAGACTTCTTCCAGCCACCACTCATCCCTGCAGAATTTGCACACAAATATTTTAGAATCCTCACTTTTCCAGCACCTCCCTAACTGTCCCCCACCTTTGTAAAAACTTCTCATGGGTAGGAGAGCGGGTACAGGCCATAGCTTAGAGGCACAGTCTCCTATGGGGGAGAGGAGGAACTGAGGACTAAGCCTCTGGAGATTGTGCTACCGCTCAGAATCATATTGTGCGGTCTGAACTCCTTCTCTTGTTCCCCAGAAGATCAGCCACAGGCATGAGGCATGATTCTCAGGAGAGGTTTAGAACGGTCATGCTTTTTGTAATGTCATGAATACTGAATATGACCTTAAAGATAGGTAGACCGTCCCCTTCAGAGAGGTCGGCAGGCAGCAAGGCCCTATGTAGGTAGGCAAGCCCCCAGGTAAGGAGGTAGATAGTCAGACAGGGCCTCAAGTAGATAGGAGCTTCAGGTAGATAGGCAGAGCCTTAGGTAGATAGGCAAGCGGGCAAGGCCCCAAGTAGATAGGTAGGCCCCAGGTAGGTAGTTAGACCCCCATTAGATAAGTTGGTAGGCTCTAGGTAGGTAGGTAGAACCCAGGTAGGTAGGTGGTAAGTAGGCCTCGAGTAGTTAGGCCCCAGTAGTGTAGAGGTAGATATGTATGCCCCAAGAAGATAGGCCCCAGTAAGGTAGGTAGGCCCCGGGGAGGTTAGTTGGCTCCAGTTAGGAAGGTACATAGGCCCCAGGTAGGTAGGTAGGTAGGTAGGTAGGTAGGTAGTAAGTAGACCCATGTTAGGTAGCTAGATAAGTAAGTAAGTAACTTACTAGGTAAGTAATTAGGTGAGAAGGTAGACAGGCTGTAGGTAGGTAGACTATCAGTAGGCCTCAGTAAGGTGGATAAATAGGCCCCAGTTGGGCATATAGTTAGGTAGGTTGGTAGGCAGGGCCCTATAAGTGAAAAAGAAAAAAAATAAACTCACCTCTCACCATACCTCTGACGAGCAGCAGGCCGGCATCTCCACGTAAAGCCTGGCGTAGGCCTACTAGTCTGAATATTGGTGCAGGGCGCTGGTGGCACTCTACTCTGCTAAGAGGGTGCGCAAACAGTTAATTAAATATCACAAACCCAGGGATCAAGGGCTTTTCCCCTCAATTCCCGGCATCTGTCTCTGAATGCTCGGGACATAAGGCTCGGGTGTCCTGAGGCAAGATGCACCAGCAGGCTCAGTACCAGCCACTACAGCCGATACTGTGGTAGTTCCGCTACAGACTGTATATATTACCAGCAGTAATAGCTGAAATAAGTTCATAGTCAATTTATAAGGATGCTTTTATGGAGATTTTATACAACACAATAAACTATTAGCTAAAGGTAAGGAAACCAGAAGCTAAAGAAGCACCTTTTTTGCACCATAAAGTGATTCCAGTAGCTTGTCTTGAGCTTTCTCAAAACGAGAATCTAGACTGGGGGACATCTTCTGGACAAGATTCCAAATCAAGTAATTGTTCAATATACTGTAAAAGAAAGAGAATCAGTCTTACTGATAATACTAGGTGGACTTCCTAAAAAATAAAAGACTTGAGAACACAAGAATAACAACAGGTAAGTTAATAACACTCATCATGACATTGTGCACTGTGCAGCTTTAAAGGGCTTTTGCCATGGAGCCTGCACAAAGAACAGGGAGATGGCCGTGCTTGTGTAGTTCTCCCTGTTTTTTTCTATAGCAGTTTCAAATATAGCTGAGCTCTATTTGAAACTGCTATAGAAATGAATGGGGGAGCGCAAGTTACAAGCCATCCTCAAAAGGTATTAAACCCCATTAAGCTGGACATACACAAAAAAACTGCAGTGGACTGAACAACTGTTCAGAATGTAACTGCCCCAACCTATATCATAGCTCACAAGCCTCAAAGGGGTGGGGTATGTTGAAAATCCGGCATGCCTTTTCACTGTTTTTTAACATCTGCTTTTGTGAAACAGTGAGAAGGCCTCCCATCCAATAACAATGATTTTATATGTGTTTTAAGCTTTAGAATTCGTGTTAAAAATCAAATGTATGATCTTCTTAGGGGAAAAACGGGTTTAAATGTAGTTCACCAACCATATTAGATTTGCCATCACTTTCTAATTGGTGAAGGTCAGACTGTGAAGGGGACATTATGGCTCTTTCGCATGGCATTCCCTTTAATGTTTTTTCAGCACAGTAGCATTCCTGGATACCAGCTGTACTGGAAACAGCAGCACTGACCTAGGGAACTGCAGAACTTCAATGGAGTTATGCAGCAATTGATCCGGCCACCTGCTGTGCAGTAAAAACATGTGTCAAATTACAGTGCAAAAGTAGCACTGTGGCCACTTTATTCTCATTTGTGGTTTGTGCCCCAGCCGTCAGATCCCTCCAAAAAGACAGTGATAGCATATATTAGTGATGTGACACCACTATAAGTTAGAAATACCACATTAATACTATTCAAATCCCCATTTTTTGATCATGGTTCCTGACACTTAGATGTAATAATTGCAAGTCAGTATGTTAATAATGCAAAAAACTAGCTTGGGATAAATTTGAGGGAAATTTTAATTTGAATCAACATTGCTTTTCAAATGAAATAGTAAACAGTCGCTTACACTGGGTCTGTATTGTTCA
The DNA here is from genome assembly GCA_025379985.1 of Phyllomedusa bahiana. Classification (NCBI taxonomy): domain Eukaryota; kingdom Metazoa; phylum Chordata; class Amphibia; order Anura; family Hylidae; genus Phyllomedusa; species Phyllomedusa bahiana. Next base: position 166,791 of record JAODAL010001569.1, on the reverse strand, counting down.
CTACTTCCGACACTTGTTGTAGATATTCCTTGCCATAAACCACCACAGGCTCTGTGTCATTGATGTCCAAGGGCGAGAGTGCAAAGGCCAAGTAATCCATCCAGTCAAACGCAGGTGCTAGGTTCTGTTAAAATATATGACAATTTCTAATACAATATGGATTACTGAATTTTGAAACAATGAAAATTGTGCTACAGGTCGATTTGCAAAAACGTTGGGACGCTGTGAAAATTGAAAAGAGAACAAGAATGTAATGATTTGGAAATTTCTTAGACCCATATTTTAGTCAAATAACATAAAATAAATATCCAAAGTTGATAGACAATTTTCCTTTCCATTTGAAAGAAATTAACCAATTTAGAAATTGATGGCAGCAACACATCTCAAAGAAGTTGGGACAGTGTTTAAAAAAAAAAAGTCTGGAAAGTAAGTGTTACTAATGAAAAACAGCTGCAGGGTCAATTTTCAGTCATATGAGTGTGTATAAAAAGAGCATGTTAGAAAGGCAGAGTCTCTCAGAAGAAAAGATGGTCAGCAGTGGTCACCAATGTGTGAAAGACCATGTTTAAAAATCGTGAAGCAATTTAAAAAATAAATTCTTCAATGTGCTATTGTAAAGACTTTAACAGTAGATAATATTATCAAAGAATTCAGAGAATCTCGAGAAATCCATGTGCACAAGGGACAAGGCTGACGGTCAGTAGGGGATGGTTGTGATCTCAGGTAGCACTGCATTAAAAAGAAGCATGAATTGGTCATGCAGATCACTGCATGGGCTCAGGAATACTTCCAGGAAACATTATCTGTAAACACAGTTTGGTGTGCAATCCACGAATGCAAGTTAAAGCTAGATCAAAGAAGCCATTTGAGCCATAAACAAGAAGGGACTGATATCACTTTATATAAACTTTTATTGGCAAATTTTTTTTCTAGAACCAATAGATTTAGGGTAGTAGGGGGGGAAAGGAGATATTGGCCCTGTAGAGCCTAATATTTGGGAGGAGATACTGGGGACCATACCATTGATTTCAGTGAGTGAAAGCATCGAATCTTAAATTATTCTTAATTACATCGAGTTTACAGAAACTCCTCTATTTCTAATAAAATTGGAATTAGGGACTCTCCTTTTGTGTAATAGGTGTCATGTGCACCCGGCTCTCTGATGCATATGTTCTGGCATTGCCCAAAACTAGAGGATATTGGATTTTTATTGTCCAATTGATCCAGCGTATTTTTCAAATTCAGTGGAGATGAATCCGTTGGTTTGTATTTGGGATATGTAGGAGACTTAACGGTTTCAGAGGTGAGAAAAATCGCATATCCAGGCTTTTATTTATGGCGGGAAATTAATAGCGAAAAGTGGCTGTATGCAGAACCTCCGTCAGCACAGGAGTTTTTTAAATAAAGTGAACTGGCTGATTGGCTCTGGAGAGAGGGGTGTTTTATAAGAGAGGAGGCAAACTTAAGTATAATAAAATATGGGCTAAATGGCTGGATACTTTGGTCTTGTGCACGAACTTTGTTAGGCAGAGGGTGTTGGGGATCTCGGTGTAGAGGTTTTCCCGGGACTGCGTCTATGGCAGTTGTTTGGATGGAGGCCGTTCGACAGCCAGGTACAATTTTTATTGTGACAAGAACTGATGTTATTAATATTGCATTGCTATGTGATTGTAATGGATATTTACTGCTCTGAATCTGGAGATGGATTTGGGAGGTGGGTTTGGTTGTGTTTTGGGGATAAAAGTTGAAATTTGGTTTACAATGAATATACTGTACTCTGTTTGTATACTTTATATCTGACCAATAAAAAGTTTATGGTTAAAAAAAAAGAAGCCATTTGAGCAAAATTTTAAAAACACTTTTTTTGGGCCAAAGCTCATTTACAAATGGACTGAAGCAAATGGAAAACTGTTCTGTGGTCAGATAAATCAAAATTTTAAATTCTATACAGAAACCACAGATGGAGTGTCCTGCAGACTAGAATCAGGAGGGAAGCAACCATCCAGCTTGTTTAAAAGTCTGCATCTCTGATGACACAGAGTTCCATTAGTGCCGATAGCATAGGCAGCTTACACATCTGTAAAGGCACTATCAAGGCTGAGCAGTATATAGAGGTTTTAGAACAACACATTTTCCCATACAGACAGTGTCTCTTTCAGGAAAGGCCTTGCATATTTCAACAAGACTGTTAAGCCACATACTGCATAGCTTCACAGAAGATGGAAAAAAACAAAAGAGTACCAACACAACATAAAATAAATAATTTGATTTATTTATTTTATTTTATTCAAGGGGAGAAATCTCAAGTGAAATGTGCCTTGGGGTTGCATTCTCTTTGCCCACAGCTGGATTGTCATAGGTTTAAGTATGTACATGTCTATGAGTATATTATAATAGAATTTGCTTGTTTCTTTACTCTTCTCCCCTGTGTATATATATTCATTGACACTATACATATTTATATATTGTGTTACTATACCATTAATATGGGCAGAGGTAGGACTTTTCTTTTTCTTTTTTGATTTTTATCTCTATTTTATGCTTTAATTAAATGTATTTTAATTGGCTATCAATAAAATTATTTCTTTTATATCGTGTTGGTGCTTTTTTGCTTTTTTCTAGTTAGACTATATCGCTCCAACACATTACGATATTTGATAGTTGTGACATTGCCCTCTAACTTTTTGTAGGTTTTGAACTGACTTGTCTTCAGTTCAGACATTTCACCAACAGAAAACATTTGGCACATTATGAAAGGAAAAATCCTGCAAAGAAGACCCAGAACTGTTGAGCACCTAGAATCCTACATCAGACAAGAATAGGACAACATTACTGCAAAAAAGGAAAAGGGAGCCAAAGTGTTCAAAGAATAAGCAAGGAAAAATTATGGGCACCACCAATAAGAAAGAAATAAAAAAAGAGGGCTAAGCAAGGAAAAATGACGGAAAGCAAGAATAAGAAAATAATATTAAAGAAAAGAGGGGTAAAGGTAGATGAGGCTCTATCCTCACTGTTTTAAGATGTGTTGCTACCATAACTTTCTAATTAAGTTCATATTTTCAAACTAGATCAAAAAATGTCTAACTTTCATTTTCTGATCTTTTTAATGTTTTGTCATTCATAAAATATGGCTGTAAAAGATTTCCAAATCATTGCATTCTTGTTTTCTTTCTTTTATATCCCAACATTCCTAGTTTCTTGGAATTGAGGTTGTATGTGGAAATAAGCAGAAATGGTCTTTAAAAATGTTGATTCTAGGAATCACTGAAAACAGATACACAATGGGCGACATGTATGAAAGGGACCGCACCAGTTTTCTGGCATACTTTTGCCAAAAAGCTGTTATAGCCCTGTTCTATAGATGTATGGAGTCGCACTCCAAACTTTGGCGCGATCGGCGCCGGCCCCGACACTTTGTAATGCGGCAAAAATTTTAAGGCATTCTGGGATCACACAGAATTAGACACATTTATGAATGTTTGATGCCAGACCTCGGCGCATAACTGTTAAAACAGTCAGACCAAGTTAAAAGTGGTCTGCCTGAGTTGTCGTAGAGGAACTACAATGTGCCTGTATGTATGAACTGCAGAAGAACAGGGTCATACATTCAGGTGCCTTCTACACTACCTTAAAGCTATTTAGAAATGGCCTGTCAGTGCCACTATTCATACTTGTCACCCAATGAGAGTATAAAATACTGGCAAACATGCCTTATACCACATTTACTATGTGTTTTAGACACTTCTGTGTACCACCCAACAAAAAGGAATGTGACTCTTTTAAAGGGGATGTGGCTTTGTTAAACAGTAGCATGGCTTTACATGCTATGCGCAAAAAAAAATGTGCTAAAACTTTGCAGCAATTGGTAAAATATACTAAGTCAACTAATAAATGGTGTAAAGTTGGACTAGATAGTGTAGACATGCACCAGATTTATCATCCATTTATGTATGTTTAGACTATCTAGCCTGCGTGAAGCATACTGGATTTATGAATTGGACACGCGAATTACAGCAGGTTTAAATTTTAGAAATGATTTGGCATATATTTACTAGTTCAGTTCATATGATTATGGTATACTCATTGAGTGCTTGTCTTGCTAAATCATCTCTATCGTGTGGTAAAAGTATCGGTATGTTTTATATGTCACTTAAATGTATTTTAAATGTATGTTTACTAAGGATATGACGTATGTTAAACGTAAATGTATTTTAAACGTATGTTTATTAAGGATATGACATATGTTAACATGTACCACCCACTTTTCTATTTTAGCAGAGTTGGGTAGTGTTGGGTTGTTACATTACCGTGAACAAGGGCACGATGTAGTACCCAAAACGCGTCGGTTTTTTATTTGTTTTGTACTTCCCATGATGGGGATTTGTTAGAAACTTTAAAAATTTTTTTGCCATAGGCTGCACGGCCCCCCCTGCACCACTGTCCCGGGTCGCAGGCCCCCCCGGCCCCTGCTCCCAGCGGAGCCCCCGTCCCGCACTTGGGTTGGGGTCCTGCTCGTGCCCCGGCCCCTCCCACGTTTCACTTACCCGGCCGCGCTTTGCTCTGTCTGGCTCGTCCCCCGGGCTGGCTCTCCCCCTAGGGGCGGCAGCGCCGGCATTTTAAAATTTTAAAAGGGGGCAGTGGGGGAAATTTGGTCTTGCCGGCACTGCTCCTTTTTAAGTCCGGCCTTTTTCGGGGCCCTGCCGGATCCTTAGGGGTATGTTCCTTAGGGGAAAGCTGTCAAAGGGATTTCCCTTTTTGCCTTCGTGTACCGACCAACTCCCTACGTTTCCCCCACGAACCAGGCCGCCTTCCTGCCTCCTGCGGTTTAGTTACAACTGGCCCCCTCCCCTGCCCACCTCCCTGTCCCCGACTACGGCCTGCGCCTTTTCCTGTACCTTGTACCCCCCTTGGCCCCCCCCAGGAAAGCCCCCCGTGGAAGTGACCTGGTGGACTCCCCCCAGAAAAAACACCGCTTTGCGGGGGCTCTGGGAATACCGGGACCCCATTGTTTCCCACTCCCTGGTGTGGGCTTACCCATCGCCTGCGGTGGTCCAGTGGTCCCCACCAAAAGACAGTAGGTCCGGCCATGGTCCCCCCAAGGTGCCCTTCCCAAAGTGTTCCAACTTCACCCCCGTGTGGTCAAGCAATGCAACAGATCGGCAGAAGAGCAGCAGCTTGAGCAACTTTCCTCCATGGTGCAGCGCTTACAGTCCAGCAGCAGAACCTCCGCCGGCTCCTGTCTTGTTCTGCCCAAGGGTTCCCGCGGCGGAGGGTCCCAAGTTTGCCTGTCGCTCCCATCTAAGTACAGGTGACCCAAAGTTGCAGGGGGTTCATCCCCCTTTACTTATGCACGTGGGGCTTATGACCGATCAGTTTTGTCTGAACGTGCAAGGTGGGTTCGGGGTACCCCCTCTCCGGGAAGGCCCGGCATGGGCCCCCCTAGGGAAGAAACGACCCAGTACGGGATCTACAGTTGTTCCGCAACGTCTTCGAGGAACCACCCATCACCCTTTGCTGAGACAGCCCCCCTAAATTACCCCGGGGGACCTGTCTGTAGGAGACTACGGGTACAATTCCTCTCTGGCCTCTGAACTGCGGGAAGAGAGGCAAAAGAATTTGTGCCTTACTGTGGCAGCCCGAGCATTTCGGGGGAAATTGTCCCAAGCGTAAAGCCTACGGGAAACCCCCGCCCCTAGGATCTGTGGGAGGCATTCCCAGGTGAAAACTCCCCCTCTCCACTCTGTTGATGCCTGTGAAGTCGTCTCGAGACGGGTATCCGTTCCAAGTTCCGGGTTTCGGACTCGGGGCTCCGCGGGAACTTCATCACCAGGTAGTAAAGAAGTATCGGCTTCCGGGTACCCCCTGGAAAAAAACCGCTTGTATCTCATGTCAGCGGGGAGCTGCTTGCGACCCCATCCAGTTTTCACCAAGCCCTGTCCCTCCTGTGGGGGTGCGCTAAAGGAAGTTCCTTTACGTGTTCCTCGCTTTCGTCGGCGCCCTTCTCGGCCCTTTGGCCTGGGTTTCATTCTCTACCCTGGAGGTTACGGGAGAGGGGGATTCTTTGGGTCCCAACTTGGGGGGTTGTTTGGTGGACCTGCCCGGTGTTTTCCCTGCCTCGCGCTCCCCTTAGGACCGTTGCCCGGGCTGCCCCCAATATCTGGAGTAACCGATGTGTTCTCTGGGACAAGTGAGAGCTTCCCCGAAACGCCATACGATTCCCAATTTGACTTATCCCGGGTGCCAGTCCTCCTGGGCCAGGTTACCCCACTATGGGTTCCCCTGAGACCCAACCCAGTCCGAGTAATCCAGGGAAAATTTCCCCGGGAAAGGGGTTTAAAACCAAAAGCCCTCGTCTCCCGCGGGGGGGGGGTTCTTTTTCGTGAAGAAGGGGACGTACCTTTCGGCCCTGCATAATTGGGGGGTTGTACAAATCAGGGTAAAGAACCTTTTCCATTGCCGGATCACTGAATTTTTGATGCTTGCAGGGCCCCAAAGTTTTTTCCCAAAATTTGGACCTGAGAGGGGCCCTACAACTTGGTCCGAAACCGCGAGGGGAAAATGGAAGGGGGCCCTTTTCAAAACCGGGGAAGGGGCATTTTGAGTACCTGTGATCCCCTTTTCGGAATGTGCAAGTCCCGCCATTTTCAGGAGCTGGAAAGAAGTTTCGGGGACCTCCTCCTCACCTGATGGTGGTCAAATTGATATATCCTGGTGTTCTCTCCTGACTGAGACCCCCCCAGCCATGTTCGTCAAGTAGGGGGAGTCTCCGGGGGAACCCCTGTTGCCAAGCTAGGGAAGGCCTCTTCCCAATCGCAGCCTCCCATTTCTGGGTACGTCATCTCTGAACAGGCCTAGGATGGGTCCGAAAATTTGTCTGCCGGTTTTTCAGTGGCCCGCCCGAGGGCGCGGGCTATCCCGCGATTTTGGGGTTCTGAAAACTACTTCCCATTCATCCCCCACTTTTTCTACGTGGTTTTGGCCCGATAGTAGCCCTCACCAAGAAACAAGCTAACCCGCGCGGCCGGTCGGGGAGGGGCGTTCTCAAAAGCTCAAATCCCTTCTTCGCCTCTATCCTTGCACTCCGGGTTCCAGAAAAACCCCTTTACCCTTTGGGGTGGGTCCTCATCTGTAGGAGCCGGAGCAATTCTTAGCAAAAAGGGCCCCAGGGTAAGACTGTAAAGTGCGGCTTCTTTCCAAGGTTCTTATCGGGGCCCAGGGGAATTACACGATTGGGGGGAGGGAGCTACTAACCATAAAATTTGGCCCCGGAGGAGTGGCGTTATCCCGCTGGAGGGCGCCCGTTTTCCCCTCCCCTAACTTGGACCACAAAAACCCCAATATCTGCAAAAAGGGGTCAGCACTTAAACCCCCCCAGGTAGGTGGTCGCTTTCTTTCCCGTTTCGATTTTCAATCCACTTCGACCGCCGGAAGAATGTAACTGACCCCCCCCCCCGTGCTTCCGACGTGGTGGGGTGAGGGGTACTTTTCCAGAAAACCATAATTTCCCCGAACGTTCATCTCGGGAGCCCCGGTGGACCTCCAAGGTTCCCCCCTGGGAAGGACTTTGTGGGGCCGCTCTTCCAGACGTTTCTTAAAAAGGGGGCATTTGCTCATTGGTGGCTGGTCATCCCGGCGCCCGAAGCTTTGGTTCCCGGTTTATTTGGTGGCCCGGGTGGGAAAAGGATGTTTTGGATTAGTTTGTCTTGTGACTCCTGTGTCGCAAAAAACCCCCCGTCACAAACCGGCGGCCTATTCGCCACTTCCTCCCCACTTAACGGGGGGGGGGGCCAAATTTCGATGGATTCAAACTGACCTCCTCCGCTCTGGCAACACCATTTTTTGGGTGTTAGGATTGCTTTTCCAAATGGGCATTTCGTCCCTTGCCCGGGTGATTGCCTCCCCCTGGCGAAATATTTTTCCTCCATGTGTTTCGTCTGCTTTGGGTCCCCGCAAATTGTCTCGGACGGGAGTCCCCAAATTTTTCTCCAGGTTTGGCGGCCCTTGCAACCCAAATTCAGGTGAGTCGACTTTCTTCGGCACCATCCGCAAAACGGCCAGGTGGAGAGGGTCACCAAATTTGGGATGTTCCCTTGCATTTCTCCCCCGGCCGTCAAGCGATTGGGTTCCCAATTTTCTGCCGTTTGGCGGAGTTTTACAATCTCTTGAGTCTGAGTGCGGGGTCCCCCTTTACACGTGTTGGCCCGATCCCCGCCCTCCCTCCCTCTGGCAAAAACCCCCTCCCAGGTCCCGGCGGGGACCCCGGCCCCAAGATTTGAAGGTCATCTGGTCTCGACCCGCCATCTTGCCCCGGCTTCCGAGCGATGAAAAACTCAAGCGGAAGAAGAAGAATTCCCCCTCCGTCTTCTCCCCAGGGACAAGGGGGGGCTCTCTCCGTTATGTCCGCCTGAAGAGCTTTCTCAAAAATGGGCCCCCGTTTCCCGGGTCCCTTTAGGTCATCAGCCGCTCAACCCGGTGTCATACAAATGGTTTTCCCCTACGTGAGAATTTCCCCAAATTCTTTTTTTTTCCTTATTGAAACCCCCGGGCCTTTAAACATTTTTTTCCCCCGAAGGTTTCCTCCCCGTCGTGGTGATGCCCCAATTTTTCGAGGTCAAGGATATTCTGGCATGAGGAAATGGGGGAAAACGATACTTCCCCCGGGGACCGGGGGGGGGTTCGGTCAGAAGAGAGGTCCTGGGAGCCCCGGGGGAATATCCTAAACCCCAGCCCCATCCGAGATTTCTTCAGTCGTAAGAGAAGGGGGCCCAAGGGGGGGGCCAAAGGGGGGTAGTACGGCGCCCCTGCGCCATTTCCCCGGGTGCAGGGGCCCCCTGCCCCTGCTCCCCGCGGAGCCCTCCCCCACGTCGGGTTCGGGGTCCGCTCGTGTCCCGCCCCCCCCGCCGCGTTCACTTACGGCCGCGCTCCTGCTCTGTCTGGCTCCGTCCCCCGGCGCATGGCTCCGCCCGTAGGGGCGCGCGCGCGCCGGCAGTTTGAATTTAAAGGGACAGTGCGCCGGTAATTGGTCATTGCCGGGCACTGCTCCTATTTAAGTCCGGAGTCTTCCTGGCCGCCCTCGCCGGATCCTTAGTGTATGTTCCTTAGGAGAAAGCTGTCTAAAGATTTCCTGTTTGCCTTTCCGTGTTCCGACCAACTGCCTACGTTTACCAACCACGAACCAGAGCCGCCTGTCCTGACCTCCTGCGTGTTTACCGTCTACAAACCTGTGCCGCCTGCCCTGACCACCTGCCTGTCCCCGACTACGAGCCTGCCTGCCGTTCCTGTACCTCGTACCCTTGGCCACCACCGCAGGCAAGCCCCGCCAGTGGAAGTGACCTGGTGGACCCCGCCGCAGCAAGACCATACCGCTTTGCGGCGGGCTCTGGTGAATCCCGGGACCCACTTAGATTCCACTCCCTGGTGTGGGCTTACGCCATCGCCTGCGGTGGTCCAGTGGATCCACCACCAGACTGTTACAAGGGCCACATGTATGAAAACTATTTAGGTCTAAAACTCACTTTTTGGCCATAGTAACCTATGGCAAAAAAGCGAATTTTAGACCTAAACAGGTTCATACCTGTGGCCCATGATTCACACGGCAAGTCTCTGGTCCCGATACACGTTTATTAGCCTGCGTTTACACTGTCTAAGTATTAGACAGTATTAATAAATCTGCTCTATGGAACCTCAGTTATCAAAACGTCATATAGTGCACATTTATTATGGCAATTGTGCTGGATTTCTACATGCTTTATACCTAGCAAAATGGTGTGGCTTTGTTGAAAGGGTGTGGCTTCTCAGGGAGGATCGTGGCTGTGCGTACAACATTGTGCATTACAAAAAGCCAACATTCTGCCACTATTAGGGGCCGTTCACACGGCTGATTGGGGCACTGATTTCAGCCGTACTGCTCGCATTATTTGCGCTGCAGTACGGCTGAAATCCGTCCCAGTCATTACGGTAATCCACAGTTCTCCTAGAGAACTATGAATTCTGTCTCCTCTCCCCACTCGGCGAATACGTGTCAGTTATTTACGGCGTGTACGCGCCGTGAAAAATTACTGTCTATGGGGCCGGCGAGCTGCCGGCCCCCTGCCCCCGCTGCTCGACAGCCTGCGTAATTTCGGGGCGAAATCCATCCCGAAATTACATCGGCAATAAGCCGTGTGAACTGTGCCTTAGTGTCTTAAACTAAGCCACCATAAATTGCATCACATTTATCACCACAATGATAAATCAGGCTAACTTTACACTAAATTTTAGTCAGTATTAATACATTTATCCTATAGTGTAAACCCACTGGAGGTGGTGTATTCTAATTTATGACAATCTGAACATATGGTGATCTCACTTGTAATTCAGCCACTGTCATGCGATTATAAATCTTTTCCTCATCTCGGCGTTCATCTTGTGGAACTGTAAGATTGGCTAGCAAGGTCTCAAGTTCCAGAATCTGGGTCATCTGTATCTCCACTGAGCCAGGATAGCCTCCAAGCAGCATACCCACATCTACCATGTATTGCTGGTACGCAGCAAGCACCTGGAAACCAAATAGAATTCAAATATGTGTTGTATCAGTGCAAGTATATGCTCTAACAACTGCTCCATTACAAACCTAGAGAATACAAAGTAATACAGCCTAGCTAACATCAACTACTCATACATAAGGGCAATATGTACTGGATTGTAGATCATTACTAAGTGCAGTGATATCAATGTGAAATATGTTTGACATAAAAAGTGTATAGGACATGGTAACTAACCTTTCCATTAGCTGTCCTGTTTAGATAATAATCCCTTGATGGAAGAAAGAGTCCAGACTGATCTACCTGGAGAAGAAAGAAGTGCGTAAAGTAAATCAGTATTATGTTACCTGATATAAATCACAGAATATTTGTCCCCTGTGCTATTTTGTATGCTTCATGAAAAATTTCATTCTGTTCCTTATCACCGCCCTTCTCTGCTCATTGATTTTAACTTTCAGTCCTGTTCTCTAGTTTGACATTCTTTCTCCAACCATTTTAACGCTTAATTTCATAGACATTGCCACCTTTAAAACATCTCTCTTTACAGTCCTCCTCCTACACCCATTCCTTTCTTTTCTTCTGAAAAACCTTTTTGTGTCATTTGCAGTTCTTAGAAGATAACCTTAGCAATTATCCCAGCCTGACAATTATAATGTTCTACATTGATCAGAGACAATCTTATAGTTGTGCCTTTAAATGGAGAATTAACTTCATTCCACTTTTCTCTACATTATAAGCTTAACCGTGTATAAAGTTGTGTTCCTATCTTATAATGTAATGGCATGTTAGATAACATTATAGACTGTGGGAGTTCAATCTCTGTGATTACTCCAATCCTTAGAACAAAAGAAGCAGCATTTTTTCTACACATGTGTACTTTTAATGTGAAAAAATTCAGAATTTAAATGAATAATTTTAGATATGTTTACTTTATTGGAATTCTGCTAAAATTTCTGTCTTTATTTACAATATTTTTGTGCATGCTACTTTCTGTGGCTGTTTGTATTGCGTATGTTATTTGAGACATTATCATATACAGTTATAAGAAAAAGAAAGTACATCCTCTTGAGAATTTTATGGGCTAAGTAATAGGACACAATAAAAAACAAAGGGCAACATGTATGAACGTTGGCGCTGATAGGCCAGTTCTAAGTAGCTTTAAGGCAGTGTAGAACGTGTATCACTGCAAAAATTATACCCAATTAAAACATTAACCTTTAATAAATATGCATTAAAATACAATACAATTTACCCCACCAGAAAGTGGTGTCTGAAGTGACCAAGATACAGTATAACTCACGGTTAGGTGTTTCCAGGCGTTGAGTGCAGGAAAGGATCCTTGTGATGTTTAACCAAAAGACCTACACTTACTCTAGAGACCCTACAGATTTGGGGGCATCACCCCAAAAAGGGCGGCCCCACCTTAATACTTAAGCCCTAACAGACACCCTAACATTAAAAACAAAGAGCAAAAACATCCAATATTATCAAGAAGATATCAGAAAAGGATATATAAGGCAGTGGGTTCATCTTGTGAGTCCATTTGGACACAACCCTTAATATTACCATATTGGGAGGATTGTTCCTTTTAGTGGATTATTAAAAATCCCTACGGTGCCTCCTGATTTATTTAAATCCTCACCTTTGGCACAATAGTAATCACTCCTTATTTCTATTAGGAACCCCTAAAGCCCCCCTTTTTAGGGATTGCATTTGCTGATATTTGGTGGCCCTACTGTTGGATAGTCACTGACCATTGGTTTAATGAGCACAATGTGACTTGATATTTAATTCGTGCGCTCTTTATTTTTAAGCGCTGCGCTGCTGCGCGGAGCCGGCTGCTTGTCTTGGAGATGAAATTATGCAAGCCAAGGGCCGCCTAGCAGCATCCTGATTTAGGCGCGGTTGTTGCGCTGCGCTCTAATTGTTGCCGTGATTTTATGGAAAAACTGGTACGGCGCACGCGATTTTCTCGTGTTCGGTGATTTACTTACCATATGTTGTAGGGTGCTAGGTATGTCTGCTTGAGGGGAGGGTTTTTCTTAAAAAAGTGTAAAATTTCTTTTCTTTCCCCATTGAACTTTCATTTGTCCCAGAGATACACGTTGCATCTTTAATAAAAAAAACTTATTGTGTATTCTTGATCCCCTGATGAACCCTTCATATCTAAGGGGGAAAGCGTCTGTTTTTTTGTTTATTTTTTTGTATCTTGGGCTTTTTTCTTAAATATCCTTTTCTGATTCTTCTGAAATTTTGGACGTTTTTCTTTTTGTTTTTAATTTTTGGGTGTCTGTGGGGACTTAAGTTTTAAAAGGTGGGGTCCCCCTTTTTGGGGTGATCCCCCAAATCTGTGGGGTTTCTAGGTAAGTGTGGTTTTTTGGGTTAAACATACAAATCCTTTCTGAAACCAACGCCTGGAAAACACCAAACCCATGATTTATACTTATTTGGTCACTTCAGACACCCTTTTTGGGTGGGGGAAATTGTATTGTATTTTAATGCATATTTTTAAAGGGTTTAAATTTTTTAATTGGGTAAAATTTTTCAGTGTTTGTGTCTGTCTACCAAATCCTCTTTCATTTCTGAGGCTGTGTCAGTGTAAAACATGCCAAAATGTTTAAAAATGTTTTTCGGGAGTCAAAACTGGAGGGTATTTTTGAGCCACATGACTTTTTAGGTTGGGGAGCCCCCTTTAAAAATGGTCTGGCTGTTCTAACTGAATGCGCCTAGGTTTAGTCCCATTTTTTAAAAAATTTTTTAATCCTAGATTGTGGTGCGATCCCCCCAGAATACCCCTAAATTATAGGCTTTTGGCGCTTTTAAAAAATTCTTTTATCGCCCCAAAAGTTGGGAGGCCCCTGTTCTACTTTTTTTTGCTTTCAAAGAAACCGAAAATTGATGCAACTCAATTCATACATGTTGCCCATAGTCTTTAAAAAGGTTTTAAATTATTTAAAGTAAACCTCAGTGAACAAAAAAATTAGGGAAAATTTAACCTTGTTTTATTTATTAAGAAAAGGGCCCCAAAAAGCAGAATTATTGTGTGAAAAAATAAGTGCACCTTTAAGAGGGTACGTATTAATCATATGCCGCCAGTGGAAATGTCAGTAACTGTGACCACCTTTATAAAAGCCAAAGTTTTGGCAGTTTGCATGCCTGGATTGTGGTAATACAATGCTAAGGAGGAAAGATATCACAATGATCTTAGAGAAGCAACTGTTGCTGCTCATCAATCTTGGAAGGGTTTTCATACCACACCGAAACAATCTGAAGTCCATCATTCTACAGTGAGAAAGACTATTCACAAGTGCAAAACATTCAAGATGGTTGACAACCTTCCCAGTAGTACAGGTTCTATTTCACCCCCGGTAACTTTCCCCCCTCGGATTTTGTATTCATGCCAAAAAGGAAAAAACATCGCATTGATCTTAAAGAAGCAAATGGAAGCAATTGTTGCTTTTCCCCCAGCATTAGTAGGGGGTTTTAAAACCAATACCAAACAATTTAAAGAAGCTGCAGGACATTACACTATAATGAGAAAGATTATTCACAAGTGAAAAACATTCAGGACAGTTAGCAATCTTTGTAGGAGTGGCCATCCCTGCAATGCGCAGAGAAACTGCAAAAAAACCCAAGAGCTACATCTCAGATGCTACAGGCATTACTTTGCATGTTACATGTTCAAGTTCATTACAGTACAATTAGAAAAAAAATCAACTATGGCTTATTTTTGGGAAAAGGGTTTTAAGCTTTTGTTTCTTTTTTAAAATAAATTAAATTTGACCAGTGGTCTTTTTGTTTTATTTATCTGAGGTTGTTTTACCCTTTTTTAAGATTTTTTTTGTCAGTTGTTTTTTTATTATGTTCTGATACCTAAAACTATAGAATACAAAGAGAGTCTACTTTCTTTCTCTCATGACTATACATCTGATTGCCATAATTATTTGCACAAACTCAAACAAATTCATTACAAAATTTGCATACGGTTCTGGGGAAGATTTGTTGCAACACAAAGATCTTACCTCTCTAAAAAGAATCACTTACTGGCTATTTTTAAGGATATGTTCATATAACGTACTTACTTTTTTTCCAATCCTTTTATTATAATGGGAAATATGTGCCAAAAAAAGTGACTTGTCTCTTCTTCACACATATTCTGTGCTGACTAATGAACTGGATTATCAAAAGCCACATGAAAATATGTGTAAATTCGAATACATACTCGTAAATACTTAGAATTCCGACAATGATTTCTGTATTTTTTAGCATCAGACATAGCCTTGCATTCTTCCTTTCTCTCATATTGTGTTTACTGGATTAATGTGTGGTGTTGACTCTTGAGTCTGCGCAGTATAAAAGACACAGAAGAAGTGGGGTTGCCCTGTATGTCCCTGAGACAGTCTTCAGCACAGCCATAAAATTATCACCCCGCCAGGTACCTGAGACGTTCCATCCACCAACCTTAATGCACAAAAGACAATACAAATACAAAACGATTGGGGTCTGGGACAGTCAAAGGAAAACTAGATGGTGGGTTAAAAAAAAGAAAAAGATGTGTTTCTTCATAAAATATAAATCAGGATAGAAGCTACATTTTGTCAATATATAATATTCTAATGTATTTTTATTAGATCAAGTCTACTTGATCTTCACCATGAAATTTACAGGTACCAGACCTGAAGACTAAAAGGTAATAACTATTATGTGTTTCAGTTTTTAATTATTCTGAATTATTACGCAGACCAACATAAAAATGGACACAAGGTGAAAAGGTCGGCGTTTATTTTTGCTATTACACATAGATAAAGGTAAGGGTGCTTTCACACGGTGCGTTTTTGATGCGTTTTTTGGATGCGTTTTTTGCGCTACAATGTATAGCATTAATTGTTGTGCCTTCCGCATTAAAAAAAACTGACTGTGTGAAAGCACCCTTAGGCTTTGGCTGTATGGCTACCTTAATAGCATTGCTTTTCCCTTTTACTGATGCTGGAGTCTGGTATGGAAAAATCTGTCATGCGATTTGAGTACTGTGATTAGCTTTCAGCTGGGATACTAGTTTGGTTTAATCCATTCATGACATAATTGCTGTAGCTTTTACCAAGTTGTGGAGCAAAATCTGTAGTAAAATACATTGACAGAGAAGTGGATGAGGCTTTACTGTTTTAGCACTAAAATAAGAGAATGCTGTGGACTTTAAAATCAGCAGCATTCTTGGGCTATGTCTACACAGTTGGATTTTTAAGCGGATTCAGTATTTAGAATTCGCAAAAGTTCGAATGTAAACCATCTCCATAGACCTCAATAGGAAATCTGAGCTGTAGTTTATAAAGTTCTAATTTTCTGAGGTAGGATTTCAAAACTGACAGTTTGGAAAAAAACGTAGAACATGTTCTATAATCCTCCAGATTAGAGAACGTATGGTGTATGGTCAATTGCAATGGAGTGCCTGAAATCTGAAATCACGGAAAAAAGTGACAAAAAATTAGGAAAAAACGAAAACCGAGTATAAAATACTGGTTGGATTCTAATTAGAATCAGACCAGTATTTTACACTCTGCTTTAGGTTGCAGTTTTGTTGCATTAGATTTCACCACCTTTCATATAGCAGGGCTTCCACATGCACAATTTGCTTATGAACTGTCATGGATTTACACTGAGATGAGCGGAGGCCCTGGCTTTCAGGCACAATCAAGCCATGCCCTCTGAATAACTCCGTTTATACAGGTCTGGTTTACAATAGAGCTGAGGTTGCAGTCTGAAGACAGTAGAAGCAGCAATCATGTAAGACTTTTCTATTTTGTTAGACTTTTTTTTAAGAAAGAAAAAGGTCTACAGAGTATATGTGTGAAAAGCTAGGCTGTCACCTTCTTTATAAGGTCAGTGAGTGGTTTTTCTTTCAGCTCCTCAATTTTCTGCTCCTTCAGACAGGAAAGATAAAACCGCTGTGTCTTCATCTCCGCCTCACTGCTAGAGTTAAATGTAGCATTCTCTAAATTAGGAAGAAATATAGTAATTAGGCATTAGGCAATGTATGTTATTATCACACTTAGAAGGTGGACTGAGCTCTTGTTTCTTTGCTTCAACATATATTCACATATGTAGTCTGCCACCCTGTTTAACCTCTACAGCTCCCATTTTCCTATTCAAATGCAACATTCTTCTTGCTGTTACCAATTCTAATATCCCTTTTTTCAGAGAACATTATTTGCTTCATTTATCAAAACTGTCTAAGAATAAGGGGTTGTTCACACGGCGTTTTTGGATCCTAAACGGATCCAACACGTATCCAACATGCAGGTGCTTGTTGGATGCAGCAGGATCACACCCTTTAGTTTTAAATAGGGCTCCTGCTGCGTTTTTCAGACCAAGAATTGACATGTCAATTCTTGGAACGGATCCGAAAGACGCAGTGAGGCACGTATTGGCGATCACTCATGTGAACGCCGATGTGTGTTTCACAGTAAAAGCAATGTGAATCACATTGCTATTTATTAGATACGTGTTTGGGTCCGTTAGATGGATCCAAACACACATTTAAAAACATATGTTCACACGGACTCAACACGCCATGTGAACATACCCTAAGGCTCTGTTCACACGGCTTAAAATGGGACGTATTTCACCAAATATTTCACGCTGTACTGCGCTACATACGGGTTGAAATCCGTCCCTGTAATTACGGTAATCCACAAATCTCATAGAGAACTATGGATTATGTCTCCTCTCCCCGCTCGCACAATACGACGAGCGGGGAGAGAAGTGACATGTCAATTATTCAGGGCGTATACGCACAGGAGTAATGAATGTCTAGGGGCCGGCGGGCTGCCTGCCCCCCAAAACCCCCACCCTGCATCCAGAGCACACGGGGGCGTATATGTGGGGGAAATAAAACCCGCCGAAATTTATTATTGCCGTTGGACACAATACCCTAATGGACTGTTCTTTGCTGAGGGCCCATAGCAACCCAATTCAGTAAGCTGTGTCTTTACTTTTTTTCAGAGCAGATGAGCACTGACTGGTTGCTATGGGAACAAGGACAGTCTTACTGTTAGACAGTTTTGATAAATGAGGTCCTATGTGTTTCCATGTTGTAAACAATTTCTAGAGTTCAAACAATGTACAAAATAAGAGGTTCAGTACCAATCGGACAGGAAAATCAGAGAAAGCATTAATAATTAAAAGGGTTTCCCCCATCTCACACATTTATTGGTTATCGATAGGCTATACCATAAATGTGCGATAGGTGCAGGTCTCAAAACCTCTTTGAGAACAGAGAAGTGTTTGGAACGCTCCCATTCCTTTCAATGGGAGTTCTGAGTACTGCCAAGCACACTTCTCCTATCAATATGCCATAAATGTGTTGACTCATCAGAGCAATTTCTGTCCTTATACTCCGTTTGTGCATAGAAAGAAACCTTTCTCATTCTGACAGTCATAGGCTATTCATGCATTTTAATGATCAGTTTATAGCAACTCTGTCTGGCAAAATCAACTGCTAAATAGGGACCTCAAGAAGCCAGTCCCAACTGCCAGAAGCCATAGCAGCTCTCATATAAAAGGGGTTTTCTGTAATGTTACGAAACCCTTTAAACTGTACTGCTTCGTTTACTAAGTAACTGTGCAAGCATCAATTCTCCACTACTGTTATTAAAGGGAATGTGTCATCAAAAATGACTTATTGTTTAACTCACATTTTTATGTTCAAGGCATTTTTAAAGAATTTTTGGTTATTTATTTTTAATTTTCCATATCACTTTCAGTATTTTTTAATAATTCTTAAGTCCTGCAGTTTACACTTTGGCCACTAAGCCTAATAATAGTCTGACACTTCCTGCTCTGTACACAGCAGTTGTCTGCTCATTATCAGCACAAAGAGGGTCAAACTGAAAGGAGACACCAGTGTGAATAGATAACACAGGATCCACCAGTCACAAGAGGAGATAGTCATAGTTCACCCTTTCACCTCCCTGCACACTGATTTCTTCCCAGGTCACAGAGCATGACTAGAAAACTCTCCTATGGAAGTCAATGCGACTGAGTCAGTCTTAAGTTTCCTATGTGCATGAAGCTGCTGTAAAGCATCTCTCTGACTGCTGTTAAAGCAGTGTAAACAAGGCCTAGTGGCCAAAGTGAAAACTGCAAGACTTAAGATTTAAAAATATTGAAACTTCAAAAAACAACCATAAATTCCTAAAAAAAATGTGTTTAAAATAAAAA
The DNA here is from genome assembly GCA_025379985.1 of Phyllomedusa bahiana. Taxonomy (NCBI): domain Eukaryota; kingdom Metazoa; phylum Chordata; class Amphibia; order Anura; family Hylidae; genus Phyllomedusa; species Phyllomedusa bahiana. The sequence continues at coordinate 148,051 of JAODAL010001569.1, read as the reverse complement.
CAGGACTTAAACAATGACTCATTTTTTGATGGCACATTCTCTTTAATTCAGTTAGAAATCGTGGGCAGCAGAGCATTTTCTAAGTCTTCTCACCAAGTATATGTTTCAGTATAGCCTGATTCTGATCCCATATACTGTTAAATGTATTCCATCTTGACCGTCCATCAGGCAATGGGTTCCTCTTCATCCAACCCCCACAGGAGTATTGATAGAAGTCTTGACATGGGTCCACATCTCTGTCCAGGGAATCGAGTATACGTCCAGCTACAGAAACGCAGGCCTCTGAGAGGCACAACAGTCGGGACTTGTCTGAAGTAAAGGACAGCACAACAGAATGTAATATTAATTAAAACATAGTTGGAATCACTACTAATTAGTGAAGGTGGTAATGCTCTGGGAATTTAATGTAAAAAAATATATGGGAAAAAATGTAAACTAAATGCATCTCAAATCTGTCCCAAAAACAGATAAGGGTGAAAACTACACCTAATACAACATAAGCTCTGAATAGCTATGGCGACCAGCTTTTTACTGCCTTACAGTTGACTCCCCCTTGCCCTTTCTTTAAACCTTTGAAGCTAGAAGGACTAGTAGTCTCCACTTGATGAAGCTTCTAAATTCTTGCGAAAACCTGGCCAAAGTGCACTTCCAGAAAAGGTATAAAAATTTTGAATTTTCAATGAAAAAAGTGCCACTCAGAGCAAAAAATACTTCATCTATTTAAAGGGGTGTCTCCATCTCAGAGACTTATGATATGATGACAGGATATGCCATAAATGTTCTGTGCCCCCTGCCTGGCCCCCAAAGATATCTTGAGACGGGGCCCAAAAAATTTTGAGACTCTCGGTTCAAAAATTTCATGTCAAACAGTTTAAGCTCCCCACACTTAAACGGTCTCAAATGGGGCAGTCCATCCTATCTTAACCTCTCAAGACCCAAAACGGCCCTTCACTGGGGTCACCGACCTCCATTATTCAGAAGAAATAAAAAAAAAACACCCAACCGCAAAGCCCCTTTTTATGACACCTGTGAGAGTGGGGGGGGGACAGAAACCCAAAATGGAAAGCCCCCCTTTCCCTTTTCCATATGGGTTTAAAAATCAATGTCACCAAGTATAACGATGTTTCTGCCACAAAAAACTCGAAAAAAACGTATGCAAAACCTGGGTGCCCTGGCGGGGCTGCGGCACACATGTAATTATACATGTACACACACAGCCCGCCACCACGGCACATTCTCAAAAAGGGGCAATACCTAGTCAAACCCCTAAGAAGCATTTTGCTATCTATCAAACTAAAAAAAATTTTTGAGACCTCGTTCACATACAGACAAACATGTTTAACCCCCACGCTCAGTGGTCTCAAACGGGCACCCCTATCCTATCTTTACCTCTCAATCGAGCCAACGGGGCCTCTTCACGGGGTCACCGACCTCCATTATTAAAGAGAGAAAAAAAAAAAAAACACCCAACCGCAAAGCGCCTTTTTGACACCCTGTAGAGGGGGGGGGGACAAAAACCCAAAATGGAAGCCCCCCTTCCCTTTCCCAATGGGTTTTAAAATCATGTACCCCCCAATAAAAACTATTTTTTCTGCACAAAAAACATCTCTGAAAAAACTTTGCAAACCTGGGGCCACGGGCGGGCTGCGGCCACTGTAATTATCATGTACACACACAGCCCCGCCACCGCGGCACTTTTCGAAAAAAGGGCAATACACTACGCGAAAACCCTAAAGAAGCATTTAGCATCTTATACATGAAAAAATTTTTGAGACTTCCTTTTCACCAACCAAGTTCAAATTTTTTTTCATGTTGATGATAGAAATGCTTTTTGGGGAAATTTTCGACGTAGTGTATTCCCCTTTTTTTGCAGAAATGTCCGCGGGTGGCGGTCTGTGGTTTTCATTTTAAATTACATGTGTCCGCAGCCCTGCCATGGCAACCCCGGTTTGCATAGTTTTTCAGAGAGTTTTTGTGGCAAAACATACGTTATCTTTGGGGTAATTTATTTTTAAACCTATTGGGAAAGGAAGGGTGCTTCCATTTTGGGGGTTTTTGTCCCCGCCCCTCTCACAGGCGTCAAAGAAGGGACTTTGGGTTTGGGTTTTTTTTATTTTTTTTCTCTGAATAATAGGTCGGGACCCCGTAGAGGCCCTGATTTTGGGTCGTTGGAGGGAAAGAAGAAGACTGCCCCATTTTAGACCCCTTTAATCCCTGGCAGCTTAAACATGTTCCTGATCTGTATGAACCGAGAGTCTCAAAGTTTTTTCATGTATGATAGAAGCATAAATGTTCTTTTAGGGATTTTGCTAGTGGGCCCTCAAAATTCTCCATGTAAAAGACAGAGAAGGTTGTGTCTCCCAGTAGTTTCCATTCTGTTCTATGGGGGTTTTGAGTACAGCCAAGGGGTGTGCTCTGAACTCCCATTAAAATGAACAGATGGTGCCGCACAAGCCAAACATCATCTCCATTTCACAGAAGGACTTTTGGGGGCCCTTTCTCAAGATAATTGTGGGTCCCACAAGTAAGGCATAAGGCGACACCCTGCAGGCCTTCATCAGGCTCCCAGCTGCCATGACTGCCCACGCACCTCCTGAATGTGCTGTGTTGTGCCCCCCATCCTGCATAGTTGTCTGGATGCTGAGGATACATTAAACATTGGCATCTAAGCAGTTAAACTTTTTGGGGTAAAAATTATCTTTTGGGCCCCGGGTGTGAAGGGAAATGCCAGCTGAAAAAGCACTCCTGAGCCCTTTTCCAATTTTCCCCACCCTTACTGATAGGCAATTGCCTATCTCAGTCTACCCATCGTCCTGGCCATACCTGCACCTAGCAGACATTTATTGCATATCCTATTGATATGCTATAAATGTCTGAGATGGGACCTCCTTTTAAAGGGGTTGTCCACTACTTGATTTTTTTTTTTAAAACCCCACCCCGTTTGCTTGGTTTCATTTTAATTCGGGGGTTTTATGGGTTCCCTGCTGCGTAGAAGCCAGGTCTGTACATAGCGACCCGTGCGGCAGCCTACAGGAGAAAATTTAACAGGTCTGTAGCTATACGACCTGAGGAGCTTTTTGGGAACCCATACAAATGGGATATTAGGAATAGGTAGGGCACTGTTAATAGACACAATTGCAAAATGACTTTTTTTTTGCAAGAAAATTTAAATAAAAAGCATCCCTTTTTAGGGAGACAACCCTTTAAGTTTAAATTTTTGATTTATACAGTTTAAGTAATTAACTATAGATTGTAAAAGACAGATAGGAATGGATACAAGTGGACAATGCAACTGTGTGAGGTGTACCTAGAGCTCACTCATATACATATCATGTGCATGTCCCCTGAACTGCATTGTAACAACATCCACCAAGAAACTGTTTTGAAATTGCAACACAAACTCTATTTATTGTTAAACTAGTAAGTTTAAATGGATATTCCCATTTCATAAAATTGCTTTAAACATATAAGAAAGGGTAAATAAAGAGTATTATCAAATGCATTGCTGTTCTGATTTTGCTTCTCTTCAGAGTTAGGAGTAGATCTTATGTCATGCTTTTGTACACAAGCTCCCCTAGTTACCAAACACCTCTCAGTTTCTATTCTAACAGGCTGCAGCACTGGCAAGAATAATAATGTTACTAACTGCTCTGTTTCTTATCCTAATGATTGAAGCTTGTTTACATTAAATTTCTGAAAGGGGCTCTGTGGGGTTTTTGCCTGTTTATAAAAACCCCCAGAAACCAGGTTCCTTGCTGCACAGCTAAAAGAGAAGCGATATTCAAATCACTGCTCTAAAACACCTACATCCTAAAGGAAGTGGGGATTTGAAACGGGTGTGGCTTTTGTAAAACAGTATGGTTGACAAAACCCTTCAAGTATTTCCCGAGAGTAAAGTCACACTACATTTTCTAAAATTAAATGTTTATTGAGATTTTTGAAACAATAACATTAAACATATATGCAAGACAAAGAACATGTGCAGTAATACAGGAAATATTGGAACATAAAATGGTAATATGTCCCTATTGTCCATGATGAAATATCAAAAGAGACCAACTAATTCCACAAGAACAAACATTTGATCAAAAATAGGAGATAATTCAGACTACCCAAGTGTTCAAACCAATCGAAGAAAATAAGAAAAAAATAAGAGAAAAGACGAGATCGGGGAATACACAAGAACAGGAAAAACAAGGATGGAAGGGGGGAGATTCTTCTTATAAGGACATATTGATTACCTACATTGTGATCGAGACCCAAAAGGCATCCGATGAAGACTACATTTCATCAAACCCAAACCATTCCCTTTTTGGGGTAGAGGGGTGGAAGAGTTTTTAAACCCCTTTCGTTCCCCCAACCTCCTATGGGAAAACCAAAAAACCCTGGGGGGAAATTTTCCACCACTGATGCATAAGGCATTTGGGGTGTTCTAGGGATTGGCTAAGAGGGAAAGCATGAGTTTTTGGCCCTTTTTCCCAACACTCTCCACATGTTTGTCTATAGGGAGAGAGCTATCAGTTAGGCTAAGAAGTCGAGGAGAATACGCACATTGGACTCATCTTTCCCGGGCACAGTGGCTTCTCCCTGTACCCGGCCCAACTTCAATGGAAGTTTTACCCAAAACGCTGCAGCGTTTTGGGGTAAAACCCACATGGTTGGGACCGGGTAACCTGCAACTATTTCATGCTGCCCATTGTTTGTGCAGCATAAACTAGCTGATAGGTTTCCTTTAATATGGAGATAGTGGAACTGTGATCTTTGGGGCAGAGCAAAGTTCCTTTGAAGATTCTCAAATGGGTTCAATTCTTTATTTCTAGCATGCACAATATTGACAAATCTAAACAAATCGTGCCCAAGCTATGGTTGAGCAAATAGGCCTGATGAACTAGAGGAGAGTAAAGGCATGAACAGAAAGAAGGCCACTGGGGACATCTTTGAGGCTAGAGAAAATTTCCCAGCAGTGTCTCTAAACAATGTAGATTTAATAGCACAGGAAAGACCCAGATATTATGACGGCCCCCTGGCAGGAACGGCTTTTAGAATGTATAACTACCAGGGTTTTCAATCTCCACCCATTTCATATAGGCACAAAGGGTGGACCAAGTATATATGCGAAGATGGGATGCCTAGTAGTATTTCAAAATATTTGGGACTGCCAGGCCTCCCTTTGATTTGCTAGATATCAAAACCTCCCCTTCAACTCTGTAATGTCCATGGGCCCATATAAACCAGAAAATAAATGCTGGGAAGGATCTTGATTCTTCAAGAGGGTCTGAGAAAGGGAAGATTTAAAATAAATACAGTAATCTCGGCAGAATACTCATTTTTACAGAATTAATTCACCAGTAAAAGGAGATTGGTAGGTGATGCTGCTTTGCAAGAAGCGGTTTGAATTTCCCTTTAAGAAAGAAGGGGTGAAGGGGGGGATACTGAGGGGGAAAGGGTTTTGTTTTAAAGGGATTTAAATTTATACCCCGACCAGTCCCAAAAACCCGTTTTAAAGGGGGATAAAAAATGGGAGGGTCAAAAGTAAGGTTGGGGTTAGGGAGAGGGGCTTAATACATAGAACAAAAGGTAGAGGAGCGAAGGTACAACCCTGTCTTGTCCCATTGTTAATTTTTAGAGATTGGGAATTTACTGAAGGCTGATGGCAAATTGTACAATGCTAGAATGGCTGTAGTAAAAGGGTCCAGTAATACCAAATGCATTGAGCAATAAGTACACTTCTAGCATTTACATCCTGTGGGAGGGTAGAGGTAAGAGAATTTATGTTGGAAAAGAAGTCATGGAATATATTAGCAATTGACTTTGGATCATACATTAGAGTTTCTTCCCTTCTTTTCAGTACTTGGGGCATGGCCTTAACCGTTTTTTATCTTAGCTGTTTTGCCAGAAGGGTATTGGATCTTATTACATACTCACAGAACTTTTGTCTTGAGTATAGAACTTTTTCCACTCTATTATTGGACCGATCTTTCAGTTTGTTCTGTGTGAACAATACATCTAAGAGAAGATATATTTGAGGATAGAAACATTTTGTTTTCCAACCACTAGAGGAGGGCTCAAAGATCTTGTGACTGATTTGAGAAATCCCTTTTAAGCTTAGTACCTAGCGCATTGCATTTGCCTTGGGAAACAGTCTTATGGGTTTGCCATATGGTAGAAATTGCAGAAATGGAGCCAACATTGGGGTCAAAAAAGGAAGTTAAGGTTTCCTTTAATGTGTCCCTGTGAGCTGGTTTGTTATTCATGGTTTTATTTAAACAGCAATTACATGTCCGCAGTGGAATGGATTAATAGTCTAAGACTATAATAAGTGGAGCATGTTCCGACTATGTTAATGGTTCTATACTTGTCTTCTTCATCAGCAAACCAAGGATATTTAAAAAATAAAAATAAATCTATTCTGATACAGTATGTGTTTTGTGTGAACAGTAGAAAGAAAATTCCCCCCTTCTTTTGGGTGATTAATTGTTCAGAAATCAAACAGTCCATGAGACCGTATAAGTTTGCGAAAGATTAAAGACAACTTTGTGGAGACTGTGTTAGGCGGCGTGTTGATCCATGGTATAAGAGAAAACCATGCTAAAATTGCCCGCCATCAATAAGGCAGTTGTAGTTAATTTAGATAATTTAGTTAGAACTCTAAATTTGAAATTGAAATGCATCTGCAATGAATCGGGCACATAAATATTGCACAAAATAATCAGTTTTTCATGTAAGTTGTCATGAGTTGTGCCGCAGCTAACCATGCCAGGCCGCACTAATGTGTTCACTGTCCTGGTCTTTACATACTCACCTCTCCCCCCTCCTGCTCCACTGCGGTCATCTGCTGTGTGTCGCCGCTCTCGTACTCGCTCCCAAGGGCATGCACGCTGGCTCTGTGAAATTTAAAGGGCCAAGACGCTGGTGATTGGATAATCGCCAGGCACTGACTTTATATCTGGTTCCCCTTCCTGTTCTCCTTTGTCAGTCTGTTGGTGTTATTAGAGAGCATTGTTGTACTATATTGTTATTCCCGTGTAGCAGACCTCTTGCCCGTTTCTCCTGACCACATTGCCTGTTGCCTGCCCGGAACTTCTGCCTGTCCCCAACTATGCTCTTGCCTGCCGATTCTGTACCATGCTGCACCCTGACCACAAGCAAATCGTGTTAGGGGTAGCAACATGGGAATCTACCGCCGCCCAAGTCCTACCACCCTTGCGGCGGGTTCTGGCGGAAAATGGGAGGCTCCTTGGACTCCACTCCCTGAGGTGGCTTATACTACAGCTTGCAGTGGTCCAGTGGATTCAACTCTTCATACCTGTAAAGTACCATTAAAGTACAGATATTTTCCTCCTGGATCAATCAATAAAGTTGTAACTTGAAGAGGGCATAGATTGGATATCAGAAGAGCTACCCCAACCTTTTTCCTGTCTTGAGAGGCTGAGTAGACTACTGGATATAGTTATCTAGTGAAATTATATACAATGTCTGCATGCACAGACTGCAACTCCTGCAGGGCAAGCTGCCTTTCAGCATTTGTGTCATGAACCTTAACATTGAGTATCACACAGTTTACCATCATTAAGAATAACAGTGACTTGGGTACCAGTAAATTAAAATGAAAGTGGAATACCTATGAAGAAGTGGAGACTTAGGAAGGAAGACACAGGAGGAGAAGGGAATACACGGACAATGAAAACAACAAAGAAGAGAGAATAGAGAAGGGGTCAATTCAAATAGTATGTGAAATAATCATAGGGAAGCAATTATTAGCCTGTGTAACAACCTCTGGTTTTATGGTTAGAGTTAAAAAGAGGTGCAAGAAGGGTGTCCAAAATTACATTCAAGAGACTCACTGCTCACCTCTAAGATCTTGGTCTATACTATTGGAGAGGAAACTGATTCAGTGAAAGAAAGCAGTGAAGAAAAATATTAACTTTACTATCCGACTCTTACATATTCCAATGAACTAAACTAGTGCAAAGTAACTAACAGTTCCAATAGTACTAAGGAAATTAAGACTTACATAGAAGTTAGCTGCCATATATAACATTTAAAATAAAACCCTAAGATAATAACCAATAAGTTGTCCTAGATCTGGTCTGCACAACATATGGCTTATAAATGGGATGAAGCCTATGTAAATGTATCACCACAAAAATTTTTCGGTGGGAGTCCTGTTTGGGGGTGGGTCAGGAGTGTTTCTAGGTGGGCAGAGAGTGTTTATGGGTGGGCATGGGCAGTTCTGGGTGGGCAGAGGGGTAGAACCAGGCAGTCCATCCAGTCCAACTCCTGTAATGTTGTGCAGGTCTGTCCTAGATAGACAATTTTAACAAGATGGTAATATAAAAAAGACCACAAAGGTACTTGATGAACACCGGACAAAACCAGGAGTCAGAATGTACGGGATCTCGGGATCTCCTAGCTCTCTCTGCAGGAGGGCTACTTTCTAGAGCCCGTCTATTCCTTGATGAAGACTACTGTGCAGCTTGAAGCGGTAATGGAGGAGGCAGGGGACTAAGGGCAACATGTATTTATGGGGCAGCCCTCTTCTCTAGTTATAATCAGGTGCACTCAATAATTAGGCGCATTATTCTATGTATCTTGCCTGAGTTCGGGGGGCGTTCAGGAGGCGTGTCGCACCACATAATTATAACGGGAGGATGGCAAAACTAGGCGTATTACTGCTGGAACAGGTAGACCAAGTGAGTTGCCGTTTTGGAGCTAGAAAGCGCTTAATCTATGACCCGCAGTAGAACAGGTTCATAAATTCAGGTGCATTCTACGCTATTAATGCGCACAAAAATACATACTTGTTGCCCCTAGTTTCCAGTCGAAGGAACAGAATTTAGCAAAACTGCAGTAGGTCTGCTAAAGTCTTGATTGTGGCCAAAAGTCCATCATTTTTGCTTAAAGTGCCAAAAGGAAGCTCCATCGGTAGGGGATACGTTGCTGCCTTACTCCGTCCAACAGTGATTTAAGAAGACGTCTCTTTTGTAGTGTATGCAATGACAAGTTCGAAAATAACTGGATAGGGCGGCCCTGAAATTCCAGATTCTGAGTTGATTGTACTTTAGACATTACTGCTTGTTTAAGAGTGTAGTTGTGAATGCAAAAGATAACATCTCTGGGACTCAGAAGGCCACTGACTGATATTGTTCCTACGGCCCCTGTTATCTAGATCCTTAATGTGGCAAGCATTGGACCATGGAGATTTGAGCTGAAATTGCGGGCTGGAGATGAGATACATATTTATACAAGTTATCCTGATCTTCCTCTATCATTTCCATACAAGATTCAATCTGTTTGATGTTTTTTTGAAAGGTGACTATTTCTTCTCTACAAGCTTCTTTAATTTCAGATAGTAAAGTTTGGAGATAATATTTAGTAGGTAATTGATCTAAATAATCATAAGATATGTATTAGGAGGTCATCTGACTCATGATCAGGGAGAATATTCCACTGGGAGGCAGAAATGGAGGCTGAGGCAGAGAGATATGCTTCTCTACAGAGGATGTAGTAGTTACTGTATATGTGATATGGTTATACTGTCATTTTGGAGTATTGTCTCAGGAAAAATATCCCCCGTATCACTATCAATTGGAGGGATGGATGGATCCTAATCCCTGATAACCACATTAGGTGGACTGCTGAGGTGATTAGAAGGTCCATTCACAGCTTCCAGCTGTAAACGCACTGAAGTAGTAACCCTGGTCTCTGGGCGAAATGAATTGGTAACACCTCCAGATTCGTCAGTCAATAGTGAAGGGGCACTTGCAGAGCGAGGTGGAGGGGCAGTTTGAGAAAGCAATGCAGAAAGTTGCGTAGCAGCATTTGGATTTTTAACCCACCTGTTTAACCTGTGTATAATAAAAAGGATGACCTCTCCGGTACAGGTGGCCAGGTCACCAAAGCTGTGTTCTCCTAGACGCATTAAGTCACCTGTGCATTATGTCCTTCTGACATGGTTTAGGCCACCATGACCACTTGTGAAGAGAGCAGGTGTCCCAGACTATAGTCACTAGGCTTGGTGAGAGGTCTTGTTACACTACATTGTAACTAAAACATCTCCTGCTTCTATTTACTGCTGCATTCTTCTGCTAAAAGATCTTAACCCTTAACAGATGCTTTACATTCATCCTCAGACATCTTAGGGCATTTCCACACTGCGTTTTTGGACGAGGTTTTCAGAGCGTTTCATCGCCCAAAACCTCGTCCAAACCACATCAAAACCTCGCCTGAAACACGCTTCTTCAGACGAGGTTTTTGGCGAGGCTTTGATCAGGTTTTGGATCAGGTTTTGGACGAGGTTTTCACCCATACAAATGAATAGCCAGGACAAAAAACACAGCAAAAACCGCGCTAAAGACGCGCCAAAACTGCACTAAAAACCGAGCCGAAAACCGCGCCTACAACGCGCTTCAAGAATTGACATGACACTTCTTTTTCATTGCTTCCAAAGAAACGTGTAAAAACCTCGCCGTGTGTGAACTACAACGAGGTTTTACCTAGGAATCAATGAAATGAACTGGGGGCGATTTGGGAGCATTTGGAACGAGGTTTTGGGCGAGGAAACACTCCGAAAACCTTGTCCAAAACCTCGTCCAAAAACGCCGTGTGAACATGGCCTTAGATCTACACAAGTTACAATGTGAATTGCAGATATAGAAATAAGATTTTTGGGTGTTTCATTATTCATAATCCGCCAAAAATCCGACTGTAACTTTTGCCCCATAGACAGCAATAAAAAATCTGTGCTGTAGTCTACAAAGCACTGATTTTTTCTGATCGGTTTTGAAATCCACCGTATTCCTGATGGATCTTAAAACATGCTCTATCTTCTGCCAGGATTGCCTTGGAATTCTCGTACATTCAATGTACGAGGCCAATGGCAAATCCAAAAACAGACTGTGTTTTTTAGCAGAATCCAACGCCAGAACCCGCGCTCCACTGTGGTCCAGCAATGTTAAAATGGCTGTGTAGACATAGACTTAGTCTTATTAATTACATGCAGGTTGGAACTGCACCATTGACATATACGTGCGGGTTTGGCAGAGTTTGCACAGTCTCTGCAACAGTGTTTTTTGTCATTAAAAATATGCAATTTATAGATGTGTTAGGCTAGGTCTATGCAGTAAGGCTATACCTCCACTACATCGGACAAAAAACAGCCGGAAAGCGGACTTTTTTTTCCGCTATACGACCGCGGTTTTTGTCACGCTTTGTACAAAAACTTCTCATTTTTTTACGTCGCTCATACAATTGTATTTTAGAAAAGCAAAAGTGCCGGCTTATTTTACAACATTTATATAATACGCAGGCACCAGAAGACAAGCAGAGAAAAGAGGAGCTGTGGAGACTGTGGCTGCAGGAACGATTGTAACTTCGGCGCTTTTAAAAAACTAAAGCCGCCGAAGATACGATCATATTCCTGTGCAGTGGAGACAATCCCTAAATGTCAAAATGCCATGCAAAATCCTACGGCATTTTGACATTGCTGGACCGGGGCAGGACCCCATTTTTTTACGCAGATTTGCGCAAAATCCATTTAAAGGGGTTTTATTGTTTGAAGTGTTCGTGCTCTTCAGCTAATTCTATGAAATTGAATTTGAAATCCAGGTGCCAGTCTCTTCTCTCAGCAGGCTGTCTCACCTGCCAGAAGGCGTGTCTCTCTTCTCAGCAGGTGTGTCTCTCCTCACTGACGAGCTGTGACATCATCATTCTGTGTGAAGCAGGGGAAGAGGAAGGTTGTCTGGAGAGCATGCAGCCTCCTGCAGTGTTCTCTTATGTCTGCAGAGCCTTCAGCTTCAGGCTCCACAAGCTCCTTGCTGTATTATAACCAGTTATACACACAGCCTGAATTGATGAAACACATGTGAGGAATGCACACTGCCCTCCCTCCCTCTTCCGCCTCTGTCATCAGGCAGGAGACTGTGTGAATGTGCTATATGGAGGGAATACAGGACATAAGACTGTATTATATGAAGGGATCTATGAGTTAAACAGTCAATAATTAGTCAGATCATTCACCTCAGAGCTGGGAGATGAGTATACAGCCATCAGCCTTCTCACATAGCTGGTTTCACTTTCAGTTTTAACAGCTCAGAGGGGAGTAAACACAGAGTGTGCAGGCAGCCAATCAGAGCGCAGGGGCCGTGTCCGGGGTGTTTCCTTCTGGAGGTGTATTCCAACAGACTGAATGAAATGTCAGTCAGCCAGCCAATCACAGTGCAGGGGGCGTGTCCAGGGGCGGAATCCATCCAGGGGCGTGTCCCAACTAGCCAATCACAGAAAAGGGGGCATGTCCCGACTAACGGCAGCAGAAATAGAAAACAGATGCACAGAAAAGCTCATATCTGCTATACCAAGTGACTTAGGTAATTCAACCCAATCACAAAAGTGCTTATTTTTACTGTCCGCATAATCTGAGACATGATCTTTGTAGCAAGAAAACCCCTTCAATGTACAGGAATCCAACGGCAATTCGACAGAATATGGCGGAATATACAACATGTTGCATATTCTGCCCGGTTTTAAAACCGATGGTAAAAAATCTCTGCATAGACTACAGCACGTATCTTTTATTCCTGTTTATGCAGCACAGGATACCAGCGGATTTTCAGCGGATTCAGTATTTTGCTGTGTAGACCTAGCCCTAGCAATTATAATCATTTACAGTGAAAATTCACCTAGGCTCTTATGTTTCTTATTGTTTTGGTAAAAGTAAGTCAGCCGTAAAGGAGAGAAATCTATCTATCAAGCCCTACTTTCTGTAACAAAAGTGATTTGTTTAAATTACACAGTGGCAAGAACATTCCTGTTCCCATTAGCACCCTGCTGGGGCCTCACTTGACACACAAACTCAGTTCTGGCTCTGAAACTGATTTGTTTCCACAGAATCAGGTAACAGTGGGGTGTTAAGCAGCTGTCCCCACTAGATTATAAAATGCAAACTAGTTAATAAAAGTTTACTTGGTGAAGTGCATGGTTAGATATATAGTAGCAGTACAGTAGTAGTGATGGATAAATAAGGGCCTCAGATAACTAACAGGATAGTGTTCAGAGACAGAAAGGCAAATAAAAAGAGCCAAAAAGAGAGAGAAGGGCAGAGAGATTGTACCGTTTATTTGCTAACTAGATCTTTGATTACAGCAGCATCAGCACTGTTTCAAACTGTGTATGGGAGTAAACTAACGAAAAGGAGGAGTGAAAAGTGTAACATGACTATATTTACTATTTTGCCATAGGAAAACTTAACACTGTAGAAAGAGGTGAGAAATCACAAATTAAAATGTCATGCCTGACAGGTCAGGCATATCAGTGTCTTTCTACAGTGCTACCCGCTGCAGAGGGTCTCACAAGGAAACCTTATATGTTTTATGTCCATCGGATTAGGGATGACTGCCAAGTAGGATGCTTGGGATCCCTTATTGGAGTTAGTAAATCACTGTATATATAAGGTTCCCCTGTTAATAGGTGGCGTTCCACCAGACTTGATAATAGAAAAGGAGTTATTCCTTCACAATTAGAAAGGGATAAATTGAGAGGTTAGAAATCAGGTTTTTAAATGGTGTGTATCGAGGTTAAGTGTTATACATAATAAAAAGTTAAGTTTTAGTGCTTTATAGATTAAGACCTGATAGAGTTTAAGTTTGCCTATGGCAAAATAGTAAATATAGTCATTAAAAGTCACTCTTTGTTCTCTTGCTAGATTCCCTTTTTTTGGGAGACTATTTGAAAAGTGTAACATGAGCTTGCAGTCTTACAAAAATAGTGAAAAACTTCTACAAAATCTGTCTGCAGCAAAATGGCTGAGTTTTAAAGGGAAAGGCTAAATAATTGTATTGTACCTGAGAATCTAAGTTCACTATGAAGTTTTACATTTTACAGGAGGTATGCTTCTTAGACAATTCCTACTCTTTCTTATCCATTGAAATAGCCGAAATCACTCCCCTTTACTTTCTCCTTCCTACTATGTCTTCTTACAAATTCATGTTACTAATTTATCATGTTCTGTCTTAAAGTAATCAGGATTGACTATGACATATGTTAGTAGTAGTATGTTGGTCCAGAACCCAGTTTGAATATACAAACTCACGTGAAAATGAAAGAAGGAAGAACTAGCATCTTCTTTGTACCTGAGACTTGCTGAACTCCTAAAGCAATTAGACTTCCAATGAGTAACAATCCTAGAACTGCACTTAGAGCTCCCAGAAAGACTTCAGGCTGAGATCGACCTCCAAGGGAACTAAAGATGTGTCCTCTTCCCTTACGAAAACCAACCTGAAGAAACAAGCAAATCACAGATACAAAGTGTGAGGCATAACATTTTAAAACATTTGTAAATTGGCCAAACTTTCTTCCTTTTAACCCATTAAAGGGATTATCCCATCTAGCTGTTTTTGCACGACACAGTCTCTTCTGGCTCACGCTTCCTGTGCAGGCAGGGGTAGGGTCTACAGCAGTAATTGGCATTTCAGCTCTGTTGTGAAAAACATTGTCCAAGCAGACTGTATGGCTATAAGGGTGCTTTTACACAGTGCGGTTTTTGGTGCGTTTTTTGAATGCGTTTTTTGTGTGCAGAAACATACGTTATACTTGGTGTACATTGATTTTAACCTAGATGGAAAGGAAGGGGTGCTTCCATTTTGTGTTTCTGTCCCCGCCCACTCTCACAGGCTGTAATAAGAAGGGCAGCTTTGCAGGTTGGGTGTTTTTTATTTTTTCTCTCTGAATAATGGAGGTCGGTTGACCCAGCGGGAGGCCTGATTGGCTCGATTGAGAGGTAAAGATAGGATAGGACTGCCCGATTTGAGATCACGTTGAAAGTCGTGGGCAGCTTAAACATCTTTTGATCAAAATATGTGAACCGAGAGTCTCAAAGTTTTTTTGTGCAGGAAGGCACAGCAATTAATGCTATACATTGTTGCACAGAAAACGCATCCAAAAAAACGCATCAAGAACGCACCAAAACCGCGCCGTGTGAAAGCACCCTAAATGTGGACTAGCAGAGCTGTATTTGTCATGAGAAGAAGCTTTTAGTGAAAGAGAAAAACTTACATACTTCCAAGATACGATAATAGCTGCTGAGCGACTCTTTTATCTTCAGTGTAATTACACATACAAGGCTGCTGACAGGTTAATAACTCTCAAGGTTAAAGTTTCTCTCAGTGAGAAAGATATGATAGTGAGAAGCAAGCTCCCTGACAAGACGTAGCAAGAAGTTATGTCACCAGCCTGGTCACTGCTATAGCATAGAGATGTGGTTGGTAACTAGAGAAGCTTGTGTAAGCAAACAGAAGATAAGAACTGCTATAACTCTGAAATGAAGCAAATTTGGATCAGCAGTGTATTAGGTAATAGTCTGTTTACCCTTTTCTTCCTGTATATCCCTTTAATGGGGTATATGTCATCAGAAATGACTGATTGACCTATTGTTTATTGTTTTTATGTTAAACACATTTTTAAGAATCTTTGGTTATGTTTTAGTTATTTTTTCATACCACTATCAATATTTTTGAAAAAAAAACCTGAAATCTTATAGTTTTTACTATGGCCAATAAGCCTAATAATAGTCTGACACTTCCTGTTTTGCAGAGAAAACTTTTCAGCAGTCTCTCAATTGTCAGAACAGGCAGGGTTACACTGAAAGGTGACACCAATGTGTATAGATAACACATGATCCACCAATCACAAAAGGATATAGTCACAGTTCACCCTCTTCACCTCTCCGCAGTGACTTCTTCCCAGGTCACACAGCATGCCTAGAAAACTTTGACATAGAAGTCAATGAGATAATTGTGGGACTAATCACCAGCCTTTTTCCAGACAGGAAAAATAAAGTTTATCATTCCGTGATCACATACATTTCCTCTTTCATGTCTGGGAAAAAGCTGGTGATTCGTGATACTAATTTCCTGCCATCAATAGCAAATAAGCAGCCCTCCCCGATTCCGAATTGCAACACTACTCACAACATATAAGTAAATATAAGATGGTTTTCGAGGACACTTTTCCGCTGTATGGAGGATTTGGGGTTCAAATCTATGATCACGCAGCGTTTTTTTCACACTTTTTTTGGGGCGTACGTCCAAAATTCCTGTATGAAAATTCCAATTGACTACAATATAACATCATCGTCGTTGTTCGTTGTTTATTGTTCAGCACTTTCGTGTCTGCAAACAATTGACATGTTTACGCACTGTCAAATACTAAAGTATACAAGGCAGAAATCTGCCTAAGGGTATGTGCACACGGCATATTGGGTCGCGTACTGTACGCACAACAATACGGCGAGTGTTTTGGAAGTACGCACTGATCAGCGCATACTGCCAAAGCACGGCGGAGGGGCATGCACCCACGAACAATTGACATGTCACTTCTCTCCCCTGGCGTACAACACGAACGGATTGTACGCTGGGGGAGATGAGACATAATTCATAGTTCTCTATGAGAGCTATGAATTACCATAATCGTGGCGTGCATTTCGTGCATATTAGAGCACGAATACGCAATGAAATGCATGCCGCAATTACGCCGTGTGAACATACCCTAAGGCAGTCAGCATCATTTCCTCGTTCAAATTCTGCGCTTACAAACATTGAATTTGAAGCAGGAAACAAACACGTTCTCGGTGTGGAGCATATTAACCGTGTGAAGAACCCCTTAGTAATGCTCATTAATATCAGATCAGCAGCATCCTGACTCCCAGCAACCCCATTAAAGGGAATGTGTCATCAAAAAATGACTTAATATTGTTTAACTCACGTTTTTATGTTAAACACATTTTTTAGGAATTTTTGTTAATTTTCAATATTTTTTTAATAATTCTTAAGTCTGGCAGTTTTCACTTTGGCCATTAGGCCTAATAATAGTCTGACACTTCCTGTTCTGTAGAGAGATATTTTCAGTAGTCTTCTCATTACCAGTGTGTATAGATAACACGGGTTCCACCAGTCACAACAGGAGATGTCACAGTTCCCCCTCTCCTCCTCCCTGCACACTGACTTCTTCCCAAGTCACAGAGCAAGATTAGAAAACTCTCCTATGGAAGTCAGTGGGACTGAGTCAGTCCACAGGCTCCTATGGGCATGAAGCTGCTGTAAACTATCTCTCTGACTGCTCTTAAAGCAGTGCAGGCAAGAAAGCTTTCCCCACAATCACATATAGCTGACTGAATAGAGAAATCTACAATCAGAAAATAAAAATGCAAAGAACAAAATAATATGCATCAGGGTCTTGATTTCATAAGTATAAAAAAATTGGTGACAGATTCCCTTTAAACAGCTGACTGAAGGGGTCTACAAAGTACCATATTTTTTTGAAGTGACTATGCTTGGTACTGCAGATCAGTCCATTCGCTTAAGTGGACTAAGTTGCAATGGAATGCTGTCGCTATTTCAGTCAACTGATTATTGGGGGTGCTTAGGGTCAGACCCCTACTCATCTCCTATTGTTACGTCTTTTCTTTGGATAGACCATTAATTTTGTAGCCCTGGAAAACCTATTTAACTATTTCCACTTGATTTGGAAGAGCACTATGTGCCAACTTTTCAGGAGACCAATTCAGGAGAGTTAAAAACATGCCCTTGGAATGCCCCCAAAGAGCCAGTAATGCCCACGTTTGCAACCTGGTTTCTACTCTCAAGAAAAACAGGCAGGTTAGCAAGTATATTGTATATACAGATATAAACTAGGAATATATTAAGTAGCTTTATGTATCGATATAACTTCATATGTATTTTTCTGTCCATCTGTAGTGTGACGTCATTGCTCTTTATCCGAGCATACCCCACCAACAATCCATTTTGTCATTGGAGAATTTTTTGGATCACTATAGTTCATATACAGAACAGAAACAGAATTTTATGGTGGATGCTGTCCAATATTTATTGGGGCATAATCATTTATTATTTCTTTTTACATTGTAGAGGCGCCTAGATGGGAGCTCGTTTCTCCCCTCAGAGGCCAAAGTTTACAGTATATGGCGGTGTGGCAGGAGAAAGTTCTTTTTACCAACAGCATCATTATTCAAAAAAACATCTGCCTCTTTTATATGTAATGGAGGAACTACAACTTCTGTTACAGACAGGAACTCAGTTTGTATCTAGAAGTGCCCCCACATTGAGAAGCATGTTAGCTCCTAGTCTATTTAGCAGTACAGAACCCATATAAAATACCTGGTTAGATGTTAAAGGATATTTTAAATACAGCCATATTAGATGTACCACATATCAGTTTTGTAAGAATGAAAATTCTTTTACTTCCTTTTATAATGGCATCACTTTTCCTATGAGGTCTTATGTGAACTGCAATAGTAAATATGTTGTATATTTAATTAGTTGTGAAATTTGTAAAGTGTAATATGTAGGATGTACGACAGATCGCCTTAAAATCAGAACTAGGAGACATCTGTCAGAATTAACACTTGGGGCCCCATGTATGAAAACTGTCTAGGTCTAAAACTCTCTTTGTTGCCAGTAGCAACCAATCAGAGCGCCCCTTTCATTTTTCTTATACATGTGGCCTTAAGGGTGCTTGGATGGTGTCATGTCACTTTTCAGAGATTCAAGCAGGAGACACGCATGCTCTGTTGTGTTAAATGTTAAACAGTATACTATTTTGCTATAGGCAAACTTAAACTCTATCAGTTCTCTATATAACACTTAAACGTAACTTTTATTATGTATAACTCTTAGGCCTTGTTCACACGGCTTATTTCGCCGCGGATTGGAGCCGTACTGCGCCCCGGATTTGCGCTTCAGTACGACTCCAATCCGTCCCAGTCATTACGGTAATCCACAGTTCTCATAGAGAACTGTGGATTCCGTCGCTCCTCCCAGCTCGGCGAATCTGCCGCGGGGGGAGAAAGTGACATGCACATTATTTACGGCACCCCCGCCGCGCTCCCGCCCCGCCCCCGTCCCTTATTTAAGCCGTAACTGCGGGCGAAATCCGGCCCGCAATTACGGCTTGAATAAGCCGTGTGAACGCGGCCTTAAAGGGGTTGTCTCGCTACAAAGAATAGCTTTCAAATTGTAGGGAACACAAAATAAAGACATTTTCCAAATATATTGCATTGTTCCTCTGTTTTCCCTAAAGAGATACAAGTGAATTTATTACCTCCATGGCTATTTCAGTTCCCTCAGTAACTGACCTGTAAACAAATCTCCTGGGGCTGTTTGTTCAATGAGATAACAGAGAGTGAGTCATCACACAGGTCTGCAGTGTCAGTCAGTGTCCTGTGCTGCCAGACAGTAAAAAGCTTGATTTATCTCAAGTAAACAGCTCTGTAATTAGGGCTTTTGTTTTGGGGATCAGATAAGAAGTCCTTGAGTAGTTTGAGAAGCTAATCTAATCTAATTAGCATCTGAAAGCAAGGAGCTTATGCTGTACAAGCATGGAGTTTATGCAAATTAGTCTGAACCAGGAAGTGACAGAGAATTTCTTTCATGCATTCTTTGAAACCCTGTGGGGAGACAACTCCTTTAACCTCTATACACACTATTTAAAAACCTGATTTCTAACCTCCCCATTTAACCCTTTCTGCTTCTAAAGGAAGGAATAGCTTCTTTTCTCTAGGTGGAGCACCACCTATTAACAGGAAAGCCTTATATATACAGCAATTTACGAACTCCAGTAAGGGATCCCAAGCCTCCTACTTGGGCAGTCGTCCCTAATCTAATGGACACAAAACAAATAAGGCCCCCTTGTGACACCCCTGCAGCAGGTGACACTTGTAGACAGAGGTGAGAAATCACAATTTAAAACGTCATGCCTGACCTCCCCAACATGTTTCACCAGTTAACCTGGCTTCATCAGGGGTTAGAGGTCCGGTCATTTTGGAGACTAAATATTAAACAGGACATATCTTATCATTAGAATTGTTTCACTTTGATTTGGATGTTTTTAAGGTTAGAAGAGTATTGATTGGGATATGTTTTAATTTATGGGCGACATGTATGAACGGTGCTGCACCAGAATTCTGGCCTCAAAAAGCTGTAGTAGACCGTTTCTATAGATATATGAACAGGCGCACTCAAAACTTTGGCGCAATAAGTGCTTCGGTACCACGCCAAAGACACTTTTTAGCGCACCAAAGTTTTGGGGCGTTCTGGGGCGTGTACCCCACATTAGTAGAAGGAGACACATTTATGATTCTTTGATGCCAAAACTTTGGCGCAGAACAGTTAGAACAGCCAGACCAGGTTAAAGGTGGTCTTTCTGAGCCTAAGTTGTCGTAGTTGCACTACACTGCACCTGAATGTATCAACTGCAGAAGAACAAGTTCATACATTCTAAACTACCTTAAAGAGAACCTGTCACATAGGTTATGCCCCCTCTTGCTGAGGACAGTACAAGCTAGTGACAGACATACTGTTTGCAGCGCTGTGCCCCTTATTCTGTAAGATGCTGTAGATTCAGAGCATTTAACCCTCAAATCTTAATCATGAGAAGGTGTTAGCTCCACCCAGCAAAGGCTAGCCCCGCCCACTGACAGTTATTCACATGTTTCTACCTTTTCACAGTAATAGGTTTGTCATTTGAGGTGGGCGGGGCTAGCCTCACGTGGGCAGGGTTTGAAAAAAACTGACACTCTGAAGGACTCTTCGAATGACTCTTCTGGCTGAAAACTGCAGATTTGAGCATTAAATACACAAAAACTACAGCATCTTACAGAATAAGGGACACAGCGCTGGAAACAGCAGGTCTGACACTACCTTGTTCTGTCCTCAGCAAGGGGAGCAAAAACTATGTGACAGGTTCTCTTTAAAGTGATTTAGAACTGGCTTGTCAGCGCCATCGTTCATACATGTCGCCCTATGTGATTGGTTAAAAGTGCAACACGTGATTATCTCCTAACACTCTACAAGACACCTTCATTCAGTGTGCTGACTGAGCTACGAATAAGGACCTTCTGTCCAAAACGCGTCAGCAGCAAAACAGTATATCACATTGGAAAGACGCTACTATGTGCTGTGCACGTAACACTGTTTTGGAATTTTAAACATTGAAATATAGAAAGACTTTTAATCATGCTTGGTCCCGATGTGTAGCAGGTGCATCTGTTTCTAATCTGCTATTTACAAACCTCCAGCATTCCTGTCACTGTAATAGAATCAGCAGGGGCATAACTAGAGAAGCCAGGGCCCCATAGTAAACTTTTGGATGGGGCCCCCCCCCCTCCCTGACCACGACCATGTACCAGGACATGCTGTTAGATAATGTAGATAATACAAGGGGCAAATACCTCACCATACATATCACCATCATACTGCTACCAATCAAATCCACTATACCAAACCAACATTACCAATAACGCTATTACATAAGGACCTGATTTATACCACAGAACACGACCACAAATTACCACCACAATGTGACTGAATAATAACCCTACACTATTACTGATCAGTACACAAAGACCAATACTGTCTAATAATAATAATATATAATAATATAGTGACCATTAAAGTGGTATTATACTAGTGAAACACAGGCTCTGCAGACTGTATATAACCACCATACAGTGACCATTATAGTGGTAGACACCAGTGTACACAGGCTCTGCAGACTGTATATTAGCCCCATACACAGTGACCATATAATGGTAAGACACCAATGTACACAGGCTCTGCAGACTGTTATTACCTCCATACAGTGACCATATAGTGGTACACAGCAGTGTACACAGGCTCTGCAGACTGTATATAACACCACCTACAGTGACCATATAGTGGTAGGTACCAGTGTTACACAGCCTGTGCAGACATATAAGTGATTACAGTGCAGTTTAATCTTGTGACTCACAGGTGACGTTTCTCTGGCCAAGTCGTTGACTTTCCCTTTGTTCTGCATCCGGTCCAGACCGCCATCTTGATGACATCTCCCGACCACTGGGCCCTGCAGATTTAGACACAAATATCATAGAATCCTGACTTTTCCCCCACCTGCCCCCCCGGCTATATGGGGTCCATTTAGGCAGGCAGGGCTTAGATAGGATATATGGGGCCCCAAATAGGCAAGGTTTAGGTAGCCAATAGAGTGCCCATATAGGCAGGCAGGGTTTAGGTAGCTATAGGGAGTCATACAGGTAGACAGGGGTTAGGTGGGCTATAGGGGCCATATAGGTAGGGTTTAGGTAGCTAAAGGGGCCCCATATAAGTAGAACCCGGGAGGCTTTGTGGGGGTATACAGGCAGGCTTGTGGGGGTATACGGCAGGCATATAGGGGTGTAGAGGCAGGCATATGGGGGCTGTACAGGCAGGCATATGGGGGCTATATAGGCAGGCAGCATATAGGGGGGCTGTATAGGCAGGCAGGCAGGCATATAGGGGGCTGTCTAGGCATGCAGGCCGGCATATAGGGGGCTGTATAGGCAGGCAGGCAGGCATAGAGGGGGCTGTATAGGCAGGCAGGCATATGCGGGCTATAGGCAGGCAGGCATATGCGGGCTATAGGCAGGCATATGGGGGGCTATAGGCAGGCATGGGGGGGCTATAGGCAGGCATATGGGGGGCTATAGGCAGGCATATGGGGCTGGGGTATAGGCAGGCATATGGGGGCTATAGGCAGGCATATGGGGGCTATAGGCAGGCATATGGGGGGCTATAGGCAGGCATATTGGGGCTATAGCAGGCATATGGGGGAGCAGGCATATGGGGGCTATAGGCAGGCATATGGGGGGTATAGGTAGGGATATGGGGGGTATAGGTAGGCATATGGGGGGGTATGTATAGGTAGGCATATTGGGGGCTATAGGCAGGCATATGGGGGCTATAGGCAGGCATATGGGGGGGCTATAGGCAGGCATATGGGGG
The DNA here is from genome assembly GCA_025379985.1 of Phyllomedusa bahiana. Taxonomy (NCBI): domain Eukaryota; kingdom Metazoa; phylum Chordata; class Amphibia; order Anura; family Hylidae; genus Phyllomedusa; species Phyllomedusa bahiana. The sequence continues at coordinate 125,243 of JAODAL010001569.1, read as the reverse complement.
CTATAGGCAGGCATATGGGGTAGATAAAATAAGAAACAACTTACTCACCTCGGTCCACGCTCCCCTGATGCGCCGCTCGCTCCGCTCTGCTGCTCTCCCTGCAGCCTCTGCGCTCAGCGCGGGCGGCGCGGTGATGTGACGTCACCGCGCGCGCCCACATGACCACAGAGGGCCGGCAGGGGGAAGTAACAGAGCGGAGCGATCGGCGCTCCGTCCTGCTACTACCGAGCAGCGCTGCCTCTGAACGCTCGGGCGGGGGGCCCGGGCGTTCAGAGGGAGTATGCGCTGGGCCCCGCAGCTCCCCGCCCGCCGCAGTGAACTGTTAAGTTCACTGCCGGCGGGCCCAGGAGCGGCATTACCGGGGTAGCGGACGCAGTAGCAGCTGCCCCGGGGCCCCCCTAAGCGCAGGGGCCCCGTAGCAACTGCTACCCCGGTAGTTACGCCCCTGAGAATCAGCTATAAATAGCAGAGTTAATATGCCAAACAATGCTATAAACCTACCCACAGTCTAACCAGGAAGTGTGAGCCTGAAGCTGCCTGCCTGTAGCTCTGTGACACTGCATGGGTGAGCAAACGCCTTCAAATAAATACTTAGGTATACTCATAGCCTTCAGTTTACAAAGTGTAGTCTTCCTTTGGTCTTCTTTTAGCTGGTTTATGTTTTATATGTGGGATAGAATAACATGACATACAACACTATTTCACAATTATGTCCTGCAAATTATATGAATACCAGCGTAAAGCAGACCAAATGTGCACTAAAGTAAACTATGTTGCAGTTATTGAAAGCTACTGGCACACAGCAGTTTACTTTTGGCTTTCTTTTTGCAGGTATCCTGATGTGTATATATTGCATTCAGATTGTAGGTGTGAACAAGGCTAGGTGTCATTTCTACGTATCAAGAATGCTGCTGCCTTCACTACTACTCATGTATCAGCAAAGTTGTATTCCTGTACTGCTTTCCCTATCCCATATCCCCATAATGTATGATTCCTAGTCTTCCACGTATACAGATGTACAGATTTTGACATGGATTGCGACATGAAATCTTTGTAAAGATTTGTTGTGTGAACATATCCTGATACAGTACAGCCTGATTGATCCGCCTTTCATAAGATTGGATGCTTTCCTCCCTCTCCACACTCTGATCTGCAGTGTACAACCTCCATCTTGCTGCTTTCTATAAAGACACGTTCATATACAGTATATCAGATTCAACATGGATTTTGGCATGTCAAATCTGACCAAAATCTTCTGCATGTGCAATGGGTTTCCCCGTTCACAAACAACAGATCTATTTCCAGATGCATTTTTGCCACCATAATGCACTTATTTTAGATGGATGCATAAGACTATGGATGACAATAATTGTGATGTTGCTGTCCACCCACAACTGATCCGCAGCTGAAATCTGAGGTTCAGCTTCAGACTGCATGCGGCAAAAATATAGAAGTCTCACATGTAGATAGAGAGGAGGAGGAGAGCACAGAGAGCCAAGACAGCCATGAGCAGTGTACTGTCAGATCTAGCTTTGTAAAGAAGTCACACCGACTCTACACTGGCGAAACGGAAGGACGTCATTAATGAAAGTTACTGGTATTACACTTAGGAAGAAAATAAGCTGTAACAGAAATTTGGAGTCCAAATCTGTCCATAGCTTTTACAGACTGTTATCATGCCCAAAAAAGACAAAACACTGGTCCGAATATCCGACCAGTATTTGGTCTTTGCCGTGGGAATGCACCTTAAGGGCGACATGTCCCATTAGGGCTTCACCTTTTTTTGTGTATTTTGCACCAAAACACTATTGACACCGTATTCTCTATATCATGAACTGTCGTACACCAAAACTAGGCACATTTGACACTTTTTAATGTGCCTAAAGTAGACGCAGCAAATATGCTAGCAATGATATGCTATACACCTTTTTTTATACGCCTAAATTAGGTGCATTAAATATGCTATACAAGGCATACCACACGCCAGATTTTTGGCAGGTTTATTTATTCAGGTGCACTATACACTCATTTAATGCGCCTTAGAACCGGTGTGACAGCGCCTCTTTTCTGACATGTCGCCCTAAGTTTCCACACGATTATAAATGATGTTATAATCATCAAGGTGGTTTTCCTATAAGGCACAGTATTCATGTGAGCCCAGTGTGAGTACTAGATGAAGGGAGAGAGCACTACTGTAAGCACTGGACTACAGGTAGTCACAGATATTGCTGTTAGTAGCAGGGAAAGATGGGAGACCCTTTAGTGGTTATTAATGGGGGAGGGAGTTATGAATACTGAGGGAAGATGTTCACTGTTTTGACTCCCATAAAAAAGATATTGTTATAACTACTAGGGGAAGGGAAAGTACTATTAGCATTTAGGTCTTGCTGTTACTACTGGGAAAGGGAAGAAACTTGCCGCAAATCCTTAAAGAGGTTGTCTCACTACAAGGATTGCTTTTTATGTTAAAGATCTTGCAAAAACAAGTCACTTTGCAATATATGTCCATTAACAGTGTCCTACCTATTCTGAGATATCCCCTCTTGTATGGACTGCATCAGCTCCTCAGGTCACCATAGCTACAGACCTGTTCTCTTTTTCCTGATAGGCTGCCAGCACTGGTTTCTATAGCTACAGACCTGGCTTCTACTGCAGCCTAGTAGAAGCCAGTAAACACTCCAGAATTCAAAATGAAACCAAGAAAACAGGACTGAGGTAAGATGAATCAATGTAGTGAGACAACCCCTTTAAAGAAGCAATGAATCGCTGCTGTGATTGGAAGGGGAAAGCAATAGAAAAAACATTAATGTGACTACCATAAGATTGGAGCACTACTGTCTTTAGTGAGTAAAGGGACACTGTGTTTACTACTAGTGGTAGAATAGGTACTGCTGTGACTACTGGCAAAGAGAGATGGTGTAACAACTGAACGAGCTGATGAATAGCATTGTTATGATTACTAGGGACATAGATCTTTCTGTGCCTACTGGGGAAAAAAGGGGTAAATGCTAAAGACATAAGGCGACTTGTATGTATGGGGCTGCGCCAGTAGTCTGGCTGTCCTTTCAGCCCAAAAACTGGCGTGGCCCCGTTTGCTATATTTTTAATCAGGCGCACTCCAAAATTAGGCGCATTATAAAGCTACTTTGTAATGCGCCTAAGATGTGGGGGTGTTCTGGAGGCGTGTCGCACTACAACCATAGTATTCTACACATTTATGACTTTAGTATGGTAAAACCAGGTGCATTACTGCTGGAACAGGTAGACCAATTTAAAAGTGGTTTACCTGAGCCAGGAGTGTTTCTTTATAGCTAGAAAGTGCTAAACCTATGACCCGCAGTAAAACAGGTTAATCGATTCAGGCGCAATCTACACTACTAATGCATGCAAAAAAATTGGCGCCTGGGTGCCAAAAATCATGTCGCCCATAGGGAAAAGTGCAGTGATTTACTGTTGAGGACACAAGGCTCTGCTGAATGATCCAGTTACAGTTTTGTGAAATGTTAACAAAGCTGTTTACTATTAAACACAAGTGTACTAATAAAAGTAAAACAGCAAAGAGTCGTAGCTCTTGGTATAAATAAGAAACTGATCATGAACCAAAAAATATAATATTTGCAACTTGTTCCACCTCCACCCAGATAAACAATGGAATGTATAATGGTTATAATGAGGCAAGAACCAAAAATAGTATCTAAAGGTCCGGTTCACATGTATGTTAGAGGTTCCATTCAGAGCCTCCATTGCACAGGCGGCACCGGATCTGTTATATGACGAACACTAGCTGTTCAATTTTCCCTATTGACTAGAATGAGGTCTATCAGGTGTAAGACTCACTTTTGTTCGGACGCCATCTTGGACAGTCTCAGAGGTTTTTTAGCTCCTGGATTGCCGTCCTTTTGTAAGACGGTTGGCACACCAACATATAGAGAAACAATGTTTGGTCTGCTTATCCAAAAAGTTTTCTTTTTTAAATGAGCATAGGTGCACACTGATATGGCAGTAAAATACAAACACAATCCAATATCAGCAGCATTCTACTAGCACAAAAAAACAGTCAAAGGGAACATAGGAATTATTGGAAAAGCATCTCTGATACTTTAGCTACATGAAAATTTGATGTTCTTAGTGTACAAAAGCCCACCTGCCAACGTCAAGACGACCTCAGGACAGATGGGAACCTACTATATATGTTACCTCTTTTGGTGCCTGTTTTTAAATCAATGCAGAGTAGCTTGTAGCTGGAATCAAGAGAGGTAACATATAGAGTAGTTTCCCATCTGTATTGAGGTCGCCCTGTCGATGGCAGGTGGGCTTATTATAGTTTTAATCAAAAATATACACTAAGAACCTCAAAGTTTTATGTATCTAAAGTAGCAGAAATGCTTTTCCAATAATTCAATTTAACACTGGCCTCAGCCAGCTTTATTGAGGCACAGGACAAATACAAACAAAATACAAACAAAAACCTCAGGCCGTCAGGCCACTGACTAAACATACACAGAGAGACCCTCTCTAACATGTGATCTGGACCTAACGTCCAGTACCACAATACACCTCAGTGTAGTTACCCTACTGTAAAGGCTTCCCTCAAGCCTCTGGGGGCCAGAGCTCCCTCCTCAACTCTGCTGCTCCCAACTTCTAGGTAGCAACCACACCCCCTGGACACCTGTAGTACTAGGCTTTCTATAAGCCTCCAGGGACCTGCACAAAACCGGTCCTGGAACACGGGGAGTAGGCACCCACCCAACACGTTGCCCACTCCCAATAAGAAGCCAACCTGGGAATGGCTGAAACAACCACACTTCTTTACACCGCTGCCAACCGCTTACTGTGGCTCAGAACATACATGGCAGGTAACCTTGATGGCGTGTTGCTTGCAGGTATCCTGCTCTACTCCACCTAGTGGCAGAAATATGTGACTGCCTGCGTTCATTTTACCACACAAGTTTCCATCATGGTGTCTGCCATTTTGACTGAAAAAATAGTGCAGCATGCTGTGTTATTTTTTTCCGTAAAGTTTGACATTATCAACAACAAGGGCATACGATGCAGATGTGAGCTTCACCTGACTATGATCCATCATTACATTTATACCATTGTAATGATAAACAGAATTAACATAAAAAAACTACATAATGACTTCAAATAGAAATTACAAAACCTAAAGGCCAAACCGAACCAACCCAAATCTGAAGAACAACAACATTAATAGCCAGTTAATTCTAAAAAGTAAGAGCATTCTCATCTTAAACATTTATGACATATCCAGAGGAAAAAAGTTCCTATGGTGCTTTTTCATACTAGAAACATCAGGCTTATATTGGGAAAGAAGAGGCATTGAATCTGCACTTTATATATATCCTGTAAGTATGCCATAACTGCTCAAGTTGGGTTATAGACCTTAAAGGGGTATTCCCATCTGACTGATTAGCTTTAAACATGTGGGCAAACATAAATAAAGATTATTAGCAAATACATTGCTGTTCTGATTTTGCTTCATTTTAAGGTTAGAGCAGTTATTAACTCCTGCTTGTGTACAAAAGCTTCCTAGGTTACCAACCACCTCTCTCTGATCTAGCAGTCCATACTGGGATGGTAATGTCACTGTGTCTTATCAGCAGCACTTTCTTATTGACAACATTAACCCATTTGAGCTCTGTAGGCTTGTGTCCTGCTGTTAAACCTTGTCTGTCACCAATGTCCCTCTAACAGGTTCAGCTAGGAAAAGCAGAGTTGAAATGTCAGTCACTGCTGTAGAACCACCCACAGTCTGAACAGGAAGTGGAATCCTGAAGCTGGCAGGATTCAGTGAAGAGCAGGTTCAGTGAAGAACCAGATGGGAAAACTTCATTTAAACTCAACTCAGTTGCCATACATAAGCTTTATTAATCACAAACAGCAATACAGGCAGTCTCCGGGTTACAAACTGCAGAGGGACTGTAGATTTGTTCTTAAGTTGAATTTGTATGTACGTTGGAACAGGTGCCTTTATTAAATGTAAGTTTTGGATAGTGCAGAAAAGGGTTTTTACATTTGTTTTGCTTTCTGTGCCCCTGTTAAGAAGATTTCACCTCATTTTCATCTCATGTGCTGCTCTGGCATGCTGGAACTTGTCATTCCACAGCTACGATCTGCTGTGGAACATGGTACGACAAGTGCTAGCATGCCCCATAAGTCTCCGTTTGTAATTAGGGGACAGATGTAAGTTGGGGACTGCCTGTACATAGTTAATAAGGGTCTGAATCTAAATAAGTTTAATGTAGCACAGGAGAATAGACTGTGATCGTAGCGTAATTTTGTACATTGAAAATCAGTTTTAATTCTTTTAACACTGACAATTTTTCTGCTAATCCTAGGATCCTTATTAAGGAGTTGTAAATGTAATGAACATCAAATTCAGCACACAGTAGAATAATGCATTTTGATATAAGGTATTACATGACAACTGTAAACATTTTCATACTTCTACTTAAAGCAAAGCCCTACTCTTAAACGTTTCACAATTTGTAACATTGCAAATGGAGTGCTTTATTTTGTTGGAATATATTGTATACTCTTGTCTGTTGACACTGAGAGTTTGAAGCTAGGTTCATATCTGCGGCACAGAGGTGAAACCAGAAGCCACGTGATCCGTTTCACAACAGACACCCACAGCGCCTGATGAACTCTATCCATTACAATGGATCCATCAGGTTTGCGCCACATTGTTTGCCTTATGTGATATATGTACCATTGAGAGCATGGCATTTCTCTGATCTAGAACAGTCTTGTTTATGACACTTGTTGTGGACTCATTAGCATATTTGAGAAATGTATCAATTATATGCTTGAATACCGGATGGTCTATACTACATGTGTCAGTGTCCCATAGGCTATTAAGCCATCATCCCCGGATAGCTTTTGCTATATATGCATACTTGTCTGACCCTTTATTTGTCCTTATGTACAGGAAAGACCTTCATAATTTCTGAGGAGATAATCCTGGGTCCTTGCTGGGATAGTCTCATATACATATATACTCTATTGGAGACGTTGCTATTCTCTGTGAATTTTTGCAGCACTTATTACCTCTAGATGCTTAGTGTATATCATACCACTTTCCTATGCTTTTGATCCCTTTATGATGTAGAGGTGTAGTGGACACCATACCACTGTCCTCTCTTTTTTGGTGGAATGACCATTAATCCTCCATATGCTCGGTGAGCTAACTGTATAGACAATTTTGCATTATTGGACCTGGATTGAGGTCCTCCATTAGCCCTGCATCTTTATATTTTCCATACCAAGTTCCCTGATGAAGTGTTGTGAGGGACATAGAAACATGTTGGGACATTTTTTACTGTGGGGGCTTTATATAGATAGGGTGTAGGTTCCGGACAGGGCCGCCCCTTTCGGGGCGCACTCCCTGTGTGTCTATAGGGTAAGCTAGTTTGTTTAGGGATTAGCTTATTTTTTTCTTTTTCCTGAGCACAGTATTTTATCTTTGGAGTGTTTCTGTGGTTTTGTTTTTTCTCCTCATTTTTAGAGATTATTCTTAAAAGTGAATTTTTAATACATGACTATTGTTGGGTAGGTTTGCGCCACATTGTCCATCATTAAGTTGGAAAGTATAGTACTATTTGTTCCATCATTACCAACTCAACATGCAACGAAGGAACGGAACCTCCAACACATACGCGAACCAGGTCTTATTCAGGCTTTACCGGTTTGCTGCCTGCCATGTGTCAGCACTGTGCATGCAGACATATTTCTGAAAACATGTAATACATGGGAAGCCAGCAATGCTTTATATGTAGCTCTAGATGTGAATAAAGAAGGAACTGAAGAATCATTGGACAACATGTCCCATTAGGGCTGCGCCATTTCTTGTGTGTATTTTGCAGCAAAAAAACTGCTGACGCCCTATTCTCTATATAAATGATTTGTCGTACACCAAAACTAGGCGCATTTTATGCCAGGTACAACACATTTGAATGCGCCTAAAGTAGGTGCATCAAATATGCTAGCAATGATATGCTATGCACCTAGATAAGATAAGATTATACTATGCAAGTTATATCACACACCAGATTTTTGACAGGTTCTTTTATTCAGACGCACTATACACTCATTTAATGCGCCTTAAAACTGGTGTGGAGACGCCTCTTTTCTGACATGTCATCCATTATGTTTTATCTTCCATTCTGATTTTTGTTTCAATAGAAAATGCAACACAAAGTTTTGAAGTGAGGCCACCTACAAAAATAGATTGACAGTCAGATGCGAGCACCATATTTGCTTTATTGTTTACATAGGCACAGCGCCATCTATATGAGTGTGGTTATGCCTGGTAGGGCAGATTACTCACAGAAGCAGCTGCTCAAACAGCCAAATCACTGGGTTTCTGTACACAATTAAATCATTTAGATATATATTAAATCCTATTTAATATATGCTGGAATGTATAAGGTGAAAAATGTTATACAGATTGTCTCTTACCTCTACAGTATCAGGAGATGCAGCTGTCTCCCCTGCAGGGTCCGGAGCATCTTCATCATGAAATGTGGCACGTTTGTAGTCAGACATCTGAAAAAGCAAGGTAAAACCAGAGACTATATATTGTACTATAAAATAGAGGAACATTATGCATCTCTCATTTATTTATAAAATATTTTAAAAAAGGCAAATGAATTGTAAGGCTGGGTTCACACGGCCTATAGCGGTGCATACCTGTGCTATATACATTCAACAGCGCTCCTGCCCGGCTCCCATTCACTTTTCCCGGCACACAAGCACCAAAAGGATTGACATGTCACTTCTTTTTACAACCGCATACTGTGTGCCGGGGAAAGTGTTGGATTATCACAACACTCAATGAGTGCTATGATTTCACCGTATTTGCAGGGCGAACTGCGAACGCATTGTAGCACAATTACGCGTTGAAGTATTCTCTGCAAATACGTCATCTGAACATACCCTAAAAGAAAATAATATATTTTTGAACAAAGCAGTAGAACATTTTAGACAAAAGATAAGCTTTTTTATGTTATTTTTTTTAAGGAGTGGACTACCCCATTAATGGGATCCTCTCAGGTGCAGAAACATTGTACTATTTTGCTAAGAAACAACAAAGTGGTTGCTTTCTGGCATCTAGCACTACTGTGTGGGTTCTCTGATATTTGGCACTAATATTTATACCTTTAATTGTTGCTGCTTATGTGGCTACTTTGGATTTCTGTCTGGTGGTGCCCATCTAATTTTGCTAAGGGGTCCCCTGAATTCTATTTATGCACCTAGAAAAGGCCAAATTATTGCAGTAGGGGAGGTAAAGTAGACAACAATACAACCGCCTTTTTTTTACTGAAATCAGACCATCAGTTAGCTAATTGCTGTGGGTCCTGCTCCTGATACCCATGCTGGTCATCTAATATCATCGAAGAAGTTGCATGCAGCCATAAACATTCCTAGCCCGTGCAAAGGAAAAGTACAATTGCATGCTAGTCTTCTGAAATGAATAGTTGTCCAAGCAGTAAACAGTAGACCAAGTCACAAGAATTTAGCATTTTTTAATTAACTTTATTACAGTAGTGATTTTTACTTTTATGTCTATGCAACTGTATGCCACTGCGTTTTTTTACAGGATGAATTGTAGTTTTAATATTTATAGAGGTATTCCCATAATTGTATGTGATGGCATATTGTTAGGATATGGCATCAGATATTGATCAATGCGAGTCTGACCATCACAATTTCCAGAACAGTATCTGGCCACCTGCAGTGGTATGATCTACAGATATCAACCCATGAAAGTATAGCTACATTAAAGAGGTTTTTCTGTCTGGCTATTTCTCAAAGCCCTCTCTTTACAGCCAGCTTCAGACTCACACCTCCTGTTCAGGCTTTGGCCAGTTCTACAGCAGTGACTCTCATATAAGTTCTGCTATTCCTAGCTGAGTCTTTTAAATTTACATTGGTGATGGAGAGGTTTTAACAGCAAAGTACAGAGCAATAGATCTCTGAAGGGTTAAACTTTGTCAGTAAGAAGGATAAACAAGCTCCTGTGTTGCTCATAAAAAAAACAGCAGGGATTGACATCACCATCCTGGCCAGGGCTGCTAAAGCAGAAAGAGGTGGTCGGTAACCTAGAAACCAAATGTAAACCAGCAGTAGAAAAGAACTGCTCTAACTTTGAAAGGAAGCAAAATTAGAACAGGACTGTATTGGATAATAGTCTTTATTTGCCTGCATGTTTACATGTAATCAAAGAGATGGGAATACCTCTGTAAGCTATCTTCACACCACTATACACCGGGTGTTTTAGAAATACACACTGGCCAGTGCGTACTTCTAAAGCGCTCTGTACCAACCTCCATTCACGAATGGGGAAAACAGCATGTAATTATAGCTCTCAATAACTGCTATGATTTTACCATATTTGCGGGCCGTACTTTGGGAATATTGCAGCGCAATTACACCCCGAAGTACGGCCCACGAATACACCTTGTGAACATACATTAAGGCTACTGATTTACACACCATGATATGGAAAAAAAATTTCATCTAGTTCATTATTTTGCAGGCACTTCTGTTACACCTACAATTTTTCTATGGGCATAGCAGAGTTTATAACAGTAGAAAGACAGCACAACTTTGTAGGAACCATGGACAACATGTATGAAAGGGGCTGCACCAGATATCTGGCGTCTTTTCAGCCCGACATCAGGCACAGCCCCGTTCATACATTTTTAAATCTCCCGCACGCCACTCCGGAGCGCATTACATCACGCCTGCAGCCCTTTGTAATGTACCCGATCTCGGGGGGCATGCGGGAGGCGGAGTGCACTAGAACCGTAGCGAAGCTACATATTTGTAGCTTCGCTACGGCATTTCTGGGCGCATTACAGCTGGAACAGGTACACCACTTTCAAAGTGGTTTACCTGAGCCAGAACTGTCGCCCCAGCACTAGAATGCACCTGATTTAAGACCCGCTGTAGGGCAGGTTCATAAATCAGGTGCATTCTGCACTAATGTTAGGCGCATGAAATTTGGGGTATTAATGCCAAATTTCATACATGTTGCCCTATGTGGGCATAATGTACCAAAGTTCTGCTATGGACCCTACTTTTCTAACTCTTCATGGGGGCATCATTTATATCACTAGCTTCTATGAATGAGGAATCTAAACCATAGCTACCTAACAATTTGGCTCTCTAAAACAGCCAACAGCTAAGAACAGCCAGGAATGTGAGGTAATCACAAATAATTATTTTGAAACAAGTACTGTATACTGTATACAGTACATAGTCACTCAATCTGAAAAAAATGTTTAGATAATTGTTCATGTTGTTTGAATGCAAAATCAATTACGAAACATTGGTATAAATTATCCATTCCAGAGTCAATAGTTGCTGACTGTAGCATATAATACCTTGGTAATTGGAAAAAAGATTTACTGTGTTTAGAAACATTTTGTGTTAAACATAACTTTTAAATGTCCTTTGGGATGTCAGGGGTGCTCGAAAGGCTCCATTAGGTGAGCAGCACTGGTACATTACGGCATCACCTACCGTTAGTAAGGTGTGGTACAATGTGGCAGTGACTTTACTTTGGAGACTTGGCTGTAACATTCATAGTATGGCAGCCATGACAACGTAAATCAATCGCATGATCTTACATTTTTGCATACATATTAGTATAGCTTGCATGACTATGTAAAGAAAGTGGTACTCTGTGTAACACTTTAAAGCACATTTATTCAGTGTTTTTAAAAGTGGTTTTTTAAATAGGAAAAAATTGTTGTTCATTACCAACTCATTTACTTACCTCATGACTGTTGTACATATATTTTCCTAAATAGAGTTAGTAAATAATAGATTTGACATAATCATTGTGAATTGTTGCAAGACAAGTAAGCGAAACTTTTGGAATTACCTCGATTTCTGCATTAATTACTGATAAAATGTGCCCTGATATTTTCTAAGTCACAATCAACCTGTAGATCTCTTTTAGCAGCAATTACTTTTGCCAAACATTTCCTGTAGCAGCAAAAAAAGATTTGTACAATGTTAAGGATGAATTTTGGTGCAATCCTTCCTACACTAATTGCTTTGTGTAGACAGCTCTCTTCAGGTCATGTCACAGCATCTCAGTTTGGTTCTGGTCATTCCAAACCAGAAATCATCTTTCTTTTAACCATTTTTGATGGATTTTGTTTGGATCATTGTCTTGTTGCATTCATCACTGTCTCTTCAACTTAAGGTCATGGACTGCAGCCCTTAAGGAGGGTTTTGCCACTTTGCAAAATCCCTTCTAAGGCTAGCTCGTAGCTTCCTACAAGCTGACCTCAGAGAACACGGAGATGGCTGTGCTTGCACAGTTCTCCCCAACAATTTCTATAGGAGTTCGTTATATAGCTGAGTGTGCACGGATATACTTGGAACTCCCATGGCATAAACAGGGGAGAGCTGCGTAAGCGTGGCCGTCTCCACGTTCTCTTGGGTCAGCTGCAGCCGTGACCTCACATGTGATTTTGCAAAGTGGAAAAACTTATAAACTGTAAAAGCTTTTGATACAACTGTGAAATCATTGTTACCTTGAAGGGGTTTTTGCCACAAAGCCCAATTCCCTGTGGAGGCCTAATTGTAGCCTGCTACGAGCTGGCCATGCTTGCGCAGCTCACCCCCATTCAAGTCTATGTGAGTTCCAAATATACACTCACTTGGTTATTTTTGGAATTGCCATAAAAAAGAACCAGAGAACTCCCGCTTTTCTGAGGCCAGCTCAAAGAGAGCTACAAGACGGTCTTCACAAGGGATTTGGCTTCATGACAAAACCCCTTTAATAACTGCAAGCCTATCACAAAAAAAGAGCCCCCAAATCATGATGCCCCCTCCACATTTTTCCATAAGCAATGTGGAACTTACAGGTTGTCTTGGACACATTTGAGATGGGTTTTTATCACAAGTGCAATATGCTATGTTTGGAAGAAATAGAACACTGCACATCAATAAGAAAACCTCATCCCCTCATGTTTTGGGGCTCGTTTCCTGCTTTAGGGCCCAGTGCCTTGCAATCACTGAGGGAACAATAAATTTAATGATGTATCAAAACATGTAACAAGACAATGTAGCAGACCATGACATTAGGCTGAAAAGACATTGGTGAATGCACCAAGACAATGACCCTAATTAAATCAACGAAAAATGGTTGAAAAAGCTGATTGTGTTTTGGAATGGCCAAATTAGAGTCCTGACATGAACCTTATTGAGGTATTATGCCATGACCTGAATAGACTGTGCATGCAAGGCAGAAATGTTCCTCCTCAGAAAACATTGTGGAGGTGATTGCTGCAAAAGGGGATCTACTTATTAATTTCAAGGGTTCACTTACCTTTGATCCATAAACTATGGATGATAAACCAATGTGCTCAACAAAAGACATGGACAGCACAACTATTTGTGTATTAGTTTAGTCAAATTCTGTTTGTCTAAGATAGCAATCAGACCACATGGTGTTAGTAAGCACTGCAGGAATCCAGGTAATTCTGAAAGAGTCACTTACTTTTTCTTACACTGGACTTTTGACCTGCCTGTGTGGTAGCATATAGGGCTTTTTTTGTGATTTTAAGTAAAATAATGTCACATTTTTCTCTAAATTGTTTTTAAAATAATTACAGGGATTACAGGAAAATGAGCATTCTTGAAGCGGCATGTATGAACGGGGCTGCGCCAGATATCTGGTGTCTTATCAGCCCGATATCGGGCGCAGCCCCGTTCGCCACATTTTTAAATGGCCCATACGCCATTATCAGGAGCATTACATAGCGCCCGCGGCACTTTGCAACGCGCCCGATCTCGGGGGGCATGCGGGAGGCGGGGCGCTCTAGAACCGTATGAAACTATAGATTTATAGCTTCGCTACAGCAATTCTAGGCGCATTACTGCTGGAACAGGTAAACCACTTTCAAAATGGTATACCTGAGCCAGAAATGTCACACTATTGCTAGAATCTGCCTGATTTAGGCGCATTCTAGACTAATATTATGCGTATGAAATTTGGTATTTAAAAGCCAAATTTCATACATGTCATCCTTGATACTGGTTGTGAGCGTGCATTTTTTGGCCCAAATAAAAAACTAATAACTTATGTTTGACACTTTTTCCAGGAGTCTGGCCCTGTGATTTTGGGAAGTATTCGGTAGAAGTATCTTGTGTTGTGCACTTGGGATGTGCTGGGCAGCAACTAATCAAATAATATCATCTTCACTAATAATCTATAACGCACTGTATGCTCTGCTAAATATAACTTTAAGACTGGTACCCGATAGAGGCATAATCTATGTGAAAATTCAATACTAATCAGCCCCCTCCCATTAATAGTATGTGTGCAAGAGATCATTTACCAGTATTTTGGGTGTTACCATTTCAGTTTTTACAGACTTTGTCAGCACTGACTGGGCAATGTTAGAAAGTGCAGGGCAAAATTGGTAACACCCACCTGACAGATTCAGAAGTACATTTATAGACAAAATAACAGAGGAACAGCACAACACAGAATTACGAAAATATACTCCAGAATTATTATTTCACAGGGAACACAAGTATTTTCTGAAATAGACATATCAAGAACGGCAATAGGTCCAATTTAACCCCTTAAGGACCCGGCGTTTTTTTTTGGTGAGACGTTCGTTTTTCCCTCCTCGCCTTCTGAAAGCCATAACTTTTTTATTTTTCTTACCTACATAGACACATGAGGGCTTTTATTCTTTTATTTTGCGGGACAAGATGTACTTTCTAATGGTGTTATTCACTATACTATAGAATATACTGGGAAACCGCAAAAAAATTCCAAGTGGGACAAATTGTGAAAAAAAATGTATTTTCGCCATGTTTGCGGGGGGTTTTGCTTTTACGGCGTTCAATCTTCGGTAAATATAATGTGTTATCTGTATTCTTCAGGTTGTTACGCATCTGGCAATACCAAACATGTAGGGTTTCCGTTATGTTTTGGTACCGTAAAAAAATTCCAAACATTTTCTATTTTTGAAATTTGCGCCACGGCGCCATTTTGTGCGACCAATAACTTTTTTGTACTAACACCTACGGACGTCAGTGAGGGGGCATTTGTTGCGGGCTGAAGTGTAATTTTTATCGCTAGCAATTTGGAATGCATGCGACTTTTTTGATCATTTTTATTCCATTTTTTGAGTGACGTAAAATGACCAAAAAACGCAATTTTGGCGTTTGGAATTTTTTTTCTTCTACGGTGTTCAGCGTACGGGATAAATGATGTTATATTTTTATAGATCGGACTTTTTCGGACGCGGCGATACCAAATATGTGTAACTTTTTTATTATTTTAATGATTTTATTTGTAAAATGGGGAAAGGGGGGTGATTTGAACTTTTAATACTTTTTTTTGTACTTTAAAACTTTATTTATTTTTTTTTTTTTTAATGTAACATTGTGGCCACCTGTGGTACTTGACCACTAGGTGGCGTGATTGTTAATACAACCTAATGCATTGCATAGGCAATGCATTAAGGTGTACAAAGATGGCGGTTTCCCCACTTCCTGTCTGCGGACGGAAGTGGGGCAAACCAGCCAGGGTAAGTGACGGGAGCCTTCCCAAGGCTCCCCACCACAATGCCCGGTGATCGGATCGTCGCAGCACAGCTGCGCTTATGCCGATCGCCGGACAGATCGATGCGCGGCACCGATCGGAGTTAATTCAGAAGCCGCGGCCATCGTTGCCGCGGCGCCTGACGAGTAAAACAGCGCCAGCGGGCGGAGCCACCCACCGGCGCTGTTACCGCCGGGTGTTAGCGGCAAATCGCCGCTAACACCCGCCGGATGTGCGGGGGGGTCGCGGCGCGATCACCCTGCAAAGCCCCTTAGCGGCCCTGGGACGTACTCATACGCCCAAGGTCGTTAAGGGGTTAAAGTTACACTACCATCAAAAGTTTTCTGTTTACATATTGACAAGCAATATGTGACTATTATATGGATTTTATTTTTTAGAACTGGGTGATTAGTATCTTTTTATATAATTTTTAAACTTCCCCTAGGTACATTATTCTCTCTGACTTCTGCTTTGTGAGCTCTGATAGCACAGCAGTGAGAGGATTGCTTGATGGTCCTTCTTTCTGGTCGGCTATGGCCTAAAAAATATAACTATTACTAGCAAAAACCTAAGTTTGAATAAATCCTCCCTAGTGCAGAAAATAATTACTCTATTTTCCTTTCATGTAATGCTCGTGGTCTAGTATAATCTTATCTATCCCTGTGGAAAGAACAATAGAGCAATCATTATGTCACTACCTACTATTTGTAATAAGACTATACAGAGATAAATAGCAGCTGAAGTAGAGTGAGATTAGTCTGCCTGGCCATGCAGAATTTCTCTCTCACAGTTAGAGAAGGACAATATTTTATAAGTAATTGTCATTGCATAGGACTGCCGAAATTAAGAATAAAAATTGCCCTTTTATAAGTAATTTTAATGGCATAGGACTGGCGAAATTAAGAATAACGATTGCCAAAAATTCTATATAAAAAAGTAGTTTTCCAGGAATATTTTTTTAGCAAAAATACTCCTTTCTGATGGCAGTGCCCCTTTAATGTTTAACATTTTGGCTGACATAGATACTACTACTGACAATAATTTTTTAGAAAATCTACGATTGTAATTGCATATAGATGGAACACAGCAAAAATATCATAGTTTTACCTTTTAAATGTTTGTATGTAACAGTTGTACTAAATACTGACCACAAACAGTCTAGAAACATACACGTATTTGCGTTTAAAATGCAGAAATGAGCACTTGTTTTCCAACTACAACTTTGTGTGGCAGGCAGGGATAAAATAAAAGAATATGTAAAATGTTACAAACTTTCTGAACTATTACAGGAGCAATCATAGTACAGGCAGAAGAAAATGGTACAGGGCCTGTAGCTACACAAGTGAAGATACCTAGCATCATAAGAAGAATTTATAAGGACAGGTAAGAGCTACAAAAGATGAACATTATATATTATCAAGAAATCAAGACATGACATAGATAAGATAGATAAATGGATGGCCACAGTAGATAGATAAACATAGTGATGTATATTGGTTGCATATGTGTGTATTTTAATGTGAACTCATTAGGAAAGCTAATATTATATACATTATGCATACATCCACGCCTACATCAGTGAATGTTACATAAAGGCTTGCGTACACCTCCTTTTGTACGTCAGTGTATATGGATGATCAGAAATAAATTAGTGTGCATCCAATGTATATAGATCTCCCTTGGCACTCACGCTGTTGCTGAGATTCTGAAGCGCAACGTTCATCCTGGTGATGATGGAGCAGCATCTACATGAGCCAAGCCAAGAAATCCAGAGCCATGCGCAGGAGCCAAGGGATACAGTGCCCGCTGCCCATCCCCGAATCCCCCTACAGATCCTTGCTAGCCTTGGCAAACTGCAGGGAGATAAGGCCTGAGAGAGGGGGAGGGAAAGGCAGAGCGAAGGAGGGAGGGAGTGAAGCTGGGGCTGCTAACTGGGAACGCTGTGGTTACCATGACAAAACCCTATTGTATCCTTTAACAGGAAGGACAGGAGAGCATCAGATGTTACAGGGAGGGGGAAGAAGAAAAACAGACTATAGATAATTTGTAAAGAAGAAAAGATAGTGCAGCTAGATTGCAAATATGTCGAAAAGCAGATAAGATGGAAAAAAGACACAAAAACTAAAGACAAAAAGGTTCATAGCCAAAATATAAAACCTGAAATAATAACAACTGTAAGCACCACGGGCGTACCTAGAATTAATTGGGCCCACTGCAAAATGAGATGGACCCGTACCACCTAATGACAGTAAACAACAGCAGCACGAGTAGCAATAATTAAAGGTATAAATAATGCCGCCATATATCAGGGATCCCACATAGTAGTGCTGGAGAGCAGAAAGACACTAAGGGGGACATGTATGAACGGGGCTGCGCCAGATATCTGCCGTCTTTATCAGGCGCAGCCCCGTTTAATATTTTTAAATCTCCCGCACGCCAATCCGATGCGCATTACATTGCACCTGCGGCGCTTTGTAATGCGCCTGATCTCGGGGGGCAGGGCGCACTATAACCGTAGTGAAGCTACTTATTTGTAGCTTTGCTACTGCATTTCTGGTCGCATTACAGCTAAAACAGGTAGAGCACTTTCAAAGTGGTATACCTGAGCCAGAAATGTCGTACAACTGCTAGAATGCGCCTGATTTATGACCCACTGTAAAGCAGGTTTGGTTTGTAAATCAGGCGCATTCTAGGCTTATGTTAGGCGCATTAAATTTGGCGTGTTAATGCCAAATTTCATACATGTCGCCCTATGTTTTTAATCCCTAAAAAACAGAACAATATTCTTTTATCTGAGTGGGGCCTTCTCAACCGCTGGGCTCCATACCAGTCACTATGGTGGCTATGGCTATAGTTACACCCATGGTAAGCACCTAGGGCATGTTCACACAGCGTTTTGGATCCCAGTTTGGATCCGTTTTGATCTGAAAATCGCATCCAAAAGTGCTGCATCAAGGAGCGTGTTTAGATGCATTTTAGCTGCAGCAGACACTCACCCTGTGTCTTTTGGATCAAGAATTGACATGTCAATTATTTGAACGGATCCGAAAGAGGCATCAGAAAGATGCAAGTATCACTCGTCTGAACGCCGATGCGTGTTTTACATTGCAAGCAATGTAAATCACGCTGCACATTGTTAGATGTGTGTTTGGGTCCGTTTAGGGTCCGAAACACGTATCTAAAAATGGATTCCAAAATCGGATCCAACATGCCATGTGAAAATACCTTAACTGTACTACAACAATGCAGCTTGTAGTGATGTACTAATGTATGACTAGGGCGACCACATAATTCATTGTTCTGCCTGGAGATGCTCTAGTACTTAATAGGAAATTATATGTAGATATACCAAATATTCATTCAATTACTCTCTGATACATTAGTTTAATATTAATATAAACATTTCTTGTTTTTTTATATCATATTATCAAAAAGCCTGCTAATAGTTAGCAAATTACTGAAAATGTTTTTTGCTTTTTTAACCTAATCAGCAAGCAATCAGCATAAGGCTATGTCTACACTGCATCAGAGAAAAAACGGCCCTTAAAGCGGCCGTTCTCTCTCTGATGCAGGTCCGCAGCTTTTGTCACGCTTTGTGCAAAAGCCGCGGCCGCTTCTCGTTTTCCCGACGCCCCCCATACAATAGCATTGTATGGGAAGACGTCAAGAAGACGAGAAGCACCGGCGTATTATACAACATGTTGTATAATATGCTGCTGCCGAAAGACGGGCAGAGAAAAGACGAGCTGTGGAGACAGCAACTCGTCTTTTCTATTGCCGGCTATGGCACCACACTGACAATCGTATCTCCGGCGCTTTTAAAAAACGAAAAGCGCCGGAGATACGATCGTAATCATGTGCAGTGTGGACATAGCCTTAAAGTGGCCCTATTTCCTTATGACAACTCTTCATATTGTGATCTTGGGGGTTCTAGGTGTTGGTAGCACCCATGGTCAGTTGTGATCATTGAGGAAAATAGCAGTATAATTGCTTGTTACATGTGTTCATTCACACCAATGCTGTTGAATCCTCAAACTAGTATGCTACATTTAATGTCAGAACAAATTATTTTATAAAGGTTTTTGATGAATTACATGAACAAGTGGTACTACTTTGTTAGTTTGTCGACATGGTAACTACAAAGATAACTTGCTTTAAAAAGATTCTCCGCTTTGCACAATCCCTACTTGTTAGAAGGGTCTTTTAAAAATAACTTGATCCCAAAGAGACCCAGGCCAGAACACCTAGAAAAAAGCTGTAATTTGTAGGGAAATTCTGCATTAAAGTATAAAGCTTCCATAAGGGAAAATGGGCAATACACTCAAATCAATGGGCTCTTTCTATAAACGTAGAATTGTATAATAGGTTATATAAAAATGGGTTTTCCAAACTGGGGAACCCTTTTAACTATATCCATTTTTCTTTTGTATATAAAACTGTTTACCCTTGAATCAGATTGAAACAATATAAGCCTGAAAACGTAATTCCCAAAACTAGCGTATCATTATATTACTAATAAAGATTTGCAAAACGTAGTACACATATGTATGAACTAAAAACATATATGGAAGATACATCCCAGAATATAAGTCAATGACTTTTGTGTGACAAGCTTTTCAATTATTAATCCTAGCTTCGAATCCCACCAAGAACAACACCTGCAAGGAGTTTGTAGGTTCTTCCCATGTTTGTGTGGGTTTTCTACATACATTCCGTTTTCTCCCATACTCTAAAAATGATAATGATAGGTTAATCTGGAATTTAGACTGTGAGCCCCAATGATGACAATCTATGTACAGTACTAAAACGAGTAGTTCTATACATTTGAATATTTACCCTTTTGTACCTAATGTATTTTAATGTTTTTCTGCAACTACAAAGTTTGTCAATCATCAGTTTGAAGGACTATTTGTCAAACTAGTAACTAAGCATTGAATTTGTAACTTATGGCAGACATAATGTACAGGTGTCATAAAAAGCCTTAGAATGCACTAAGGTAGGACATAAACCTAGTCCTGGTTGTAGTTTGGACTGTTTATCTATATTTGATGTTCTTATTTCCTGCATTAGGATAATATAACTGTAATGGCTGTAGAGAAAAAATACATTCTTCAATTATCATGACTGGTTGATAAAAATCTGCATTAATATCTCAAAATCTGATAATCTTAAAGGGGGTTTCTTACAATAACGATAAGCTTTTAACATTTAAAGGGAATCTGTCACCAATTTTTTCTTTTCCTTATTAAATCAAGCCCCTGATCCATATTCTTTTCCTCTCAGTTGTTTTTATTTCCTGATTGTAGATTTCTCTATTCGGTCGTCTATATATGATTGTGGGGAAGACATTCTTGCTTGCACTGCTTTAACAGCAGTCAGAGAGATACTTTACAGCAGCTTCATGCACATAGGATTCTTAAGACAGATTCTGTCCCATAGACTTGTATAGGAGAGTTTTCACTGTGAAGGGAGGGGAGAGGGGGAGCTGTGACATCTCCTCTTGTGACTGTGGATTCTGTGTTATCTGTACAAAATGGTGTCTCCTCTCAGCTTGACCCTGCTTTTACTGATAATGAGCAACTGCTGAAAGCTCTCTAAGCAGAACAGGAAGTGTCAGACGATTATTAGGCTTAAATGAGAAACACGAAAGTGAAATCAGGAAAGAATAAAAAATTCTAAAGTGGCAATAAAAAAATAACCAAAAATTCCTAAAAAATATGTTTAAAATAAAAATGTGAGTTAAACAATAAGTCATTTTTTGATGACACATTCCCTTTAAGGAAAGGTAAATGAAGATTACAGTATTACAAAATGCATTGCTTTTTTAACATTTTGCTATGTTTAGGAGATAAAGAAGATTTGATCTACTGCTAGTGCACACAAGTTTCTCTTGGTTACTGACCACTTCTCCCTGCTATCTCTCTCATTTGATTGCTGGAGCTGCTCTCTCTGACCATAGTGAGTCACTCCCTGATGAGTCCTATCTCTAGTACAGAAGCTTGTTTATTTAAGTTAATGAAAAGTTTTAACTCTTAGGGTATGTTGTACTGCGGCACGCATTTCGCTGCGTATTTGCGCTGTAATACAGGTGAGATGCGCACCGAAATTACGGTAATCCATTGTTCTCGATGAGAACTATGGATTACGCCTCCTCTCCCCGCTTGTACAATACGATCGTATTGTACGCGCGGGGAGATAAGTAACATGTCAATTACTTGCGGCGAATACGCGCCACAAGTAATGAATGTTAATGGGGCTGCGGGAGTATGCGCATATTAGCGTATTAGCGTGAGCACAGTGCATCGTGTGAACATATAGCTTTGTGCATTACAGATCATAAATTCCTTGGACTCATATCACTGCAACAGGAATAGCTAGGAATAGCAGAGCTGAGATGCCAATCATTGTTGTAGAACCACCCACAGCCTAACCAGGAAGTGAGAGTCTGAAGCTGGCTGTGGCTCTGTGAAACAGCACGGTGACAAAACCCTTTAAATGAAGAAACATACAAATTCTCACTGCTCAATACAGTGGTCCCTCAAGTTACAATGCGTCAATTATTTCTTCATTAAGTATTATAACTTAAAGAAAACCTATCACAGAGGTTATAGAGAAACTATTGTAGATGTTACATAGATAAAAAGTCAGTATAATGTATAACATCAATTTTTATTCTAAAGAGTCTAACAGATGGTGTCATTAAATGATCTACAGCCTTGCATGATTAAGACCGCCCACTGGACTCCGAAGCTCAGAATGAGCATAAGTTAAAATGAATAACTTACTGAATATTTTCTCACAAATCCATAGATCAAATAACTCCCTTGTTACGGGTGTCCCCTTTCTCTGCACAGTGGGTCACGGATGCACACATACCTCTCCTCCTGCCGCTCCGGGCACGGGCAGTGGTGCAACCCGCACGGCGGGCCGCAGGTGCACTTAACAGTCCAGTCCTGGCTCCTATACTCACCTCTCATCCCTGCTTTACTGCCGGCCGGCCGCGCCAGCTTAGTAAGATTTAAAGGACCAGCGTGCCAGTAATTAATTATCACTGATCCTATTTAGTCCTGCCTCTTCCCCTTGACTTTGCCGGCTCTACAGTGCTCAGAGCTTTAGAAAAAAAATTGGTCCATTAGTGTTCCTATTTTGCTATGTATCTTGACCTTTGCCTCCGTCCACTAACCACTCCTTATTCTTTTAGACGCTGCGGCCATGATTGCCACAGCATCTAAAATTTTAAACAGCAGGAATCAGAGCCAGATCCGATCACTGCTGTTAGCAGCAGGTGTCAGCTGTAATAATCCCCTGTGGAGCGGGCTCAGCATGTGAACCCGCTCCATAACGTCTTTTTCCAACAATAGGACATATCTATGCGTCCATTGTCAGTATGGGTTTAAGACGTATACAACAACTTATTGGTTCCATAGCCCTCAAAATGTCAACCCAAAATAATACAAAATGAAACTTAATGATAAAAAGTAGGTAACTGTTTCAGGTATAACAAATTAAATGTTATAAGGATTTGTGAAGTTTGTAGATCTATTTCACTTGGTTCTGTACAGTTTAAAATAAAAATAAAATGGAGCCACCATTATCTCGTGCCATGATAGCAGCTGATTCTGGTACAAGGAAGTAGCAACTCAGTACATGAAATACTGTACTGCACTGTACTGTAAAGGGGCACTACAGTACAGCCAATCAGTGCATGCAGGTGGTTTACCAGTGAAATAGCCATGCTCACTGCCTAGATCTTCCAGTCAAACACATGTGCCACAGATTGGTGTCACTGAACATTAAATATGGATTCAAGTTACAACAGCAAAGGAAATTTCATTGTAGGTTCAAGTACTATATCCTTAGGTTGTTTAGGAATCAGATACAAACAGAAAGATGGAGGATGACTTAAATTAAATACATTCTCCTATGCTATACTTAACAGAACAATGTTAAAATAATCCAAGTATATATCATACAATATTTATCATTTAACCCCTTACCGCCAGAGCCAATTTTGGCCTCTCTGGCAGAGCCCCATTTTTTAACTTTATGTCAGAATAACTTTTTGACACTTTAACCTATCCATGTGATTCAGAGATTGTTTTCTCGTGACACATTGTGCTTTAAGATAGAAAGAAATTTTGGTCCAAAAAATGCTTGTTTATTTGTGAAAAATATTAAAGTATCGTGAAAAATGTGAAAAATTTACCAATTTCAACCTTCAAAAATTTCTGCATGTAATACAGATTGTTATTCCACTCAAAATAGTTTATAGCTAGCATCTACCATATGTCTGCTGTAGGTTGGCATAATTTTTTTTAAATGTCTTTTAATTTTTGTTTACGACATTAGGGGGCTTAGAAATTTAGTGGCAATTTTTTTACATTTTCAAGAAATTTTTCAACATATACTCGAGTATAAGCCGACCCGAGTATAAGCCGAGGCACCTACTTTTGCCCCAAAAAACGGGAAAACTTATTGACTCGAGTATAAGCCTAGGGTGGAAAACGCAGCGGCTAATGGTAAATTTTAAAAATAAAAATGGATACCAATAAAATTACATAGGCAGTTTAATGTCCCCCATAGGAATTATAGGCAGAATATGGCCTATATGAGGTATAGCGGTTAAGCCCCAAAAGGACATTTTTTGGGCCCCTGGCATGTAATAGGCAGTTATAGTCCCCCATAAGCAGTTATGGAGGTTATGGCCCCATAGCGGTAATGGCAGGTTTATGGCCCCTAGGGGGTAATGGCAGGTATATGGCCCCTAGGCAGGTATGGGGCAGGCTGTAGGCGGGTTTTATAGGGCAGGTTGGGGGCGGTGTAGGCAGGTTGGGCGGCTGTAGGCGGTATAGGCAGCGGGTAGGCGGTATAGGGCGGCTGTAGGCAGGTTGGGCGTTTTGGCAGGTTATGGCGGTTTAAAAGCAGCTATAGGCGGGGTATAGGGCCGGCTGTAGGAGGTTGGAGCTGTAGGAGGTATAGGGCGGGTTTAGGGCAGGTATGGGGCCCCGGCTGTAGGCAGGTTTAGGATTGGGGCGTTGGCGGTTTAGGGCCGCTGTGGCAGGTATGGGCCGGTGTAGCAGGTATGGGAGGTATGGGAGTTAGGCGGGGTTTATAGGGCAGGTTAGGGCGGCTGTAGGCAGGATATGGGGGTATAGGCAGCTGGGGGCAGGTATGGCCGTAGGAGGTATAGGGCAGGATAGGGGGGGTTTTGGCAGGTATAGGGAGGTTGGCGCGTGGCGGTATAGGGCCGGTGTAGGCGGGGTTAATTTGGGCGGTTGGGGCCGGTTTGGGGAAGGTAAGGCGCTGTGGCGGATAGGGCGGTGTGGCGGTTAGGCAGCTGTAGGGGTTGGCGGCTGTGGCGTTTTAAAAAAAAAAAAAAAATTTTCATTCCTGGCCCCGTGCTCCGTCTCCGCGCTCTGCTTGCTTGTTTTTGCGGCAAGGGGGTAAAGTTTCAGGGCCGGGAAACGCGCGTATGACCACGCGCCTGTGCCGGGAAACTCGGACGGCTCCCGAGTGGGCGCCCGGGGCCACTGGGGCCCGGGAGCGCTCGTCTCTCCCCCCCGCAGTGGACCCCTTCCCTATATCGCTGGAGGGGTGCATATAGGTAAAGGATCGCGGACAGTCCCCGGGCCGCGCAGGGGGCCCCGGCACTTGCGCTCATCGGCCTTCAGTTTTGCGCTCCCTGAGGAGTCCTATAACTGAAGGTCCCTGTCGGCGAGGGGCCATGCAGCGGAGCGAAAAGTGACTGAGAAAAACCCGAGGGGAGATTTTTAGCCATTTTTTGTGCTAAAAAAACTCGGTTATCCTCGGTAATACGGTACATTTTTTTAGGGACCGTCCAGTTTAATGACTTTGATTTGGTGTTGTTAGTACCCAATAAAGGCTTCATCTAAGAAACTACACCCTTAAAGTTTTTCCAGCATTTAGGAAGTCTATTAAACCCTTAGGTGTTTCAAGGATTAAAGCAAAGTGGAAGTGGAAATTTCAAAATTTCCCTTTTTTGAAGATTTTTTAATTTTTTACTTTTCACAAGAATACCGGTAAAAGTGATCAGGGATTGCAACTTATAAATTTATTCCCCGTTCTGCCGTTTTCAGAGATATCCCCTATGTGGCCTAAAAGGCATTTTTTGGTCAATCAAAGCCTAATAGGGGAGCCCTACGAACTTGGGATCTCATTTTCATTAAGATTTTTTTAGGGGCCATTTCAGGTTTGGGACCCAAAGTGCTAAATTTAAAAAAACTCCCCTAAAAGGACCCTATTTTTAAAAATAACCCTTTAAAGGGAAAATTTTCCCGGGGTTTAGTGAGCTTTCGAACCCATAGGGTGGTAAAAATTTTAGGGGTTTGGGGTTTGAAAATGGAAAAAAATTTTTTTTTTCCAACAATCTGCAATTTTAGTGAAAAAGTTTAATTTTTTCAAGGCCCTGGTAAAAAAAGCACCCAAAATTTTTTATGCAATTTCTTCAAGTTCGGCAATTTTCCTAATGGGGGTTAAACTGCTTTTTGGGGCATGGCGGGCGTTAAAGGGAGGGGGTTTTTTTGGGGTTTTGGAAAGCAGATTTTGGGGGGGCCTGTGATTTACAAAGCCCCCCAAAATCCCGAACGGTGAAACCTTCCCGAAGTCGCCCCATTTTTGGGTTCAGGGTCCTAAGGGTCTCTTAGGGGTTGTTTTTGATTTTGGGCCCAAAAGGTGTTCCATAGTTTTTTTTTTGCTTGGGGTTTGAAAAATGGGGGGGGAAAAACGCCGGGGTTTCCCCCATTGTTTTTTGGGGCTTCAATTTACAGCGTTCCCCGTGCCCTGTAATGACGTGATACTTTCTATGGGGGTCGTACAATTGCAATGACATAGTTTTTTTTATTTTTTTTTTTTTTATTTTTTTATTACTTTTCACATAGAAATAGGTCTATAAAAAAATTGTTTTTTATGTTGTTTTTTTCTGATAGCCCTAACTTTTTATTTTTGTTCGGGCTGATTATGGGTTTGTTTTTTGTGGGATGAGTTGAAGTTTTTATTGTACCATTTTGGGGGGCTATGCTGTTTTTATCACTTTTTACTTAGGTTTTTTTTTGAGGGTTTTTGTAAAAATAAGCATTCCTGGGGTTTTTTTTTTTTTTATTTTTTACAGCGGTCACCCTGAGTATAAATGAATATAGTATTCTAGCAGGTCGTACGATTAATAAACCCAAAATTTGTATTATTTTTTTTTTTTTACTGCTTTTACCAATAAAAAAAAATTAATTTTATTCAAAAAGGAAAAAACATGTTTTTGCAGCATAGTTGGAGCCAAATTTTTTATTTTTCTGTGTCGGGTGTGTAGGGGGCTTTGTTTTTTGCGTTTTTATTGGTTTCATTTTTGGGGGGGACAAGCTTTTTGTCGTTTTTAAATTGTTTTTGGAAGGCGGGGAAAAAATATGCAAAACCTGTAGTGTTTTTTATTTTTTTTTTAACGCGCTCCCGTTTCTTTATACTTTTTTAATTTGGGGGTAGAGTACGGGGAAAAACCCCTTTATATGTTTTTTTTTTTTTTTAAGCACTTTTTTTTTTTTTTTAAAAAAATGTTTTTTTTGTGTTTTTAAATTTTTTTTTTGTGGTTTAGAGAGCCTAATTTTTTATTTTCCTTTACAGAGACGTGTAAGGACTTTTTTTGCTAATGAACGGTTTTAAATTGGTAAAACTTGGGCGTTTATTGAGTTTTTGATCGCTTTTTTTTCCTTTTTTTGTGCGGGAGGATGTACAAAAATCTCATTTCTGTGACTGTTTTTTTTTTTTTTTTTTTTTTCGGTTACCTACGGTTAATTAAAAGTGCAGATTTTTAAGGTGGGTTGTTCGCACGCGGCGTCCCAAAAATATGGGTATTTATTTTTTTTTGATTTTTTTGGGGCGGTAAAGGGGAAAAGGGGTGTAGTGTTTTAATTTTTTTTTTGTTTTTTTGTTTTTACTTTTTTTACTTTTTTACATTTTTTTACTTTTCCCCAGTGGGGGATTTTTAAAAAGCAAAAACCCCCTGGGGAAAGCAAACGTAGATTGTGTTGAATGGAGCCCGTGCACAGCGTTATGCGTGACAGGTCGCCATGGAATACTAAACCCCGAAAATTGTGGGCATGGTGACGTCACCCGCTACCCCGGTGCATTGAAAGATCCGGGGGGTCGGGTAAGAACCCGCAAAGGGCATTCTCCGCTCGCTGCGCGGATCGGAGGAGCAGGAGCTCACTCCTCCGCGGCTTATTTTTTGAAAACCTGCAGGCTGCGGTAATGAAACGGGTAATCCCCGCGGCCGGGGTCACTCGGCCGGGGGGGTGTGCGGATGAAGCCCTGTCCGTCGTGCGCGGCTCGCCCGCAAGCCCGCCGATTGCCAGGAGTATGCGGGAGCTCATCCTCTTCTGCAGTTTCATTATTGCGACCACGATGTGGGATAATGAAGGTTAATCCCCACGGCCGGAGTGAGTAGGCGTGGTGATTCGGCTGAAGCCCGGGATCGCCAGGACGAAGCATTTTGTCCTTTGCGGGAAGTCCTTCCGCTGGGGTTTCATAGTCCATGTCGGGGGAAGGGGTTAAAGGATTTGCTCACAGTTTTATACTTTTCTTGTGTGTATGACTTATATCTCAAATAATAGCAATGATAGAGGTTGAGGAGCTGGTATCCCTTCCAATGCCCTTTAGGGAGGGTTGCTGCTATCCGTGGTCTTTGCGTTTTGCTTTTTATTCCACTGCTAAAGAGTTTTATTTAGTTACATTATTAAAAGACGATACGCTCTGTTGCTGTTAAGGACCAAATTAATACAAGCAGTCCCCAAATAATCAAATTCCAAAATATGCAAATAGTATAAAACAGTGTAAAACACACCTGTAATAGTGCAAACGCTGCCCCAGAGATTCTCACTGGATGCTCACATCAGCCAGGAACCTCGCACTAATCCAGGTTTCTGTCCATTTCAATCTTCAGTTGGTGGATTTATCAGAAATAATATATAAAAACATACAAACAGTGTGGTGTGTTCACCGCTAATACGCTCCGGCCGGCATCCACACATACAGGCTAACAGACTAGAGTGACGTCACTAAGGCTGTAGCTAACGAAAGCCGAGCAGGCATACAAGACCTACGCGTTTCAGAGAATAACAATCTCCTTCATCAGGGTATAGTGCCTGGCTTTAAACGGTCAATGTCACTGAACAAAGAGACTGTAGACATTAAGCATGTTTTATTTTTTATTTTAAACTACCAATAGAGGTATCTACATGTTCCCTGCCTTTCAATGATGTCATCATGCACCTCCATGTGCTCGCTGCTCCATTCAAGCAAAAATTATTTTCAAAAGACTTTTATATTAAGCTTGTTGCTTGTCCCATTTGCACTTAAAGCTTAATATAAAAGTCTTTTGAAAATAATTTTTGCTTGAAAAAGTGTTGGAAAAAAGCTAAATATGTCTTTTGATAAGATTTCAGCCATTACAGATAATAGGGCGGAAGTATATATGTTGTCGGGCATTCATGCTACTGCTGGAGATTACAACAGCCGCTAACTCCTAAACCAGGTTTTGAAATAAGACTGCTGAACAAGAAAAAAGTAAGACTGTTTCAATTTGTATGCCATAAGGTCTGATCGCTAATATGTATTGTCAGTGTTTCTAAGGATATGAAGGAAGTTGAGAATAAATGGACATTTCAGTGTCAGGAAAAGTTTTTGGGAATATCGTTAAAATTAACCCAAAGAGAGAAGGAGGTTTGTTTATGTGATTGAGATTTAGAAACGGAACAGAGGACCTCCGAATACTGCCTTAAAGGGGTTGTCTCACTACAAGGATTGCTTTTTATGTTAAAGATCTTGCAAAAACAAGTCACTTTGTAAGATATGTCCATTAGCAGTGTCCGACCTATTCCTAGATATCCCCTCTTGTATGGGCTGCATCAGCTCCTCAGGTCACTATAGCTACAGACCTCTCTCATGATAGGCTGCCGGTACTGGTTGCTATAGCTACAGACCTGGCTTCTACTGCAGCCTAGTAGAAGCCAGTAAACACGCCCCTGAATTCAAAGTGAAACCAAGAAAACAGGACTGAGGTAAGATGAATCAATGTAGTGAGACAGCCCTTTTAACACTGTGGACATTTGAAAAGTGCTCTTTACATATTGTGACCACGTTAAGTTTACTGTCCACCAATCAAGAGAAATCCCCCATCCACACCCAAAGGTTCCAGGGCAGTGAATTCATTAAAAATAATGATTTCTTCACATTCTTATTTAAAATAGATGCATGGTACAGGTGTAAACCCCAAGCACAAGAGACAGACCTGCACAGACGCGTTTCGGTAAAAACCTTATTCGTAGTGCCACTGTCCACCAATGTCACCAAGTCTTTTTTAATGGCAGTAAAATAAACAGTTTACTATTTACTACATAATTGTACATTTTGTTCCAATACTCCATATGCATTACTGTACATTTATCCCTCTTAAATTCAATTTGCAATTTCTCTGCCCAAGCCTCCAACTTTCCAAATCCCTGTAGTAGTTCTATATTATTTTCCTCTGTGTTGATGACCTTACAGAGCCTAAAGGGGTTGTCTTTTTATGTTAAAGATCTTGCAAAAACAAGTCACTTTGCAATATGTGTCCATTAACAGTGTCCTACCTATTCCTGGATATCCCCTCTAGTATGGGCTGCATCGCCTCCTCAGGTTGCTATAGCTACAGACCTGTTCGATCTCCCCTGATAGGCTGCCAGTGCTGGTGTCCTCAGCAGCTTGTCACTGCAGGCCAGTAGCCAGTAAACACACCTCTGAATTAAAAAATGTAGCAAAGAAAACAGAACTGAGGTAAGATGAATCAATGTAGTGAGAAAACCCCTTTAATATCATCAACAAACACTGAAATTCTTCTCTGTAAGCCATCCACATGGTCATTAATAAACTTTTTAAAAAGAAGCCTGAAGAATGTCAGAATCCTGGGTCAGACTACACCTTGTGATGTTTGCACCATCTGAGGTTGTTGAATATTGCTTTTTACTACTATGTAATAGTAAGTAAAGAATAAAGGCGTGTCTTTTTTAAAGTGTTGTTTGTTGTTTATAATAATAACTAGTTTTTTTTGATTAACCTGCACTTTATGTCCTTGATTCACTTTGTGGATACACAATAAGAAAGGATGAGGATGCAGAAGTCTAAGGAAAGATTGGGACATGGAGTATTCACTTATAACATTCTGACAAACCGCTATCCAGTGTTGAAACCCGAGAATGACAATTATATTTTGTTGTTATTATTTGTATACTCCAATGAGTAGTCCGTACTTGCCTCCCTGTCCTCTCACATTCACCATAATGGTCCCTTGGGATGAAGGCCAGTGTGGCCGATACACAGGACCATGGGACTATTCTCAGTTTTCTTTAATGCACGTTGTAATACGAGGAGAGCTGCTTATTACTTGTACAATTTCTGCAATTCTGTGACTAAAATTACCTTAAACAAAAAGGTGTGCCGTGGATCTTTTATATATTGGAACTCATTCCTCCAGGCCTTTCCATTGAGCACCCACGCTCTACCTTGCTGTGCGGAACCATTATACCATCTTTAAAAAAATGGCTGAGGTGAAAAAAATAAGTGCAGTTAGCCGCTGGCATTGAACAGCATAGTAAAAAGTTAGTGAACTATAAGGCTACACTTTGAAGACCTTGCCAAGGTTCAGTATATTATCACCTCCTACTTATCTCCATTTTAACAGAAAGCTTTTGCCAACACCTTCTCCAAAGGGATTCCCAGTGAGTGGGGAAGGTTTTCATCCAATGTTCTTACCGTAACAGCACCCTTTGCTTAGGCATATTTGATCTACAAATGGGGAACCCATGAATATGAGAGTGAAGAAGAAGGATCCATCCCTGTATAAATATTACCCCTAAAGGCATCGGCAACATCTGCCAGTGCTGCACTGTATGAAAATGGGTTATTTATTGCAGCATAAGATCAGATTTTTCATATAATAAAATTATTCAATGTAGAAAAGAAAATATGGGGGCTCCCTGCGCCTCAAATCCAAATGATGTTTTATTCAGAACGAATAGAACTGAAAAACTTCTTTAACCCTTTACTGAAATTTGATGCACTGGTACATCATAATATCAGTAAGGGAGTAGGGAGCGAGCTCACTTGCTGAGTTCACTTCATAGGGGGTGGGTGCTGGCTGATTATTACAGGGGTGGGCAAGGCCGGGGGGGGGGGGGGGGGGGGGGGGGGGGGGGGGGGGGGGCACGGGGCGGGTGGGGCGTCTGCAAACAGGCGTGGCTCCAGGCCCTGCTGTTTAATTGTTTAGTTGCCACGCCAATTGCTGCCACGCCATCAAAATGAATGAGGATGGCATGAGGTGCCAATTGGTAACCATTGCCGCTGTGCTGGAATACAACATTGTGGGGTCTTTCTTTCCCTCGGTTTTCGACTGAATTCAGTCGCCAGGTGAGGATATTTTGAGCAGGGAAATCTTCACAAGCATTTATCTCCAAAATTCTTGATCTACCGTCATCACAGGATCTTCGCTGTACTACATATGGTTGTCTGTGTCTTCGCAAGGGTACCTTACTGGAAACGCTCAACCACGGTTCGTGGCGCCGCCTTAAAATACTATGCCACCATAATGATCTTTCTCAACCCACCAAACTCAAGAGCCCAACCAGAAAAAACAACCGGAATTGGAAAGCGGCTTCTCGGCCCGCTTCCCGCCCGCGGGGCCGCGGCGCGCACCTGTTGGTTCCCCTCCCGGGCGCCGTCCGGGGTCGTGTGCCAGCCGGGCTGGCCGGCTGACGAGGCCGTGGGGACGCGCCCCTGGTAATAACTTATCCCGTCCGCGTATTCCTATCCCGTCCGCATCTCCTGCCGCCAGGCTGCGTGTGCCCGTGGTTCCCTACGCGGGTGCTGCGCGCGGGGCGCAGGGTTTCTCCATTCTGTAAATATAAAGGGTCCTGTGTCCCGATAGATTGGATGTCTGCTAGACGGCCATATGTTCCCTTATTTTAAGGGTCCTCGTCTGCAGTTCATACCACGGCTGGATCTATGTTGACCCCGAGCCGTAGAAAAAGCGTTGCCTGAAGTATATTGTGGTCGTCCTTACCCCGTGTACCATACCCATTTTGCATGTTTCCTTACGTCCGAACCGCTTCCCGCCTGCCCTGGACCTTCCTGCCTGTCCCCACGACCACGCGAATGCCATGCCGACTGCCCAGACCTCTGCCTGCCCACGAGATTTACTACGATACTCGTAGCAGACTAACGATTCTGTACGCGTCCGCTGCACTTCGGGGCCGCATCGGCGAGCAGTCAAGTACAGGGTGGGACGATCCAATGTAGCCACACGTCCGCAGCAAGTCCATCCCGCTTTGGTCGGGCTCTGTGAAAAGCAGTGTGCTACTGTAGATTATCCGTTCCCTGGCGGTGGCTTAGGGCCTATCATCGCTTGCGGTGGTCCTGGAGGGATCCACTACCCAGCCGTTACAGTTAGATCCAGCCAGTGATCCCGCCAAGGGTGCCTCTGGCCAGAGTCTAGCGGGATCTCACGTACCAGTTGTCCCGCCCAACAGTCGCACAGTATTCGCGCAACAAGCTCAGGCAGACTGGGGTCAGTTGTCCCCATGAAGCGCCAACGGTCCGTGGCTACGCAGCAACAGCACAACCTGTCTCCTCGGCCGGTGACTTCTTCTAGCTGATACCCCGGCCATCCCACTGCCAGGGGTCAACCGTGTGACCGAGATGCTTCGCCTTCCTCTACCTACCAAGTTTGAACGGAGAACTCGAAGCACTGTAGAGGTTTCATTCACACAATCACCATTGGCCACGTGAGCTGAAAGGCCTATGGTCCCCCCAGATTGTCTTGCCTACTAACCCTTTACATCAGGTTTCTGAATTCGAGTGAGAGCCGTTCTATCCGGTGAAGGGCCCAGATCCAGGGTCACTCCGTCTTTGGGACCGATTGAAAGCACCAGTATACCGTCAGACTCCTACAGGCCATCTCCCTTCCTCGCAGAAGTTCCCTCGAGCGTATTTTGAGGAGCCTGCACGAAGCATCTTCCGTGATTGGACGGCCTACTAGAAAATCAAACTCGCAAGGTGTACTCCTCCGTAGGTGAAAATGCTGTTCAAGTCCCGCACCCAGATCCGTCCGAGCGTCGTCTATGGAATAGAACGCCGCTCTTCTGATGGTCCACAATTAAGAAGGGTTCTCCGAGCACAAATAGAAAAAGAACTTCCTATGGGCAGCCAGAGATCTTCCATCTGATGGATGAGTTAGCTCATCCATCTTTCCACTTACGCATGAGACGGACCGTTGTCATTCGCAACGACAGCAGGCGTCACCGTTAGGAGCGGGACATGGGCCACATAACCCCTGGCCTGACGTATCGGCTCGACATGGCTCCTGTGTTCCAGAGACTCTCGCAACCGCCCTTCCGCTGTTGCTCCACTGAAGAGCCCATGCAGGTGGACCGGGCACGACTTGTCCGGAGGTCCGAACTGTCCCGTCGCAGGGTGGGAAGAATCTCTGCCTCTATTGGGGGCGGCCAGCCCGGACCATAACCGTAGGGAAGTTGGACCGCAGCGTCCTCATCGTGTCGGGAAACCGTGCCCGCACCTAGGGGGCCTGTAGGAGATGGCGTCCCCTAGGTGGCTCAGCCCTCCTCTCCCGACTGATGTTGCCATTGGAGTTAAACGACGGATGCTGGCCTATCTCTTCGGGTGTCAGCCTTCTTGGATTCCGCACCGCCGGGAACTTTATATCACGCCACCCTGGTGTCTCGTTACCGTTTGCCTGGTGACCCGTCTGGAAAAGCCGTGCATCAACTCTTTCTGTCAGTTGGGGAGCTTCCTCAGCGACTCCATCCAGTTGTCCTCACCAGACCCGTGATGCTTCGTGTGGGTCCTACACACGGAGAAGTCTTCTTCCACGCTGCCCCGCGCTTCTTCGGCATCCTGTTGGGGCTCCTGGCTGCAAACGCCCGCCCCTACACTTGACCTGGAGAAAGGGCGAAGTCCTTCGTTGGGGATCGAAATGCCAGGATCTCTGTTTGGTGGCACCACCCCGTGTCCATATCTCCTCCCCAGTCGTCTGTCAAGTTTCTACAGGGTTCTCCGCGGAGTACCAGATCTTGGAGATGTATTCTCGAGATGCCAGGCTGAGAGGTTACCGCCCCATCGGTCCCATATGACTGTCCAATAGATCTCCTCCCCGATACCAGTCCCCCACGGGCAGGTCTATCCTCTCTCTCTGTGCCCGAGTCCGCAGCCATGTCGGCCTATATACATGAGAATCTTGGCGAAGGGATTCATACGCAAGCCTCCCTCACCCGCCGGAGCCGGCTTCTTTTTCGTTCAGCAAAAAAAGACGGTTCACTTCATCCGTGCCATCGATTACAGAGGGCTAAACAAGATCACGGTGAAAATCGCTACCCTCTACCTTTGATTTCCGAGCTCTTCGATCGCCTCCGTGAGACCAAGATCCTTCACCAAATTAGATCTGCGAGGAGCCTATAACCTCATCAGAATTTTAGAGGTGAGATGAATGTAAAGACGGCTTCAACACACGGGACGGCATTATGAATATCGTGGTGATGCCCTCGGGCTTGCAACGCCCCAGCTGTATACCAGTAGTTCGTCAATGACGTAATTTCGGGACTTGCTGTAACACTAGCGTCATTGTTTACCGATGATTTTTGATTTTTTCTCCTGACATACGGACCCATCGGAGACATAGTTCGCCAGGTCCTGCGTCGTTTTGCGGGGACAACCAACTGATACGCTAAGCTGGAGAAGTGCCGCTTCCACCTAGGCCAGCCTTCCCTTACTGTTACATAGTCTCCGATCGAGGTCTTCAGATGGACCCTGCGTAAACTCTCTGCGATCCACAGTGATCCGCGACTGCCGTCCTCCCAGGCGATTTCAAACGTTTTTCCTAGATTCCGCCAATTACTACCGGCAATTCATCCCCCACTTTTCTCGCTGGTGGCTCCCATTCGTGGCTCTCACCAGGAAGACCGCCAATCCCTAAATTTTGGCCTCCATCTGCCGAGGAGGCATTCTCCCGACTGAAGGCTGCGTTCTCCTCTGCACCTATCTTGGTCCGCCCGATCCAGAGAGACCCTCAGCCTTGAGGTTTGATGCCTCTTCCGTGGAGCAGGGCAGTCCTGACCCAGAAGGGTCCCAAAGGCACAGACCGTCACATGCGTTTTTTTTCTAAGACCTTCACTCGGCTGAACGAAATTATGCCATATGGAGATCGTGAAAGCTGTTTGGCCATTAAATTGTCCCTGGAGGAGTGGCGACATCTTTTGGGAGGGAGCCCGTCATCCGTTTGACGTCTTCACAGATCATAAAAATCTCCAATACCTCAGACGGCACAGCGCTTAAATCCTCGCCAGGCCCGGGGCCCCTTTTTTTCGTCTCGCTTTGATTTTAAGATCCATTTCCGACCGGCCAGAAAAATGTCAAGGCAACGCCCTCTCCCTGCTTCTACGTACCGGGAGGAACCGTGTCTCAGCATATCATGCTCCTGAATGAGAAACGACTGGTCCATGTGGCTCCTTTGATCACCGTAGTGTACCCTCCGGTAGAGCCTATGTGCGTCCTGCAACTCAGGGAGGAGAATTCCTGGGTGGGGGCATAGTTCTCTTCTGGCCGGCACCCCGGAATACGAAAATCCTTTGCCCTCACTCCTGGCATTTTTGGTGGCCAACTCTGCTCCAAGATGTCCAGGACATTGTTCTCTCCCCCCCCTGGGTTTTTACACCTATGTGCTCGAAACAATGTTCCCCGCAAAATCGAGAAAAAGCCATAGCCCACTGCCTCCTAATCCCTCTGCCTGTTCCGAGGCTCCATGACCATCAATATCATGGACTTCATCACGGACCTTCCTCCCTTCCCTCGGGGAACTCGGACATTCTGGGTAGTTCACTGACCGTTTTTCAAGATGTTCCCACATTGTGCCGCTGCCTGCCTCCCTTCTGCTCCCCATTTGTGGTCATTTTTTCAGCACATCTTTCTCCTGCATGGTTTACCATTCCACATTGTCTCTGATCGAGGCGTCAATTTGTCCTCGAAATTTTTGCGTGCCTGTGTTCCCGCTTGACAAATTAAACTGGAACTTCTCATCAGCGTACCATTCCCCAACCAAGGCAGGTGGAGATAGTAAAACCAGATCTAGGGAGTTATCTACGCACTTTGTGTCCGGACGCAGACGACTGGTCCGAACTGCTTCCTGGGCCGAGTTCTCCTATAACCATCGGACTCCGACTCCTACGGCCGTTCCCATTCCTTGTGGTCCTTTGGAACTCACCCACGCCCTCCCCTCCCCGTGGCCTCCTCCTCCGAGTTTCCTGCTGTGGACAACCAGGTTTCAGGATATCGGGGTCATTTGGCGTGAGACCCGACAAGCTTTATTCCAAGGCTTCGTGCCCGCATGAAGTCCCAAGCTGCAAGAGGAGAAGACCCTCCCCCACGTTTCCGCCCAGGGATAAAGTGTGCTCCTCTGCCAAATACATAGCGCCTTCAAGTCCCCATTTATAAATTGGGCCGCGGTTCCTGGGCTCCGTTCAGAGTACTTCGACAATTGAATCCATTGTCCTATAGCTCTGCCCTTCCTCCATCCCTCCGGATCCCTAATTCCTTTCATGTCTCCCCTCCCTTAAGCCTCTGTCATAACCGATATCTCCCAGAGGGGCGCTGCCGCCCGTCTCCGTCCTAGAACCCCTGATGTATTTGAAGTAAATGAAAGCTTGAGACATGAAAACCATCAGGGTAAGCGTTTCTTTCTGGTATATGGAAAGGCTTGGCCCCCGAAGAGAGGTCCTGGGAACGGAGTCTAACCATCCTGAATCAAGAACTTGCTTCGTAAGTTTTCCTTCAGCCTAAGAATATGGGGAGACCTAAGGGGGGGGTACTTGTAGCGGCTGCCCCCGCTTCCCCGCCCGCGGCCGCGGCGCACCCGTGGTTCCCCTCCCAGTCGCCCTGCCGGGGTACAGGGTTGCCGCCGCTGGCCGCGGGAACGGAGCCGGGGGTCCGCCCCTGGTTATAACTTAGCCCGGCCGCGTTCCTGTCCCGTCCGCGTCTCCCTTCCGGCCAGCCTTGCGTGTGCCCGTTCCCTAGCGCAGCCTCGCGATCTCGTAAATTTAAAGGGCCAGTGTCCCGATAATTGGTTGACTGCTAGACGCCTCACCTATTTTAAGGGGTCCGCTCTGCAAGTCATTTCCTCGCTGATCTATGTTGCCCCAGCCGAAGAAAAAGCGTTCTGAGTATATTGTCGCCTTAAACCGTGTACCAACCCTTTGCTACGTTTCCTGACTCCGAATACCTCTGCCGCCTACTCCGACCTTCCTGCCTGTCCCACGACCAACGAAACCATTGCGCCCGCCCTGATCTTCTGCCTGCCACACTACGATACTCCGACTACGTTCTGTACCTCGCTGCACCTCGGCCGCTCATCGCAAGGCAAGATCACGTCAGGTAGGTGTCGACCTGAAGCCTCACCCGCAGCAAGGTCCATCCCGCTTTGCGGCGGGCTCTGTGAAAACCGGGGGCTACTTATATTCCGTTCCCTGGCGTGGCTTAGCTATCATCGCTTGCGGTTGTCCAGAGGATCCACTACCCAGCCGTTACACGGATATACAGTATTTGCACAGCCTAGCTCCAGATGAGACTTTGTACCTAACCAACACCCCCCGTGAGATAACTTATGAACTCTACACAGCGAAGGAGTTCGTCTCTCGTTTTTTCTCTACCCCCCCTTTTTTTTCGCTTTGATACTTTGATATATTTTGATACATTTTTTACATTATAACCTGTATTTACCTAATTTTGTTTCTCCACACCCCTTTTATCGCTTTGATTTTTTGATATATTTTGATAAATTTTTTTACATTATAACCTGTATTTACCTAATTTTGTTTCTCCACCCCCCTTTTTTCGCTTTGATATTTTTATATATTTTGATACTTTTTTTTACATTATAACCTGTATTTACCTAATTTTGTATGCATTGGAACCCCTATTCTTATCAAAGTGGAATTTCCCTTTTCACTGAGCAACTAACCCCCTCCTTTTTAGGTGTACAATCCCTACCACCTACAACAGAAGCCTAATTAACGCTTCCATAGCTACTACGTAAACACTTCCATTACAACTGACATTTTGTACACCCTTCTGCATTATATAGATAATACAGAATGGTGTACTAGCGATCGAGCCCTCTAATGGTCATGTAGCCTAAGGAACTATATGTTAAAGTAAAAAAACTAAAAAAAACTAAAAATTTTAAGTATAAAAAATAATAAAAAATACTTGGGGCGACATGTCCCATTAGGGATGCGCCATTTTTTGGGTGTATTTTACGGCAAAAAACTATCCTCTGTATAAATAAACTAACAGCAAAAGTAGGCACATTTTACATTAGGCACGACACACTGAATTCGCCTAAATTAGGCGCATCAAATATGGTAGCAATGCTATGCACCTAAATTATGCTATGCCCCCAAGCTAGGCGCATCAATTATGCTATGCAAAGTACACCACACGCCATACTTTTGACAGGTTCATCCATTCAGGTGCACTATACACTCATTTAATGCGTCTTAAAACTGCGTGGAGGTGCCTCTTTTTGGACATTTCGCCTTTAGAGTTCAAATCATCCCCCTTTTGCCATTTTATAAATAAAAGAATAAAATAAATATAAAGGTTGCACATGATTGGTATCACCGCATCCATAAAAATCCAATCTATTAAAATATAACTTCATTTATCCCATACGCTGAACACCGTAAAAGAAGAAAATTCCAAACACCAGAATTTCACGTCCCCTAAAAATTGGAATAAAAAGTAATTAAAAAGTCACATCTATCCCAAAATGGTACCAATAAAATCTATACTTCAGCCCGCAAAAATTGCCCTCACTCTATAGATGGAAAAACCAAAACCTTATTGGTTGCAGAAAATGGTACTGCGGCGTAAAGTTAACAGATGGAGAATATTTTTATTTTTTTAAAAAGTGCTAAAGCACAAAGAAAACCCTACATATTTGGTATCACCAAAATCGTATCAACCTGAAAAATACAGATAACACATCATTTATACCAAAGAGTGAACGCCATAAAAACAAAACCCCTGCAAACATGAAGCAAGTATGTTTTTCTCACATTTCACCACCCTTAGATTTTTTTTCAGTGTCCCAGTAAATTAAAAAAAAAACACTGCACAGTTTTCTAAAAATCAGCATCTCTACATGTCTGCCAGCCATTCCATTCCAGTGTCAGTTGAATTCCAACCAAAGTATACTCACATTCTACTGAAATGTGCCTTCTGATTAGGTGATCACCTGAATCAAATAATATTAAATGAAGGAAAGTATAAAAAAAACCCTGCTGTGGTCTTCACAATCTTCTTGCAATAGGACAAGCTGGATGGCAAAACAAGTGCTAGGAATAGGCCATAAGGTAATTTGAATGAAAAAAGAACTTTTACCATGACCAAAAGGAGTTGAAAAAGACACACTCTTCCTGCTTAAAACATTAGTCCTTATTGTTTCTAAAGAAATATGAACTTGTTTTCTTTGCATTGTTTGAGGTCTGACAGCACTGCTTCTTTTTTATTATTTTGACGATTTTTCATTTACTGCAAATAAATAAAAAAAAATTTTGCTCTGAATTTCGGATAAATGTTGTCAGTAATTTATTTAATAAAATAACAATGTACATTTTTCTCAAATATACATATCATTGATGAGAAAAATCAGAGAAACTGAAAATTTTGCAGTGGTCTATGTAGATGAAAAAATAAAAACGTAAAAAAAAAGAAGAGCCATTATGACTATGCAGCGTGAAGGGGTTATAGTATATTGGACATTTTATACATTCGGTTTGTTAGGCCAGGTATATAGCTAGATAACAGTTTGACTTGTGACAGCCAGAACAACCGCGTTACAGACCTCATATGGGAACCTTCATGTAATTACTCTACGGAAATGTTGTGAAAATTTTGCACAGCGTAAATTAAAATGATTGCTATTACACCTTTTGCAGGGTACTGCAGCGTAAAGTGAATGAAGGTGAATAAAAGGATATATTACTTCACTTTATGCTACATTTGATAATCACATACTCTCATTAACACAGCATACAAAGCATCAGATTCTTGGAACAGAAATGTTACGACAGCAATACATTTGAATGTATTTAAGCGCTGGTACTTACAAGTGTTCTGAAGTCAAAGGTGTACTGTTCTCACTTCTGGCTTTTCATGTTGTCAGTCCGATGTGAATATGCTTGATCTTTATTCTGCAGGAGAAAAAAATACTGTCATTAGGTTTGTACTTCAACAGCGATAGCTAAAATGCAACGAGTGCTGAGACCATGTCATTCAGCCATCACTCAATTCCCGTATTATACGTGCTACCTTGTGAGCCCCAGGCTTTTGTGCCATAAGCACATCGAAATGTTCTGCTGCTTGCAAAGTGCTATTGACTGGCAGAGGTTTGAGTTATAGTTGTATTTCTGCACTTTCTAACACAGCAGGAAGGGTGAGAACTTTTCCTTCCACTGTAATTAATGCTTCTTAAAACAAAATACTGAACAATGGCCCCTGGAGTGCAATAGTTTACAAGTGATAACTGCAGCAACTATGGGCGGTGTCTTTTTTGTTGCCGCTTTTCAGTTCTGAAAGAATAAGAAAATGTATTCCATTATCATAAGGAACCTATGAATGAATAAATTGCTGCTTTAAAAATATTATTTTCTAAAGGTGCCCATTTACCTTCAATAACTGACATTTGTCTGACATCTTTCCCTGTCGACTCCTCCATACACATACGACCATGTATGTGTTCTCAATTGGGAGAGTAGAGAAAATTAGACTCCTCTGGTGGCTTATCTCTACAGAAAAATAAAAGAAATTCAACATTGCCTAATGGATGTAACTAGACTGATTGCAAAATGAGATGGACTCCTCCCACCTATTGACAGAAGACTGAAACAAAAGCATAAGTAAAAGTAACTAAAGGTATGGATAATAGCACTACATATCAGTTTACCTACATATTAGTGCTAGGTAGCATAAGGTCAATTACTTGTCATTCCTAACATTGTTCATTGCATACCACTGTTATTAATGCAATTAAATGACCACCCATTAAAGGGTTTTTTGCCATTGTGCAAAGTTCCTTCTGAGACCAGCTTATTATTGTTCAGTGGCTATCTTCACTGACTCACTTCTTATTTCTTCCCATTCCTACCTATGGTTTTCCCGAATATACTAAGTGAGGGGTTTGGTTTATGTTCAAAACGTCCATAACTAATGGGGCAAAGTGCACTAGCGCCCACTCCCGTTTCTTGAGGCTTGTTTGTAACAAGCTGCAAGTTGGCTTCAGAAGCGATTTTGTCAAATGGAAAAACCCTTTTAATACTCTTCAATCACCAATGGAGTTTTTGTGCCTGATTTTTATGTAGATGTTTGAGGCAAACACAGGAGAGAATAGAAAAGAAAGGAGCTTAAAAAGGGGGTTTTCACCAAATGAAAACGTCCTGTTTTCTTGGTTTTTAATTTTTGAGCTGCAGTACAAAAAAGGGCTGTAGCTTAGCAACCAGTGCTGGGGCCATCAGGGGAGATTAACAGGTCTGTAGCTAAGGGACCCGAGACTGTTCAACCCCAAAAAAAGGGGGATACTAGGAAAAAACCCCGTTTTAATGGACACATATTGAAAAGTGACTTGTTTTTGCAAGATCTTTAACATAAAAAGCAATCCTTGTAGTGAGACAACCCCTTTAACAGTCTTTCCTATTTCCTCTACATTTTTGGAGCCTGTGTTTAGCTCATAAACCTGCATATGTGGTTCCAGCCTCATTCTCTCTCTGTATCTCTTTGTGTTCCCTTCAAATTGTTAATGTATTCTGAACCTGGAAAATTTCCAAGGTGCCCTGTACAAATATGTTAGAGAAATATAGCCCTTGACCTTAGAACAAATTAAAATACAACAGGATGATGCAACCATATATGATTGCTGGGCGTGACGACATCATGGCGGTATTGTTGGTCATATACGGTAAGCTGGGCAGCAAATTACTTTTATGTTAGTAGCAACCTATGACCATTGATCTCTATTAGCAAGATGAAACATTGTACAAGATATTATGCATCTGTCTAAAGCTTAGGCTTGGATTACAAATAAGACCAGGGTTGCATGATGCAGCCCCAATTAGACAAAAGTGCATTTGCCAACATCAGTGCATCACCACTGCTGCAGGAAATTTGTATGGCCAGTAGCCGCCATGGTTTCATCTGCACACAGT
Source organism: Phyllomedusa bahiana (assembly GCA_025379985.1). Lineage (NCBI taxonomy): Eukaryota > Metazoa > Chordata > Amphibia > Anura > Hylidae > Phyllomedusa > Phyllomedusa bahiana. The sequence continues at coordinate 82,337 of JAODAL010001569.1, read as the reverse complement.
TGCCACACAGTGAAGTTCTGGTCTAAAGGGTTTGGTGATAATTAGATAGTTATTCCAATAATGTATTGACAGTTTTGGTCATTACAGACAGGATGGTCATTTACCACCCTGAGTAGGTAATAAGGGTATCCACTTGGAAGCCAGAAAGGAGAAAGCAACAAGTTAAAGATAGTGTAAAAAGAAAATGCAACATTTATGTTACGTTCACACAGCAAGGGTTTTCAGTCAACCATCTGTCGACCGACTGTCAATCATCCCCACTGACTTTAAAAAATCTACCCAGTAATCTACACTGCACAGCTTTCTACTGTGCGGAATAAACTTGAAACATGTACAATCTTCCACTTGGTTTTCGGGCAGGAGCTGTGCTATTCAATGATTAGGGTGACGGCCAAATCCGCTAACAGAATTGTCCCCCAAAACCATACAAAAGACGATAAAATATCGGTCGGATTCTTAATCAGACTCTGATCGGTATTTTGTCACTGCTGTGTGTCTGGGCCCTAGCATTGGAATACTCTTTAATCAACTCGGACTGCAATAGATCATCTGTTTTAAATCCTACCCTTTGATACTTCCAAGTGACTGTAATATTTACATATATATGTGTGTGAATGTTACATAATGTTCTCTGGAACAAGCGCAAGTTGTAATTTAATCACTTCTGCACCAATAAGAAAGGAAAGCATTCAAGTGTTTTTAACCTCACAGTGCCATCTAGTGGTCTCACTTTTTGTAAGTCTTAAAGAGACCTTCCAGTTTTATTTCTATTGCCATCATAATGGTATTTTGTTTCTTTGTATTCATTCCATTGGTGGACATGGTGTGGCTGACAATGTTATGGGAACACTGTGGCTGTAGAGACGCTCAATCCTTAAAGGGGTTTTGCCACGAAGTAAAATTGATGTAGGAAGTTTGTAAATTAAATAATAAACATTTTCACCATTCATTATTATTAAACATTCTGCACCGTTTTTGTTTTAGCTGCTCCTTTAGTGATCCATTGTTTACAGCTCATCTCCAGGGGATACGACCAGGGCTGAGAGCTTCTCAGTCCTGGTCGCACATGCTCAGACATCACTTCTCCTCTCAGGCAGCTACTAAGTGTTCAAACCCCAGGTGCTGTCACTCTACTCCCGTCCTCTGTGCTCCTTAGTAATTAGTCAAACAGTGCAAATAAATAAAAAAGAAACCTCAATGAGGTCTGTGCATTGATAAACAGAAAAAAAACCCACAGGTTTGGTTCCTGCAGGGATTTGAACTGAGGATCCTTGTGCCTGGAGGCAAAAGCTTTATCTCTGAGCTACTCACAATGCTTTACATAAACAGACCTTTCTTTGACTAAAGAGAGGAAAGGCCTGGTGATGTCATCCTGCTGGGTCACATGATATACAATACAAACAAATCATACACGCCCCCTCCTGAGCACACAGAGCTGAATACAGGAGGTATGAAATGAGATCATGGCAAAACCCCTTTAAGGTCATAATGAGCACCCTGCCCTTAGGTGATACCCTTTCGGCTGAGTACACATTCCTACTGTGGCATATACACATCGCAAACACGTTCATTTGTGCTGCCGTAATTACGCACTTGCAAGCGTAACATTGGCAAGTTACCTGCAATTTTTTCAGACGCCTAATTATGATATAAAGTACGCATCGTGTGATTGACAGTGTGTATTTTACATTGTGCTCTATGAGAAGTGTAGTATGCATTGTTTGGGGCGTACATCAGCATGTATTTCGGTGAAATTATATCTGAAATACGCAAAAATTACATTACAAAAGAAGCCTTGTAAGCTGAAGACAACAGCAATTATCAAGGGAAGATGTTAGCACTGCTTTCTGCAGAAAGAATCCTACAGTACAGTTCCTGGCAGTATGCGGTGGCAGAGGAAGCTGGTTGGGGTCCTCTTCTACAGATCTCTGAAACAGATCAGCAACAGATAAGAGCTTTTTCATCTAACAAGAGAACAAGACTGTGGGGCAGCTGTATAGACCCATAATAGAGATGCACTGACTTATAAGGCCATGTTCACACGGCTTATTTCGCAGCGGATTTGCAGCCCTATTTACGGCCGCAAATCCGTTGCGAAATCAGTTACAAACAAGTAACTGGCCGTTTTACATTGATTTTAATGGGAAATACGTGTCGTCGTTTAGACGACACTTATTTCCGTTCCTGATTGCGGCCGCAAAAACAATGTGCATGTCAATTATTTCCGGACAGATTCACCAACTATAATGATTGGAGACGGTGAATCCGTCGGGAAATCAGTTCCAAATACGTGCCACACTTAGTGGCACGTATTTGAAACTGATTTGCACCTGATTTCGGAACGTATTTACGATCGGCAATCCGACGTAAATACGTTCTGAAATAAGTCGTGTGAACATTGCCTAATACAGCTGCTCCTTCCATGCTGGAAATTCTCCCAGCGGCTGCTCAGGAGAGGAGCACAAGAAAACAGCTTCCTCTCCTTGACCAGCAAAATAAAATACTCACTTTTCGAACCCTAGACCTCCAGTAATATGACTGATAACCCTTTCATTTTCCTAGAGCACCAATGATACGACCCATTAAGCCCTTCTCTGTCCTAGAGCAACAAAGATTTCTTCTTTAAAGGGGTTTCCTCATCATAATGATCAGCTTTAGTCTTTCCAGAGGAAATTGTTCCAGAAGTATTTTTTTTGTTCAGATGCAAATATGCAAACTTTAACTGTGATACTATGTTTTTTTCAGAAAGAAAGTCCTTCTACTGGCATCCCTTCAGAACAAGCCATACTTGTTCAGTCTTTTTATAATTGTACTGTCATAAACTTGAACATTTAACGTACAAAGGTCTGTACAAATTGAGACATAGTTCTTGTTTTTTTTTTTCTATATCTCTGAGCATTGTATGGTCTGCCCATGGGATACATTTGCTGAAACAACTACTAGCTGGGAAGATTGCCAGCTGTCTTGATTGTTTTTTAGTTGTGAAATTTTTGGAAATGGCCCAATAGCCGTACCAGATTGAGGAGTAATAACAATTGCTTCTCTAAGATCATTGCTGATGTCTTTCCCTCCTTGCCACTGTGTTAACACACACCAGTAAGCTGCAAAAACTCTGCTCGTATAGAGGTGGCAATTGCTGAGATGTTAGGTTACAGCTGCCTATGGATATCTATTGAGAAGAGCTGCCTGGATTGTTTGGACCTTTGGATCTCCTGAATGAGCCCCAAACCTCTCCTGGAATGTAGAAGTGGCCAGAATGCTCCCATTTAAATTAATGGGAGTTCAGGATACACAAGAGCAGCGCACTTACTTAGAACTTCCTCTGAAATTAAAGAGGTGTTCACACCATGCAGTATTAAAAAAGCAACTGGCAGTTTCAGTCTCACACTTCCTGGTTAGACTGTGGGTGCTTCTACAGTACTGATTCACATATCTCTGCTGTTCCTAGCTGATCCTGTTACAGGGATATGATTGCAGAAGGTTTGTAAACTGTAGTGCACAAGGCTACAGAGCTCTTAAGGGTTAAAGTTTGTCAGTAAGTAATGTAAACAAGCTCCCATCTTTCAGACAAGGAAAACAGCAAGGAGCAACGTCACCATCCAAGCCAATGCTAGACCAGAGAGAGGTGGCTACTAACTACGGAAGCTTGTGTACACAACCAGGAGATAATATCTGCTCTAGCTCTGAAGAGAGGCAAAATCAGGACAGCAATGTACTTGGTAATGTTTAACCAGTTGCGGACAAGGTACATTTTACTTTGCCATAGTATACGCCGGTTTGAACGATATAACACTTTCGTGCAATTGATTATTTTACGATACGTTAGGCTTTAGTCTGTTTCTCCCTTTTATTTTATTTTTTAATAGTAAAAGTGGCCCTAAAAAAGTTTTGCAATTGTGTTACTTTTCCGTCACAAATCTTTAAACATAGGTGATATAAATTTGTAGGGTCATGAGGGGTGGGCTAAAAGTTGGAGTTTAGGCCCCTGTAATTTTTTTTAAAAAACAAAATCAACCCTTTACAAAAAAGAAAAAAAAATTTTTTTTACAACCGTAATAACAGGAGGGAAAAATAGCCCCGTTACGGGGAAATAACCCTTTTTGGGTTTTGGGACGGGACCCCGGGCACCAAAAGCACCGAAACAAAAAAAGGGGAACCCAATAAAAACGCCCCTGTTCTCATGGGGGCAAATTGGGTGCACACGGCGAGGACCATTTTGCCCGTTTTTCCAAAGCCCAAATGGGCCTCATTTGGAAAAAAGGGGCCCATAGGAAAATTTTTGGAATTTCCCCCCGGGACAAATTTTGACCCGGGGAAAAAAAAAGCACCTTAGGCCTTTAGTGAAAATGAAGAAACCCCCGGGGGCCCAAACCCGGGGGTTTTAACAAAACAAGGGGGGCCCAATTTGGCCCTTTCCTGCGGCAAAACCACAAATTTTTCAGGGACACACCCAGGGACAAAGGTTTTAAATAAAAACTGAAAAACCACCAAATCCACCGTAGACACAAAAACACAGGGGACCCCAATACTCCTTAAAACCCCCGCCCGGGGGCGCCCCAATTTGGGCCCGGGGGGGAAAAAAAAAAGGGAGGAGAAACCATTTTTTTGGAAAAAAAATGGTGACACTGAAAGCCAATGAGAACTACCGGGGCCCTTAGGCACTCCCTTAATTAAAACCAGAGGAGACCAATATGCCCCATGTGACACTACACAGAGAGCACCAATATGGACCCTGTACCTGCCAGAGGAGCAAAATAGGGCCCCCATATCCCACGAGGACCCCAAAGGGGCCTTGTGACAGCACGAGGGCCCAATTGGCCCCTTGTAAAAACAGAGGAGCCCCAAATTTATGGCCCCGGACATCACGGGGGAGCACCAATAGGTCCCGGTACACTACACGGGGAGCCCATATGGACCCGGGGGTTTACATACAAGAGGAGCACCAATATGGACCTGGCACTCCAAGGGAGCACCAATTGGCCCCTGTGACACTACAAAGGGAGCCCCATTGGACTCATGTGACACTACACAGAGGAGCACCAATGGACTCATGGACATGACGAGGAGCACCAAAAAGGCTCTCATGTGATTACAGAGAGTACCAAAAATGGATCTCTTGTGAACTAAGAGAGTGCACCAAAATTGCAACTTTTGTCACAATTTTAAACATAGGTGAGATCAAATTTTGGTCTCATGTGACATGCTAAGAGGAAGCTACTAATTATTTTAATATGTATTCATTTACATAAGGATCACCTATGAGGCAGCGTAATACAAAAGCACTAATTTCCCGTATAAACGGGAGGGCCCCAATAGGCCCCGTTACATACTACACCTCTGCAGAGAGCAGTCCTATGGCACCCGAAGAAGACACTATACAGATGGAGAAACCAATTATGGATTTCTCAGTGGGATCGAACTGGCACGGAGCGGCACCATTTTGCCGCGTTTGCCATATACGGGAAAAGGCACCAGTATGGAATTCATACTTCATAGAAAGGAACGCCTTGTCTACCGGGCTACTACACTAACCACAGGGGAGAGAATTGGCATCGTCACTTCATCGAGGCGCACCATAATGATCTAAATGTGACCGCCGGGGCCCAAATGGCAATATATGTTCACTCCACCAGAGGAGCCCCAATTTTGGAACCTCAGTAAAAACTCCCAGAGGAGCACCAAGATTCATGGACACGCACAAGGGCAAATTAGGGGTACATACATAGAGGACCACCAATATGGCACCTGTACACGCACAGAGGAGCACAATAGGCACCCCGGTACACTACACAGAAGAGCACCAATATGGATCTCATGTGCACACTACATGATGAGGAGCACAATATGGCAAAACCCACGGTCATACACAGAGGAGCACCAATATGGATCTCATGTGACACTACACAGAGGAGCACCAATATGGATCTCATGTGACACTGCACAGAGGAGCACCAATATGGCACCCGCGTACACTACACAGAGGAGCACCAATATGGACCTCATGTGATACTGCACAGAGGAGCACCAATATGGCACCCGTATGACACTACACAGAGGAGCACCAATATGGCACCCGTGTACACTGCGCAGAGGAGCACCAATATGGCACCCGTGTGACACTACACAGAGGAGCACCAATATGGACCTCATGTGACACTACACAGAGGAGCACCAATATGGACCTCATGTGATACTGCACAGAGGAGAACCAATATGGTACCCGTGTGACACACAAGAGGCACATTTGGACCTGTGACACTGCACAGAGGAGCACCAATATGGCACCCGTGTACACTACACAGAGGAGCACCAATATGGCACCCGAGTACACTACACAGAGAAGCACCAATATGGCACCCGTGGACACTACACAGAGGAGCACCAATATGGATCTCATGTGACACTGCACAGAGGAGCACCAATATGGCACCTGTAAGACACTACACAGAGGAGCACCAATATGGACCTCATGTGACACTACACAGAGGAGCACCAATATGGCACCTGCATACACTGCACAGAGGAGCACCAATATGGCACCCACGTACACTACACAGAGGAGCACCAATATGGATCTCATGTGACACTACACAGAGGAGCACCAATATGGCACCCACGTACACTACACAGAGGAGCACCAATATGGATCTCATGTGACACTACACAGAGGAGCACCAATATGGATCTCATGTGACACTGCACAGAGGAGCACCAATATGGCACCCGTACACTACACAGAGACACCAATATGGACTCAGTGAACGCACAAGAGCACCAAATGGCACGTGACCTACACAGGAGCACCATATGGCGCAACCAGCTTAAACACTAACAAGAGCACCAAAGACCCATGTAACTCACAGAGGAACCAATAGGCACCCGTAACCTACACAAGAGCACCATATGCCTCTGTAACCACAGAGAGCACCAATATGCCCTGGACATGCACAGACACCAATTGGCACCGGACACTCACAGAGGACACCATATGCACCCGTACACTACACAAGGAGCACCAATATGGCCTCATGCACACACAGAGGACCCAATATGACCCAGTACCTCACAGAGGAGCACAATGGACTCATGTGACACTACACGGAGCACCAAATGACCCAGTAACTCACAAGAACAATGGCCCTTACACTCACAGAGGAGCACCAAAGACCTGACACTCACAGAGAGCACCAATATGACCTTAACCCACAAGAGCCAAGCCGACATCACGAGACACAAAGGCCCAGAACCACAGAACCAATATGGACCCTTGAACTACACAAGGACACAAATGCCCCGTACACTCCAGAGAGCACCATATGGACCGTGACCCACGAGAGCACCAATATGGACCTGACACTGCAAGAGCACCATATGGCCCGGACACACCAGAGGACCAATAAGGCCGTTAACTCACAGAGGAGCCCATATGCCGTCACACCAAGGAGACCAATTGGACCGTGACCTCACAGGAGCACATAGCCCTGTGCACTCACAAGACACCAATAGGACTGTGACACTACAAGGGACACCAATATGGACCTGAACTCACAGAGGAGACCAAATGGCCTGTCACTCACAGAGAGACCAATATGGCCCGGGACCTACACAGAGAGCCCAATATGGCCTGTCCTACCAAGGAGCACCATATGATCTATTGAACGCACAGGAGCACCAATAGCACCTTGACATACAAGAGAGCACCATAGGACCGTGACTACACAAGACACCAATGCACCTGTAACCCAGAGAGCACCAATAAGGCACCACATAACAAGAGCACCAATATTGCAACCCCGCTTACACTCACAAGACACAATAGGACCGGAACTACAAGAGACACCAATATGACTCTGTAACGCACAGGAGCCCAATATGCACCGTAGCACACACAGAGGCCCATTGGACCCTGTACTCCAGAGAGCACAATAGCACCGTAACCACAGAGGAGCACCAATATGACCCAGACCACCAGAGGACACCAATGGACCTTGACACACACAGAGGAGCCCAATATGGACCTCATGTGAACTGCACAGGGAGACAAATGGCACCACGTATGACAACACAGAGAGCACCAATATGGACCTCATGTGACTAGCACGAGGAGCACCAATGGCACCCGTGTGACACTACACAGAGGAGCACCAATATGGCACCCTGTACACTGCACAGAGACACCAATATGCACCCGTTGACACTACACAGAGGAGCACCAATATGGACCTCATGGACACTGCACAGAGGAGCACCAATATGGCACCCATATGACCTCACAAGGAGCACCAATTGGACTCATGTACACTACAGAGGAGCACCAATATGGCACCGTATACCACTACACAGAGGAGCACCATATGGACCCGTGACACTACACAGAGTAGCACCAAAAAGGCACCCGTACCTCACAAGGAGCACCAATATGGACCTGTACACTCACAGGGAGCACCAATAGGACCTGTGCACTGCACAGAGGAGCACCATACCTGTGCAGCACGGTACCAGCCCGTACACACAGAGGAGCACCATATGGCCTCTGTGACACTGCACAGAGGAGCACCAATATGGCACAGTATACACTACACAGAGGAGCACCATATGGCACCACGTGACACGCCAGAGGAGCCCAATATGGCCCTGTGACACTACACAGGAGACCAATATGGACCTGTCACCAGAGGACACCAATGGCCGTACACTACACAGAGGAGCACCAATATGGACCTCATGTGAACTCACAGAGGAGCACCAATATGGCACCATGTGACCACACAGAGGAGATACACATATGGCACCCGGGTACACTACACAGAGGAGCACCAATATGCACCCGTGTACACTACACAGAGGAGCACCATATGGCACCCGTGTACACACCAGAGAGCACCAATAGGCACCTGTGACACTACACAGAGGAGCACCAATTGGCCTCCTTGACACGGACACAGGAGACCTACATGGACACAACAGGACACCAATAGGACCTATGACACTACACAGAGGACACAATAGGACTCATGTGACACTGCACAGAGAGCACCAATAGGCACCCGAGTACACTACACAAGGAGCCCAATATGGCTCAGTGACACTACACAGAGGAGCCCATATGATCTCTGTGACACTCACAGGAGGAGCACCATATGGCACCGCGTGACATACAGAGGAGCACCAATATGACCTCATGTACCTGCACAGGGAGCACCAATATGGCACCCGTATACACTACACAGAGGAGCACCAATATGGACCTTACACTGCCACGAGCACCAATATCACTGTGACACACACAGAGGAGCACCATATGGACCTCAGTGACACTAACAGAGGAGCACAATATGGACATGACACTAGCACAGAGGAGCACCAATATGGCACCTCAGTAACTACCAGAGGAGCACCATTGGACTCATTGACACTACACGAGGAGCACCAATATGGCTCATGTGACACTGCACAAGGAGCACCAATATGGCACCCGCGTACACTACACAGAGGACACCAATAGATGAATGACACTCAAGTGAACTCACAGAGAGCACCAATATGCACCTGTTGACACTACACAGAGGAGCACCAATATGGCACCCACGTACACTACCAGAGGAGCACCAATATGGATCTCATGTGACACTACACAGAGGAGCACCAATATGGACCTCATGTGATACTGCACAGCGGAGAACCAATATGGCACCCGTATGACACTACACAGAGGAGCACCAATATGGACCTCATGTGATACTGCACAGAGGAGCACCAATATGGCACCCGTGTGACACTACACAGAGGAGCACCAATATGGACCACATGGGGACACTACAAAAGAGGAGCACCCAATATTGGACTCAGTGACACTACACAAAAGGAGCACCAATATGGACCTCATGTGACACTACACAGGGGAAAGCACAATGGCTCGAATGAAAGGGAAACCTCATGGTATACTGCACGAGGAGAACCAATAGGGTTTACCCGTGTGACACTACACAGAGGAGCACCAATATGGGACCCGTGTACACTACACAGAGGAGCACCAATATGGCACCCGCGTACACTACACAGAGAAGCACCAATATGGCACCCGTGTACACTACACAGAGGAGCACCAATATGGATCTCATGAGACACCGCACAGCGGAGCACCAATATGGCACCTGTAAGACACTACACACAGGAGCACCAATATGGACCTCATGTGACACTACACAGAGGAGCACCAATATGGCACGTGCATACACTACACAGAGGAGCACCAATATGGCACCCACGTACACTACACAGATGAGCACCAATATGGATCTCTTTGTGACCACAACACAGAGGAGCACCAATATGGCACCCACGTACACTACACAGAGGAGCACCAATATGGACCTCATGTGACACTGCATAGAGGAGCACCAATATGGATCTCATGTGACACTACACAGAGGAGCACCAATATGGAACTCATGTGACACTACACAGAGGAGCACCAATATGGACCTCATGTGACACTGCAGAGGAGCACCAATATGGCACCCGTAAGACACTACACATAGGAGCACCAATATGGCACCTGCATACACTGAACAGAGGAGCACCAATATGGCACCCATGTACACTACACAGAAGAGCACCAATATGGATCTCATGTGACACTACACAGAGGAGCACCAATATGGCACCCACGTACACTACACAGAGGAGCACCAATATGGATCTCATGTGACACTACACAGAGGAGCACCAATATGGATCTCATGTGACACTGCACAGAGGAGCACCAATATGGCACCCGTATGACACTACACAGAGGAGCACCAATATGGACCTCATGTGATACTGCACAGAGGAGCACCAATATGGCACCCGTATGACACTACACAGAGGAGCACCAATATGGACCTCATGTGACACTACACAGAGGAGCACCAATATGGACCTCATGTGACACTACACAGAGGAGCACCAATATGGACCTCATGTGACACTACACAGAGGAGCACCAATATGGACCTCATGTGATACTGCACAGAGGAGAACCAATATGGCATCCGTATGACACTACACAGAGGAGCACCAATATGGTATCCGTGTGACACTACACAGAGGAGCACCAATATGGCACCCGTGTACACTACACAGAGGAGCACCAATATGGCACCCGCGTACACTACACAGAGAAGCACCAATATGGCACCCGTGTACACTACACAGAGGAGCACCAATATGGATCTCATGTGACACTGCACAGCGGAGCACCAATATGGCACCTGTAAGACACTACACAGAGGAGCACCAATATGGACCTCATGTGACACTACACAGAGGAGCACCAATATGGCACCTGCATATACTGCACAGAGGAGCACCAATATGGCACCCACGTACACTACACAGAGGAGCACCAATATGGATCTCATGTGACACTGCACAGAGGAGCACCAATATGGCACCCGTGTGACACTACACAGAGGAGCACCAATATGGCACGCGTGTGACACTACACAGAGGAGCACCAATATGGATCTCATGTGACACTGCACAGAGGAGCACCAATATGGCACCCGCGTACACTACACAGAGGAGCACCAATATGGACCTCATGTGATACTGCACAGAGGAGCACCAATATGGCACCCGTATGACACTACACAGAGGAGCACCAATATGGCACCCGTGTACACTGCGCAGAGGAGCACCAATATGGCACCCGTGTGACACTACACAGTGGAGCACCAATATGGCACCCTCGTACACTACACAGAGGAGCACCAATATGGATCTCATGTGACACTACACAGAGGAGCACCAATATGGACCTCATGTGACACTACACAGAGGAGCACCAATATGGACCTCATGTAAACTACACAAAGGAGCCCCAATAGGGACCGCATACACTGCGAGGACCCACCAAAATGGCACCCACTTACACTCACAAAAGGGCCCAATAGGGATCTCATGTGCCCACTACACAAGGACACCAAAAAAGGAAAATCCATGGACCTGCACAGGGGAAAGGCACCAATAGGGCCCACCCCGTACACTAACAGAGGAGCACCAATATGGACCTAATGTGTTTACTGCACAAGGGAGCCCCAAATATGGCCCCCCGTTGACACTACACAGAGGAGCACCAATATGGGAAACCCGTGAACACTGCGCAGAGGAGCCCCAAAAAATGGAAACCCGTGGGGGACACAACACAGAGGAAAAAAAATTTGGGACCTCATGTGCCCCTGCAGAGGAGACCAAAAAGGCCCCCTTATTGACACTAAAACGGGGAAAAGCACCCAATTTTGGACCTCATGTAAACCCTGCACAAGGACCCACAAATTTGGGCACCCTTTTAGACACTAACAGAGGAGCCCCCAATATGGGCCCCTTTGTACACTGCACAGAGGAGCCCAAATTTTATGGCCCCCTTTATGACACTACAAAAGGGGAGCACCAAAGGGCCCCTTTCTAACGCAAAAGGGGTAAGCACCAAATTATGGCCCCCAGGGTACCCTACACAGAGGAGCCCCAAATAGGGTTTTCCATTTTTGGACACTAAAAGAGGACCCCAAATTTTTTAACCCATGTACATTTTACCAAAGGGGGCACCAATATGGACCCCGGTACATCCACAAGGGAGCCCCAAATTGGACCCCCATTTTTGAACTCCCACAGGGGGGTTTTTTGCCCCAAATTTAGGGCCCCCCCCGCGTTACACAAACACAAAAAAGGAAAGCACCCAATATGGCCCCCTCAGGGAAACACTACACAGAAAAAGGCAAAAAATTATGGCACCCTTTTTGTACACTGCCCCTGGGGAACCCCCAAATAGGGCCCACCCGTGTGACACTACACAAGGGGGCACCAAAAATGGACTCATGTGACACTGCAGGGGGGAGCACCAATATGGCACCCGAATACACTACACAGGGGCCCACCAAAAATGGACCTCTTGGGGTTTTCTTGCAAGAGGAGCACCAATATGGCCCCTTTGGGGTTTTTTTTTTGGAAAGGGAAGATTTCCACCAATAGGGCACCCGTGGGGCACTGCACAGAAAAAGCACCAAAAATGGCACCCTTTTATGACACTACACAGAGGACCCCCAATTGGGACCCCATTACATTTACACAGAGGAGCACCAAAAAGGGCACCAGGACACTCCACAAGGAGATAAATATTTCATTTTAAAAAACAGGGGAAGCACCAAAAAGGGCCCCGTGGACACTACACAGAGGCCCGGGATTTGGGCCAAGGAGTCCCAAATTTTGGGCCCCCGTGAAACATTTTGCCGAGCATCACACTGACTACAATCACGTGACACAGCCTGCACACGCTCCACACCCGGACAATGGAACTCCCATGGTGCAGCGCTTCGCTGCGCGAGCGTTTGACGTCTGAGTTACGTACTGGGCGCGCATGCGCAGGTCAGCCGATCTATCTTCTTCTTTACTGAGACTCATCGGCGAACATGGAGGAACAGAGCCGGAGTCAACAAACAACCCCGAGCGGGAAAGGCAAGGAGGCCGGCGGGGAGCAGCGGGACCCGGTGAAGGATAAGAAGGAGGAGCAGGAACTGGTGAGATACTGAAGCGAATGGGCTGTATGACGGGAAGAGAGAGGCAGCGGCCTAGACCGGAGAGAGCTGAGTCACTCGGGCCCATACATAACAGGCTCCCCCTGCAGCCGGAGCCGGCACTCCGCACACAGCATACATGTGTACTGCTAGTCATAGCTACTAGATGGACAGTGCCGCGGCCGGTCTTATGTATATCACACAGCTCCTCCCTGTCCCCATTGGGGCGCACAACCATAAGCCTATCTGTGTGCTTGGAGTGTGGAGAAAGCCCACACAAACATGGGAGAACATACAAACTCCTTGTAGATGTGCTTGGTGGACCCCAACTCTGCATGGTACAACAGCGCTCACCTCTGTGCTGCCCATTTCACCTTGTACGTCTTGTCGTGATGAAATAAAGTTTTGTAGGTTTTTTATGTTCTTGGGGCTGCATTTTTCTACTGTAATGCTTTCTTTCTTCTTTTGATATTTTCATGCTCTGATGATTTGAGCTGTAGTTTGTCCAAACCACTTTCCATTTATGTTGTGTTGAAGCTGTGCTGCCCACACAAGCCTCTGATCACTTGTCGTGTGTACACTGAGCACTGGTCGGGAGCAAATATTTAGGTGAAAGCCCCTAAAAGCAGTTTCTGGAGCTCCTGATACCATGAAACCTGTTCACACAGTGAAATGACTGTCACAAGATCAGGCTGACAAAGACTTGTAATCTGTGCACTTGTGTGTACATACCAGGGCTGTGGAGTCGGCAAGCCAAAGCCCCGACTCCCATTTCCGACTCCCTCATACATGGCGCATGTTTAAGTGATAACTTTACTGTAGTAAAATGGTAACGTCTGACTGTATCACCTTATGATACAATAATCAAGCTATTTAGGTAGAACAGACACTGACAAGCAAAAGGGTAACAATGTTTTGATCTTGTGAACACTTGTGGGTAGATTTGAAGAAAAAGCTGTATTTGTATAAAAGTCCATTCTGCCCAACTTTGGGAATGTGTGAAGGACCGGGGAAGATTTTGGTAAAGATATGCTTGAATCGTTCCAGACCCAGAAAGGATTAAAGGCAGAAATTAAAAAACCAAAAGGTGGATTTCCAAATCTAAAAAAAATAATAAAAATTAAACATTTGTTTTTTAGGGCAAACAGTAAAAATGCAGTTAGAGGAAAAATCTGCAGAACTGATATTACTAATCTTGCAAGTCCTTTAGGGTTAAGATGACGTATATAAAATTACAGGCCTCATGTACAAAGCTGTAGTGGAGGAGAGATATGGGGGGCCTAAAAGTCTAATTAAAAAATTTTGTTACCATTTTTGTTTGCAGTGTAAAATAGTTTTTTTGGATATAAATTTTAAACACAAAAAATTGTAAATATCAGAAACTGCAGGAACATTCAGGGAATCTCTGAATTTGTTTGAAAAATAGTTTTTGCCTCATCAATCTGCATACATGAGCTCACATCTGATCTATTATTTCCAGACTGAAACGGCCTTTACACTAACTTGGGTGGGGGCAAAAGGGGGACCACGGGGAAAATCTCAACAATGAGGGGTTAAAGGAAATTTCCTGCCAAGTCAGTTTTGTGAATGGTTAAACTCTTTACTTCTTTGAAAGCAGGTGAAAAAATTTTGCTGAAATTTTGTTTTCCTGGGAGCGGAAACTTTTCCCCCGGGGGAGCCCCCTTTGCCTGCTCCATGTCACAATTACACTCCCCATGCGTGAGGGTAAAGATAGGGAGCAGTGCATGGCCGACCCATTTTCTTGCCTTTTTACGAACTAACTGGCCAACTTATTATTATTTTGGGAGTCGGCCCTTTTATGACACTTGACTCCTGCAAAATAGGCTCCGACTCCCCGCTCTGTTACATACACCTTGAAAGAGAAGTTTATTTACATTTAAAAAGGGGCAATATGTTTTTCTCACTATCTTTCATGAAATCAGAATAAAACCTACCCGTTTTAGGTCAATTGGATTACCCCCCCTTATTTTATTTTGCCAAATACCGAATAATGAGGGGGGGTTTTTTAACCCCCTTACCCCCCGGACCGTTTTTCTCTGCGGAGCCCCCTTTTTTAAAAACTGTATGTGAGAAAACTTTTGGGGCACTTTAAAAACCCATCCCTTTTGGGTTTAGAGATTTTTTAAGAAATTTTGGCCCAAAAAATTTTCTTGTTTATTTTTGAAAAATAACCAAAAATTGTGAAAAATTTTAAAAAATTTTCCGTTTTAAACTTCAAAAAAATTTCTGCATGTAAGCAGTTATTCCATCAAAATAGTTTTTTAAACTAGCCTACCATATTTGCGTATTTGGCATCATTTTTTTTTAAATGTGTGGGGTTTTTTTTTTTTTTTTTTTTTTGTTTTGTTTTTTTTTTTCCCATTAGGGGGTTTTGAAATTTAGTAGTAATTTTCAAGAAAATTTGAATAACTTTTTGGGGCCCGCCCTTTCTAATGTGCTTTAATTTGACCTTTGTTAGATCCCCCATAAATGACCTCATTAAAAAAACTACACCCCAAAGTTTTAAAAAACCCGCATTTAGAAGTTTTTTAACCCATTAGGTGTTTCACGGAAAATTAAAGCAAAGTGGAAGTAAAATTTTTCAAAATTTCATTTTTTTTGCAGTTTTTTAATTTTTATACATTGTTAAAAGGGAATGGGTAAATGTGATCAGGGAAATAAAAAACTTAATATTGATTCCCCAGATTTGTTTTTTTTCAGAGAACCCCTATGTGGCCTAGTGCCTATTTGCTCAAACAAGCCCGATAGGGGAGCCCACTGGACTCTGGGGTCATTTTCATTACGATTTTATTTGGGGGGCCATTTCAGGTTTGCGGAACCCCTTAAGGTGCTAAAACTTAATAACCCCCCTAAAAGCCCCATTTTGGAAACTACACCCTTAAGGAATATATCAAGGGGTTTTGTAGTGAGTAATCGTCCCACAGGTGCACAAAATTTTTTAGCGTTGGGCTGTGAAAATGAAAAACAAAATTTTTTTTTTTTTAAATCTGCAATTTTAGAAAAAATGTTTAATTTTTAAAAGGATCCTGGAAAAAAATCCAAAACCTTGTTACAAAATTTTTTTCCCAAATTTTGGCAATACCTACATGGGGGTGTAAACGCGTTGGGCGCTTTGGAGGGCGTATAAGGAGGGAGTGCTTTTGGCTTTTGGAACGCAGTTTGGTGGGGCCATGTGATTTACAAACCCCCCCAAAAAAAACAGAACAGGTGAACCTTCCAGAAGTCCCCATTTTGGATTCGCACACCCTAGATCTATTAGGGGTTATTGTACATTTTGGGTGCACAGGTGTTCCAAAGTTTTTTTTTTTTTTTTTTTTTTTTTTTTTTTTGATTGGGCTATGAAAATGAGGGGAAAACGCAATTCCGTATTGTTTTTTTTTGGGGGGGCTTAATTTTACAGCGTTTGGTGCAGTATAAATGAAGGAAAAACAATTGTAATGATATAGATTTTTATATATTTTTTAACTTTTACCATAAAATAATTTTTAAAAAAATTGCGTTTTTATGTTGTCCTGTTTGGGTTACCCATAACATTTTAGTTTTCGATACGGGCCGATTATGGGCTTGTTTTTTGGGATGGTTGTTTTTTTATTAGTCCATTATGGGGGGCATTTGACATTTTGATCACTTTTTATTTAAGGTTTTTTGTGAGGCATTTTGAACAAATACGCATTCCGGGTAGTGTTTTTTTTTTTTTTAAAAGCGGTCACCGTGCGGTTTAACTGAATACTGTATTACTAGAGGTCGATACGTTTTCAGTGATACCCCAATTTTGTATTTTTTTTATGTTTTTTTTGCTTTTACAAAATAAAAACACTTTTATTCAAAAAGGGAAAAAACAGTTTTTGCATCGCCATAGTCTGAGAGCCATAACTTTTTTATTTTTTGTTTTCGAGCTGTGTGGGGCTTGTTTTTTCGGGAAAATTTGAGTTTTTATTGGTAGATTTTTGGGGGGGGACAAGACTTTTTGGATCAGTTTTAAATCGTTTTTTGGAAGGCAGGGTTGAAGAAATACTGCAATCTAGGAGTGTTTTTTTTTTTTTTTTTAAACCCGCGCTCACCGTGCAGTACCCATGACCTTTTGCTTTACTCTCTGGGTCGATACGTTACGGGATCCCCTTTTTTTAGTTTTTTTTTTTTTAAATTTTGAAAGGCTTTAAAAAAAGGGGTTTTTTAGTGTTAAAAAAATATTTTTGAATCGCTGTCTTTGAGAGCCATAACTTTTTTTTTTTTTTTCCGTATACAGAAACGTGTAGGGATTTTTTTTTTTTTTGTGGGATAAAAGAAGTTTTATTGGTAAAAATTTTGGTTTTTATATGAGTTTTTGATCATTTTTTATTCATTTTATGTGTGCAGGATGTACAAAAATCGCAATTTTCTTGACTGTTTTTTGTTTTTGTTTTTTGGCATTCCCCGTAGGGTTTAAATTAACATGACAGATTTATAGGGGGGGGGTTGTTAGCCGCGGCGTCCCAAATATGGGTACTTTATTTATTTTTGATTTTTTTGGGCAAATTGGCGTTTTGTTTTAAAGGGGCATAGGGCGGTTGTTCGTGTTTTTATTTTATTTTTTTTTTGTGTTTTACTTTTTTTCACTTAACATTTATTTTTACTTTTTTTTCCCCACTTTTTTTTTCACTTTTTCTTTAAAGCAAACATCAGATTTTGTTAGAAGGCAGGCCGTGCACAGTACTCGTACGTGTACTGGTGCCATGACCCCGCCTGTCACCATGCCCAAATGCATTGCGGGCTGGGGAGTCACAGATGACCCCCGGGAAAGGGCCCTTCATTCCTGGTCATCGACGGCGATCCGCCCCGGGGGGGAGGAGGAGCTCATCCCCTGCCTGGCTTTATTATCCGCCATGCGGCGCGGTAATTTAGCGTTTTTCACCCCCGGCCGGAGCTCCCCAGCCCCGGGGGGGATGGGCGCGGTATTTCCCCTGGTCCCGTTTTGGGTGCCCCGGGCTGCCCGCAAACCCCGCCGATCGCCAGGGCGTATGGATACGTCCATTTTTCGGGAATTCGCTTCCCGCTTGGGGTTGATACGCCCTATGTCGGGAAAGGGGTTAAGGCATTTTTTATTACTCTCTGTAAAGTCAAAAAATTTCTACATGGGTTACTAGCCTTTAAACAATTTGGGACGCCCTAAGGGGAGTCATGTCTCGGGGAAACTTTGTAGATTTATCGGCAAAATCTGAGTTAGAGACCTTTTGTGGATGTTTTTTAATAACACCAGAAATACCTGCTTCTGTGTGAACAACTGGGGTGTAAAGAAACGGCCCCAAAATTGGGAGGGAAATTTTGACTTGCAGTGATTTTATTAGATGTGAGAAAAAATGTACTGGCGGGGGAAAGGGGGGGGCCGCGCACCTGAGTAAGTTATAAAAAAAAAAAGGGAGATGAGAACACCCAGACTTAGAAGTTTTAGGATTTGATTTATTGTTGTTTTTACCGTCGTAACAGCTGTAATGATACTGGTAATTTATATGCAAAAAACTGTTTAATGTTTTCTTGTGTTTTTATTTGTTAGAATTAGCAATAACAGAAAAAAAAAGAAAAAAGCATTGTCCTTGGCTAAATGATCGTATTTTATTTTTTTAATAATATTTGTACGGAAAGATTTTATGTTTTTATTTGTAACTGTGTTCCATTTTTTTGTGTCAAGGGTTTTGTTTAAAAACAATTTGAAAAAAAAAAAAAAAGATAGTGAGAAAAACATACATGTGTCTTTTTATGTAGTGTATGTAAACACCTGGTTTAAACTGTGTGTTTGTGGGTATAGATAGAAGCATACAGCACCTCCAAAAATGCACTGGGTGCCAGCAACAAAAAAAAAAAAAAAAAAAGGACCATAGTGTATATAAATTTAGTGCAATGAAATAGGCCAAAAAATTGCAGCACTCCTCTGAAATACGCAAAAAATCAAAAGTATAGTTTTGTTCCAGTATGTCCAAATGTTTCAGCTCCGGGCCTTCTGAAGCTTTCTGGGGTATGACTTTCATGCCCCAAATTTTTTTTTGTTTTGATGTGTGTGTATATAAATTTAGCTTAATGCACACGTGTTCGTATATACACATACAGTATCTCAGAAGTGAGTACATCGCTCACATTTTTGTAAACGTTGTATATGATATCTTTTCATGGAACAACAAGGAGATATGACCTTTATTTTCAATGTAAAGTAGTCCATGTACAGCTTGTACAGTGTAAATTTTAGTGTGCCCTCAAAATAACCGAACAATAACTCGGAGCTGGTGGATGTTAGAGACCTTGAGCTCCGCCACCATCCATTTGAAGATGCCCTACAGATGCTCAATAGGGTTTAGCTCTGGAGACACGCTTGACCCCGCCCGACCCTTTTCCCCCATTTTCTTTTGAAAAGGGGTGGTAATTTTTTGGGGGTGTGTTTTGGGGTAGTTACCATGTTGGAGTATTGCCCTGAGGCCCGGTTTCTAAACGAAGGGGATCATGCTCTGCTTCAGTATGTCACATTACACATTGGGATTCATGGTTCCCTCAATGAGCTTTCGACAGCCGTTGGCACTCATGCAACCCCAAACCATGACACCCCCACAACCATGCTTGACTGTAGGCAAGACACACTTGTCTTTGTACTCCTACCTGGGTTTCCACACCGCTTGCATCATCTGAACCAAATTAGTTTCCTTGGTCTCATAGATCAAAGGACATTTGGGTTTTAGTAATTCCACGTCTTAGTCTGTTGTCTTCGCACACGTTTGCGGGGGTTTCTTGGCATCATCTTTGAAGGGCTTCCTTTGGGATGACGCCATGAGCCAATTGGTGAGTTGGGGATGTTGGTAGGAAGCACACAATCGGCTCCCTACAGATCCCATTAACTATAATGGGGGTCGTTGGGTTTCCCTTATGGTGTCCATTCTTTTAACAGAAAGAATAGCGCTACATGTTTTTTTCCAGAATTTTTGGCAGAAGCTATGAACCAGGGCTAACCCTACTTCTCCCTAGAAGTAGCTTCAAGTTGGGTAATCGGGCAGTGCAGGAGAATGAGGGAGGTGCATGCAGTGATTGGCGGTCTAGTAGCGTGCTTCTACAATGCGGCACTACATGTTCTTTACATATACATAATGAGTGGCTCTTTTGGGCACCAGGCGTGGGCCCCATTTTCTTTTTTTATGGTGCATTGTGTATAAAGTACATGACCCAAAGAAGCTCTTGTCCACAAAATAGAAAGTTATTTCCAGCAGGTCTTTCTGACTGTTACATATAAGGACTTGCTATATCTGTATTAGTTAGCTGCTTCATTTTCCCTCACTTCATTTTGCATTCTGTCGAGGTGACCATTTGGAGGTTTTGGAACCAATTACCAGTTTTTCTTACAGTTTTTTTTGTGTTTCAACATACAATTGTCATCCTGCAACCAAGTAATATTGTATGTTCAGGGATCATTGTACCACATGTATAGCAGGGCTGTAGAGTTGGCAAGCCAAACCTCCGACTCCTGACTCCCTCATACATGGCGCATGTTTAAGTGATAACTTTACTGTAGTAAAATGGTAACATCAGGCTGTTTATCACCTTATGATACAATAACCGAAGCTATTTACATAGTTAGTACGGTTGAAAGAAGACACATGTCCATCGAGTTCAACCAAGGGTGGGGAAAATGTGGGTGAGGGAGAACAGACACTGACCAGCAAAAGGGTAACAATGTTTTGACCTTTTGAACACTTGTGGGTAGAGTTGAAGAAAAAGCTGTATTTGTATCCAAGTCCAGTCTGCACCAACATTGGGAATGTGTAGAAGAGACCTGGGATCAGATTTTGGTCAAGATATGCTTGAATCTGATCCAGAGCCCAGAAGGATTCAGGCAGTATTGAAAACCAAAGGTGGATTTCCCAAATACTAACAAAATAATAAAAATTAACATTTTGATTTTTAGGAGCAAAACAGTAACAATGCAGTTACAGGAAAGAATCTGCAGAACTAAGCAGATGCTAAATACTTGCAAGTCAAATTTATGTATAAGATCGGTAAGATGACTGTATATAAAATTACAGTAGCCTCATGTACAAAGCTGTAGTGGATGGTGAGATATGGAGCTTGAAAGTCACAAGTTCAAAACAATGTTAAAATTTTGCTTGTCAGTGTAAAATATATTTATTGGATATGAATTTAGAATACAAAAAAATTGTAAATATACAAAACACTGCAGAAACTTTCGTGGAGTCTCTGAATTTGTTCAGAGAAATAATATTGCCTCCATCAGATCCTCCATACATGACCTCACATCTGATCTCATCATGTCCAGGCTAGAGAACAGCCTCTCTACCCTAACTTGGGTTGGGGGCAAAGCGCTGACCACAGGGGCAACATCTCTAACAATGTCAGGGTATAAAGGAATTGCCTCAGCCACAGTCAGTTTTGATGAATGGTTGAACTCTTCTACTTCTTTGAAAGCAGGTGAAAAAATGTTCTGAAATCTGTTTGCCATGGGAGCAGAATCTTTTGGGGCAGCGCTTTGCCTGCTCTATGTCATCAATTACACTCTTCATGTGATAAGGCTGAAGATATGGGAGCAGTAGCAATGGCCAGACCCATCTTGCTCTGTGCACTGCATCAAACTAACTGGACCAACTTATTATATATTTTGGGAGTCGGACCATTTTATGACGACTCCGACTCCTGCAAAATAGGCTCAGACTCCACAGCCCTGATGTATAGACACTGTGTGTATACTGCATACATACATTCACTTTAATATGCTTCTTGTTTTCACAGTCTGAAGAAGATAAGCAACTGCAAGATGAACTTGAAATGCTTGTGGAGAGACTGGGGGTCAGTATCCTGCTCTTTTAGGTCTGTTGTCCATCACTTGTACAAGTGACTTCATGATGTTGATGTGTATGGGCAGTGCTCAGAGTGCCTCCTCTAACTCTTAGGGGCCGTTCACACGGCACAGGACAAATACCGGTCGGTTTGCCGGCCGGTATTTGTCCTGTTTTACGGTCGTCCTGAAAAACCGGCCGAAAACCCGTGCCGTGGGGACATGGCCTTAGTGTAGTTTCTTTGAAATAAATAAAATCTGGTTTTGTATTGGCAAAATTGTAAGTATTTTTTGTTCTTTATCTCCTCTAGGAGAAAGACAGCTCTCTTTACAAACCGGCTCTGGAGGAACTCCGTAGACAGATTCGCTCCTCCACCACTTCTATGACCTCTGTCCCCAAACCTTTGAAGTTCTTGAGACCTCACTATGGAAAACTTAAGGAAATATATGAGACCATGGCACCTGGAGAAAATAAAGTGAGTTTAAAACTAGTCTAGGGGGTTATGTTGGTGTTTATAGACCTCCTTCTAATGATCATTACAAAGGACTGCTTTTTTTTTTTTTTTTTTTTAAAGGGGTTGTCTCACTATGCTGTGTCACAGAGCCACAACCAGCTGCAGACTCATACTTCCTGGTCAGACTGTGTGTGGTTCTACAGCAGTGATTGACATATCTACACTGGTATCCCTAGCTATTCCTGTTACAATGGCATGACTGCATAAGATTTATAATCTGTGGTGTACAAGGCTACAGTTCTCTAAGGCTTAAAACACGTTATTGCTTTAAGTTAAAAAAAAAAAAAAAAAAAACTTCTGTGCGAGAGAGAACTCAGCAGGGAGTGACTCACCATTGCCAAACTGACTGATGGCAGCTTGGATCAAATAAGAGCAGAGAGAGTTGGCCGGTAACTAAAGAAACTTGTCTACACAAGCAGTAGATTAAATCTTTATTGTCTGAACAAAGCAAAATCAAATCAATAATGTATTTGGTAACAGTCGTCATTTACCTTTTGCTACATGTTAAACGGTAATCATTAAGCTATCCCATGCTACAGTCGCTCATCTCACCTCCTTGCTCTCAACACTTCTGGAAGCCCAAGGCGAAGCCTCTAGAACAGTGTTTCTCAACTCCAGTCCTCAGGACCCACCAACAGGTCAGGTTTTCTGGATTTCCTCAGTATTGCACAGGTGATATCATTATTGTCAGTACATTCTGCACAGGTGATATCATTATTGTCAGTGCATTCTGCACAGGGGAGATCATTGTTGTCAGTGCATTCTGCACAGGTGATATCATTATTGTCAGTGTTTTCTGCACAGGTGATATCAATTATTGTCGAGTGCATTCTGCACAGGTGATATCATTATTGTCGGTGCATTCTGCACAGGTGATATCATTATTGTCGGTGCATTCTGCACAGGTGATATCATTATTGTCGGTGCATTCTGCACAGGGGATATCATTTATTTGGGCGGTGCATTCTGCACAGGGATATCATTATTGTCGGTGCACTCTGCACAGGGATATCATTATTGTCGGTGCATTCTGCACAGGGATATCATTATTGTCGGTGCATTCTGCACAGGGGATATCATTATTGTCGGTGCATTCTGCACAGGGATATCATTATTGTCGGTGCATTCTGCACAGGTGATATCATTATTGTCGGTGCATTCTGCACAGGTGATATCATTATTGTCGGTGCATTCTGCACAGGTGATATCATTATTGTCGGTGCATTCTGCACAGGGGATATCATTATTGTCGGTGCATTCTGCACAGGTGATATCATTATTGTCGGTGCATTCTGCACAGGTGATATCATTATTGTCGGTGCATTCTGCACAGGGGCTATCACTATCGTCCCTGCATTCTGCACAGGGGATATAATTATTGTCGGTGCATTCTGCACAGGGGATATCATTATTGTCGGTGCATTCTGCACAGGGGATATCATTATTGTCGGTGCATTCTGCACAGGGGATATCATTATTGTCGGTGCATTCTGCACAGGGGATATCATTATTGTCGGTGCATTCTGCACAGGGGATATCATTATTGTCGGTGCATTCTGCACAGGGGATATCATTATTGTCGGTGCATTCTGCACAGGGGATATCATTATTGTCGGTGCATTCCCTGCACAGGGGATATCATTATTGTCGTGCATTCTGCACAGGGGATATCATTATTGTCGGTGCATTCTGCACAGGTGATATCATTTTTGTCTGTGCAGTCTGCACAGGGGATATCATTATTGTCGGTGCATTCTGCACAGGGGATATCATTATTGTCGGTGCATTCTGCACAGGGGATATCATTATTGTCGGTGCATTCTGCACAGGGGATATCATTATTGTCGGTGCATTCTGTGGGAGATCCTGAAAACATGACCTGTTGGTGGGTCCTGAGGACTGGAGTTGAGAAACACTGCTCTAGAAGGTCCTTTCACTAATGTGGCTAGACTAAGACAGTCGGAAGTCATACCCGACCCCTATTAAACATAGTCTAGGGCAATGGTGTGTACTGTGACATGTTATTTGGCCTGCTGGGAGTACCATGAAAAGAGAGATTGTTGTTTTTTAGCTTGAGAAGAAGGGGCCCTCTGATCATCTCAAGAGCTGTAAGGCCAGTAACTGCAATATGGGGTGAAGCTGGAATTTTATTTTTTTTTTTCTTCCTCCTCCCAAATATGTTTAAAGGAGTACACCCATCTTAGACATTCGTGGCACATTGACTTCTCTCAAGAATGGGTCCTCATACAGTTGTGAACAGCTGATTCTTGGGCACCCCTACCAAGCCGTTGAATGTGTCAGGGGTAGCCATGGCTAGCCAGACATTTCACTGCTGCAGGGGGAAAGTATTCAGCCAGGTAATAGATGTGCTGAAGGTTTCTTTGTGCATATCAGTCAATTACGTAAGGGGTGAAGAAGCCTGTGCCCTGTGTGTGGGGAGAGATGTCGGGTTATGAGGAGTTCCTGTATATATTTTCATAGTGTCGTATGCTTTGGTAAAATTCTGATTAGTATTGATGATTGGTTCTTCTTTTTCCTCAGCGTTTTGCTGCCGACATTATTTCTGTTCTTGCGATGACGATGAGTGGTGAAAGAGAATGCCTCAAGTACAGACTCTTAGGCTCACAGGAAGAACTAGCATCATGGGGGCATGAGTATGTCAGGTATGTAGCAGGAAACCATGGCTCTTTACTGACCGAAATAAATGTTCTCCATGTCGGTTCCCTAACAGACCATGATAATTCTGTATTACTGTAACCCTGTGGTTCTTCATTTCTATCTTCACTGCACATATCTACATGTGAGAAAGGTATATTGATAATGCATAGGCTGAGATGTACCCCTACCTCACCAGGGGAGCCTCACGCACAACATAGAGCCATTACTGTAACTGTTGATTATGTTGGTCCCATTTTTAAGGATGAGGGGTGTTTTTTTTTTGTTTTGTTTTTTTTCCCCCTCTTGCGCTCTATTTTAATCCCTCCCTCACCAGCTGAGAGATTGTGTTTTAGGGTTTTTTTGTTTCATATAATGGACAGTGCCAAGTATTGTGTCTGCTTAGAATAGAAGGGTAGTGTGTAAAAATGAATTAAATGAATAAAATGAATTAGGTTGTGTCCTCATGAAAGTAAAGCTAAAATGCAAGCTATTTAACTAGCGAATAAATGTTCTCATTTTCACTTTTGTTTCTTCTAGGCACTTGGCTGGAGAGGTTGCCAAAGAATGGCAAGAAGTGGAGGACTCTGATAAATCCCAGCGGGATACTCTACTGACACTGGTAAAGGAGATTGTCCCGTACAATATGGCCCACAATGCTGAACACGAAGCCTGTGATCTGCTCATGGAAATTGAGCAAATGGACATGCTGGAAAAGTACATTGACGATAATGCTTATGCTAAAGTTTGCCTGTACTTGACCAGGTGAGTCTCGCATGCCTGTCCCTATTGAAATTATTTATCAGTCTTGTTGGTTAGTGGCAGAAAATCTCAGGTAGTACCCTACCAGCAACCTGTCTGCCTGCTTCTTGAGATTTATGGAAAATTAGTCACAAGCTTGCTACTAGAACTTCTGCTCCCTGTATTTTCCAGGGGAAGACGGCCCTCGGTCGGCTGATTCGTAGCTTGTCTGGGAAGACGCTGGGGGGGATGTATATGAAAACTGCCCTGGTTGAAGACTTTCTTTATTGCCTCTAGCAGTCAATCGGCGCCCCCCCCCCCCTCCCTTTTCATTTTTTCAGAGCACTATATGAAATGAAAGTGGAGCTCTGGTTGCTATGGGCAACAACGAAAGTCTTAGTCCTAAACAGTTTTCATACATGAGGCCTAAGGTGTCATGTAATGAAACGCTCTATAGATTGTCTGTCTATGGCAAAGAATGGGAATTCTGCTTTAACTTGTTAACTGCACTGGAGAAGTAAATGAAATGTGGGTACTTAATCAGAGCTAACCTTTGTAGAGCTCTACTAACTCTTCCCTTACCTTCCGTTCAGTTGTGTGAGTTACGTTCCTGAACCTGAGAATTCCTCCCTCCTGCGATGTGCTCTTTCTATCTTCCGGAAGTTCAACCGCTATCCAGAGGCGCTGCGCCTTGCTCTCATCCTCAATGACATGGAGCTTGTGGAAGACATCTTCACTTCTTGCAAGGAGGTGTAAGTATCAGCTAACGGATTCTGTTCATTTTATGTTTGTATCAGTAGTTTCTTCATGGACATTATACTGAAATCCATGATTCTATGGGTAGGTTCATACGGCTGATTTTTGCCGTGGATTTTGGAGGGGAATTTGAACGATGATTTTTCAACACCCTATACACTACATTGTGAGGGTCCCACCTCAAGAACTGAATTGTCAATTCTATTTCAGTACTGAAAAACAAACGGCTATACTGAGATATATGATGAGATATATATATATATATATATATATATGTATATAATCTCCCAGTATATCTTTTTTGATCTTGTAAAATTGTAGAAAGTGATACGCACGGTTCTAATTTTTGCTATGTATTACATACAGCCAATATATGAATAGTGTGACTGATTAAAATAAATTTGTCATAGTGATTAAAACATTGTATGTTTGTTCCTGAATCTTTTAAATGACCCCGCTGACTTCTGTAATATTTTTTTCAGGGTTACTCAGAAACAGATGGCATTTATGCTCGGCAGACATGGAGTCTACCTCAGTCTCAATGAAGATGTTGAAGAGTATGAGGATTTAACTGAAATCATGTCCAATGTCCAGCTTAATAGCAACTTCCTGGCTTTGGCTCGTGAGGTGAGTAATGTGATTTACCCAAAGCTTTTTGCTTGGACTGTCACCTACCCGTATACCCACCTCTTCTGATTTTATTTTCCTTCTTCAGCTCGATATCATGGAGCCCAAAGTACCAGATGACATTTACAAAACACATCTGGAGAATAACCGTAAGTTGGGCTAAGTGATTTAAGATGTAGAAAATAAGTCATATTTGTATCTTCACGATGTGTGTCTTTATTAAAAGGATTTGGCGGTAGTGGATCTCAGGTGGATTCAGCAAGAATGAACTTGGCTTCCTCCTTTGTGAATGGATTTGTTAATGCAGCGTTTGGTCAGGACAAGCTGCTGACTGATGATGGAAACAAGTGGCTGTATAAGAACAAGGATCATGGTGAGAGTTCATCCTGCCATTCTTTGCTTTGTTGATTAGCACATCAATAGTCTTATTTCGCTTGTCTCCAGTTGTGTCTGTTATTAGGTATGTTGAGTGCAGCTGCTTCTTTGGGAATGATCCTTCTTTGGGATGTGGATGGAGGTCTTACTCAGATAGACAAGTACTTATATTCTTCTGAGGACTACATTAAGGTAAGCAATCCGTCGTACTTAAAGGGGTTTTGCTACAATGTATTGTTGACGTGGGATCCTCCAAAATGGGTATTTAATCACTTTTCTAAATTTATGTAATTAAAAAAAGTGAAGCCTCTGAGAGCTACAACCTGACTAAGCTGCCCTTAGTTTCCTGATAGTTTACAGTAGACACGACCTGGACAATGCACTGACAGGACCTGATCTGGCTGTGGTTGCATTGTCTGCACTTCTTATCTGATGACAGGGAACATGAAGGAGCTTGCAAGGGACTAGGGAGAAAAAGCAGTGAATGAGCCTGTCTTTTGTATAGAGAATCCACTGGTTGTAACATATTTATTTGAGCAAACATTGCAGACTCTCCCTGTTCCCTGGCTCTCTCTCTCTCAGCCCCTCTCACTGTGACTCAGCATGCTGAGTTAGGCCTTGTTCACACGGCTTATTTCGCCGCAGATTGGAGCCGTACTGCGCGCCGGATTTGCGCTGCAGTACGGCTCAAATCCGTCCCCGTCATTACGGTAATCCACAGTTCTCATAGAGAACTGTGGATTCCGTCTCTTCTCCCCGCTCAGCGTATCCGCCGTGGGGGGAGAAAGTGACATGCACATTATTCACGGCGCGTAAATGCATTGTCTATGGGGCCGGCGAGCAGCTCCCCCACCCTTTATTCAAGCCGTAACTGCGGGCGAAATACGGTCGCAATTACGGCTTGAGTAAGCCGTGTGAACACGGCCTTAATCTTCTCTCCTGAGCAGATAAGAGGTAAGGAACTCACTTCTTGGCAAAACCCTTTAAAGAATACATGTTTGACATAACTGATGGCAGGATTTGAAGGTATTTAATTAGTCGTCATAGACTGTTTTTGTTTAACTTTTTTTATTTTATTGGGGAAAGTAATCAAACATAATATTGCAAGAATGTAGTTAAGCATACAGAAGAACTGCACAACAAGATACCAATCTGTATACAGTCAGTGTGACGAGCTAGTAAACAGAAACAAAATTCACTGCTTGTTGCCCCAATTGCTTGAAACAACGGTCTCTTATTGTAAAACTATAGTCTAAACGTTTGGATTTCTATTGAAAACCCACATGTCTTTATAGAATATCAAAGAAAAAGGAACAAAACAAAAAAAGTATAGAAAAAAGAAAATGACATCACAACACTAAGACAGGGACAGAAAACAAGGGGAAAGACCAGGGAGATTCAGAAGCTGGGTGTCAATGTAGACTGTTATAATGTTAGGGCAGCGCTAAAAACTTAGAGATATTACTGGCCGCTCATGCACCCACCACTCCAGTCTTTATTTTTTTCTTAAGTTCATTAGAAATTGCTACCAGGTGCAAAATAGTGGCGGTAGTTTTGCTTACTAGCAGCTGAATACAGGATTTCTCACTGCTGCCACTGGGTCATGTGACCTGCATTTTGAGTTGCTGAAACAAACCGCATGATTGTGTGTCCTGGAGATGAATCTATACATTCCTGTGTCGAGGTTCATAGTCAGTCTCATAGAAATACAACTGTGCGCATAAAAAGCACAGTATTTTACAGCTGATCAGAGAGCAGGTCTTATGACATAAGAGACTGTTGCAGCAGCCAGAAATCCTGTATTGAGCTGCAGGAAAGCAAAGTTACTGGCACTTCAATGTACCTAAAAGCAATTTCTAATTAACTAAGGGTGAAAAAAACCTGGAGTGGGCCTGTAATGGTGGAATACCTGCAGCACTCCAATTGGGGAGGTGGTTCGGGCCGATGCTATGCTCGTGACTGGGCCTAAACCCTGTTAACCTTATAAGCTTTGTAAAGGGATGGATGTCAACCCTTAGTGAATGATTTTTCTAGATTCCCTAATGTTTAATATAAAGAAAACCCTTCATGATTCAGTGATCTTTTACTTTCATTAGTGATCACAAAGAAATATTAGGGCACATTTAGTAATTCTGTAAAGAATGCGCAGATTTATTACGTTGTTCTGTATGATAAATCTGGCACAGGATTGGACACTTTGGGCCACATGTATGAAACGGTTTTCTGTGGGGGAAAAAAGTGAGTTTTAGACCAAAACCGTTTCATACATATAGCCCTTTGTGTCAGTTCATATCACTTATTGGCTTAGTCTGCACCAATAATTATGAAAATGTGGTGCATGATGTTGCACATTAAGCTGTGCCCGATTTCTGTTTGTCAAATGCATCAAACGTGTCTATAAACACATAATGTGGTATAAGGCTTGTTTGTCAGAATTGTGGCATAATAAATGTGCCTGAAATAAATATATTTTCTTTTTCTTTTTTTTTTTTCCTTCCTTACAGTCTGGAGCTCTCTTGGCCTGTGGTATTGTGAACTCTGGAGTGAGAAATGAATGCGATCCAGCTTTGGCTCTTCTTTCTGACTACGTCCTCCATAACAGCAACACCATGCGCCTTGGTGCCATTTTTGGGTAAATAACAGCACAATAGAATACTTGTTGGCAACCTGTTGGGTTCTAGTTGAATTGTGTGGTTATGTCTGTCTTACAAGGAAAATGACATGCCTTTGTTGGGTTTAAAGGGGTTGTCTCACTACATTGACTCATCTTACCTCAGTCCTGTTTTCTTGGTTTCATTTTGAATTCAGGGGCGTGTTTACTGGCTTCCACTAGGCTGCAGTAGAAGCCATGTCTGTAGCTATAGCAACCAGCACTGGCAGCCTATCGGGAGAGATTAAACAGGTCCGTAGCTATAGCGACCTGAGGAGCTAATGCAGCCCATAATAGAGGGAATATCTAGGAATGGGTAGGACACTGTTAATGGACACATTTTGCAAAGTGACTTGTTTTTGAGAGATCTTTAACATAAAAAGCAATCCTTGTAGCGAGACAACCCCTTTAATAGTTATGAAGTGAGTTGTTATACACAAGTAGGCAAGGTAATGATTGTGCTTGATTCCCAGATTGCTTACTACTTTTATTTTGAAAACTACTGTAGTCTGTTCTTTCCAAGCTGCATGGTCCAGGTCAGGATGTCAGGGAATCAAATAGGTCCATGGGTTAAACAGAAGTTTTAAACTGTCTTCTAAAATCCTTTCCAGAATGCGTTCCTTGTTGGTATATCTGCATAAAAGAGGCTAAAGTTGCTAAACTAAAAAAAAAAAAAAAAGTGAAGCCTTTGGATTAACATGGAATTCTGCATTGTTTACTGATGATAAAGTGTGGTCCGATTTGTTATCCAAGTCACAATTGCAGACCTTTACCCTTGCATTTATTAACCTGTAGATCCCCCTTTAGCAGCAATCCCTTACACCAAACGTCCTTGTATGCACAGACCTCTTCAGGTCATACCTCACCATCTCGATAGGTTTAAGGTAAAAACTCTTGACTTGCCATTGCAAAACACAAATCTTGCATTTAAGTATTCTTTAATTGGTTTATTTGTGCGCCTTCGTGAGCGGTCTTGTTGAATCCATAGACAACTCCTCAGCTTCAGAGGTCATGGACTGCTGCACTGATTTTCTCCTCTAAGATGTTTTTAAGCACCTTTTGAATTCATTTTTCCTCAAATATAGCAAGATTTCAAGGGCTTGAGGCAGCAAAGCAGCCCCAAACTACAATAATCTCACTACCATGTTTCTCAGTTGTAATTTTATTTTGGTGTTGTTTTACTGTGGGGGTTTTTTTTTTTTTTTTTTTTTTGCCTCCAAACAGCGTTGTAAACTTGTGCTAAAGGTTTCCCATTTGCATCTGTCGTGTGCTAGAGACTAGACATCCCATAATGCTTTAAAAAAAAAAAGTTATGGCTAGAGGAGACAAAAGTGGAACTTTTCAACAGAGAAAACAGTGCTATGTTTGGGGGCAAGAGAATCCTAGGCCATGGATGCCTTGTGATTCAAAAGGGAATCAAAACATTTTACTGGGCTATGTAAGAGCTGCATTTTGGGACCTCAAAAGGAAGAGATTAGAGATGCAACAAGATCCAAAGCACACCTGGAAGAGGGCTGTGTGTCCAAGGCATCCCAGAACTGTTGGTAAGCTGAGACCCAATTCCTCCTCAATATTGTGCAAATCATATTTGCAGCTGTAGGGAACATATAGTGGAGGTTATTTCTGCAGAAGAGGGATCTACAGGTTATAAATTCTAAGGTTCAATGACCTTTTCTCCATACACTGAATGTTTACACTATGGTTTATAAAGGACATAACTAATAACAAAAACAGGTATACGATTTCAGTTCATGTCTACAATTGTGACTTCAGTAACAATTAGATCAGAGTTTATTACGAATTAAAGGGGTTTTCTCACTAGGCTGTTTCAATGAGTCACAAGCCGTTTACACTTGCTCTGTCTCTGGCAAAAAATCACTGGAGCACTTCGTTGATAATGGTTATGCCTTTTTTGGTCGCGGCGCAAGTGGGCCGTGGTTTGGGGCGCGGCTTGCGGTGTGGGTTTGCCCCCATGCAAATTAGTAGGTAGGGGGCAAACCGCGGCGACACGTGCGGCAACACCGCGCGGCCGCCGCACTGAGGACTCCCTGTCAGAATTGACAGGAGCGTTCTCAAACACGCCCGACACGGCCAAAACCGCGGCGTGTGAATATTAACGCGGTTTCCAAAAGGAAACCATGTTAATAAACTAGGCGCGGTTTCGGCCGCGGAAACCGCGTTGGAACCCGTCCATAACCGCGGCCAAATCCGTCATGTGAACATACCCTAAAAAAAACTATAAATTCTTTATTTACCACTATTGTATAAAAATACATAAACAATACAAAAACACACATATACGACAAAAAACTGATCGCAATGTGGATAATCACATCGGTCTGTATTTTTCTATCCATATTGTTATCATCAGCTTGGTGAGCACTTTATCATTTTAGAATTATTATTGGTGCTCTTAGATACATATAAATTTTTTGAGTATGTGCTAATTTATTCTACTGAGGTGATTGATTGCTGCTATATATGTTTGATATATTGTTAGTTGTATACAGTCCGATGTGAGGTATTATCCACATTGCGATCAGTTTTTGTCGTATGTGTATTTTTGTATTGTTTTTTATGTATTTTTATACAATATTGGTAAATTTATAGGTTTTTGGTTTCTTGGTGGTATACTTTTTATAATTCCGACTCCTCCCTACATTGATTTGTCATGCTTACCCATTCAAATTATCAGAGAGCGT
This sequence comes from Phyllomedusa bahiana, assembly GCA_025379985.1. NCBI lineage: Eukaryota > Metazoa > Chordata > Amphibia > Anura > Hylidae > Phyllomedusa > Phyllomedusa bahiana. The sequence goes on along the minus strand of JAODAL010001569.1, from coordinate 48,936 downwards.
ATACAGCTAATTGTTGGGGTTTTAAAAGAGGCTGTTGTCTTGACTCACTCGTTTTTTTTTTTAATTAATAAATGCGTTTGGTTTAAAGAATTTATTTGTAAGATCAATTTAAAGTCAGATCTCTGTTTAGCCGAACTGACCTATATACAACTTCTAGACAGAGGAGCAAGTCATCAGGACTCTATAGAAAAGAGAGGAGCACTAAAACTTTATTGATCTTATCACATGAAACACAAAGGTTATATTCACACGACTTAATTTTGAAGTGTAAATTTACTCTTCAAAATATGCCTGATTACAGGCGTATTTTAAAGTGGATTTTTTGCACAAGTGTGGAGTATATTGTGCGCCGTTTATGTGCCCAGATACGTTCCACCATTGTGAAAGTGAATTTGTCCCTAAATAGGCAACTCAAATACGCTTGTATAATATGCGTCATGTAAATGGTGGCGCATATTTTAGATTGGAATCAATGAGAGCTGCAAAGATCATTGACGCTTATTTTGGTGCCAAATACGCCCCCAAAATAAGTGTAAAATTATGTTGTGTGAACATGTGCTCAGATCAAATGTGTTCTTTGTGCGGTCAATAAATGGGAAACTAGATCGATGTGTGTGATTGTTTACCTTTGGTCTCAGAAGTAGTAATTTTTCATTGCATTTTCTTTCTCCATCCTCATGCTCTCTTCATTAAAATCTATTTTGTCCCCGACTGCAGACTTGGACTTGCATATGCTGGTTCCAATCGAGAAGATGTTCTGACACTTCTACTTCCAGTAATGGGGGATTCAAAGTCCAGCATGGAGGTAAGACATTTCTTAATGTGATGTGAAACACCATATTTTAAGAAAATTAACCTCAAATTTTTGGGTCTGTGTTTACTCATTGTTAGTTCTTGTCCAAGACCACCTCTTTACAATTTTTGGTCTCTTGTAGGTGGTTGGAGTAACAGCCCTAGCTTGTGGGATGATTGCTGTGGGATCATGCAATGGGGATGTGACCTCCACAATCCTGCAGACCATTATGGAGAAATCAGAGCAGGAGCTAAAGGACACATTTGCCCGTTGGCTTCCACTTGGCTTAGGACTGAACCATCTGGGTGAGTAATAGTTTGTATTGACCGTCACAATAATTTGTGAAGCCAGACAGATTTGTCCTAGTATCTGCTTCCGGTTTCTGAGTGGCATTCTACTGTCTTTTAGGAAAAGGTGAAGCTATCGAGGCAATCCTTGCTGCTTTGGAGGTGGTTTCGGAGCCGTTCCGCAGCTTTGCCAATGCTCTTGTTGATATCTGTGCATATGCAGGTAGGTTCAGGGAGTGTGGCAGAAGAAAAATAATTGATGCTCCATAGTGGGTTATTGCTGTTTTTTAATGTGTGAAAGGGAAATGTAATGGTGTTTAGTACATTCTTGCTTTATGCTCTGAATGGGCACAATTTATCAAATCTGTTCTTATTGTCCATCTCAAACAGGCACTTTACAGATTCATTTTTTTGCCCAGAACAGTTGAAGAAATGAAAGTGGAGTGCTGATTGAGTACTATGGTCCGCAAGATCAGTTTTGATAAATGAAGCCCACTATTACTACTGCTGGCTACCAAAAGAGCTGCAGTGGCTGATGCCCTGTTAAAGGGGATGTATCGCTTCCTTAGTTCGGCTGATTCACACTGCTCTCAGCTTCTCAACTCTGGAGATGCAGGGGTGTTTCTTCCCCTCCCAGCTGAGTGACATCCCCCCCCCCCCCCCCTTTACTGTGCATGCTGGCTCCCGAGACTCTCCCCCCTCCCCTTGAGTCCACATGTCACTGTGTTTCTCCCTATGCAGTCTTATTTTGTAAGAGCTATATACATACCACAGGCTGCATTCAATCTAGACTGAGCAACTGAACTCTTCTCCTCTCACAGCTGGAGATGTGTTACAGCTTTCTATGAACTGCACGGATCTCCCTTCTATGCAGGAGAGTTAGGCACCGGGACAAAACTGTTATGTTTTCTCATTGTAGAATCTGTTTCTGCTGGATGTGGAGAGATAAAATGCTACGGCCCTAACTCTGAGTCAGGCGGATCGACACAAATTGTGCTATTTCCTGATTGTGTAAGCCCTTTTAGTGTAATTCTGTTTCTTCATTTCCTGTATAAAGTGAAAATGTGACGGTCCCTCACTCTGAGTCAGACACACAGCTCCGTGAATCGACCGGGGGCTGTACAGAATGTAAATGAGCTCTCAGCTAGTGAAATGCAAGGAGGAGGGATTAGACCAGCACTGGATATCCATGTAAATAAAAACACAAGATAAGGAATACTGTGAATACAAGACAGCTTTGCTAATGACATCCAGTTGCAAAGTTGCTTGTTTTCAATGTCCCCTTATTCTGAAGACCATTTAATGAAATGATAAAACACCTTTAACTATTGCAGGGAAATTAGTAACCTTCATAAAGACACCATTGGTCTCTTGTTGGCTTTACATGCATACACTAGCATAGAATTTTAGTTTTTTTTTTTTAACTATACTTTCTTTGGTTTGTAGGATAGGAGTAGGCAGAAACTCTGCCTCTTTGTTTTAGTTTTTTCTGGGGAGGATGGAATGTGTGCCTCTTCTTTGAAAATACCATATTATTTTAAATGATTTTCCAGTTGATGTAGCTGTATGTTGTGTGTTTTTGCAGACTTTTATCGGTACCATTTTTACAGAAACAAATGTCTCTTGATCACTTTTTATGCCACCAGTCCCAATAAAGGACTCGACATGCCAAGCCACAGATAGTGATTTAAAAAGGGAGCCTCCTCCCTTTGTCCAGCGACTTAGATGCCAATTTCAGCATTAAACATTGCTTCTAACGCTAATTCCCGCCTTCTATCTCACATACATACATGCGCACTTGATAGTTGTAAGTTGGTTGTATAGTAACATTTGGCACTTGCAATTAAACTGTGCCTGCACCATCACTGTGGCATACTGTTGTAGAGGCTTGGGATTGGTGCATAGTTGCCATTTGAACAGCTCACTGTAGCTTTACAGGATGAAACAGCCACCTGATAAGCGTATAAAAATAGAAAAACTTAATTCCAAGTGAAGAAAACAAAATACAATTAAAGTGGTTTCCACAATTTAATGGTGTTGCAGGGAATTTGAAGCCAATTAAAAAATGGAAAGTTTAAAGATGTATGAAGGAATTACTTGGCTCTAAGTACTTAACATTCATTTTAAAGGGGTTTTGCCATGAAGCATAATCCCTTTCTGAGGCCACTGCATAGCTGGCCTCAGTGGATGGAGAGATGGTAGCCAAGCGCACTAAATAGACTATATTGGGAACTGAACACTAAATAACAACATTGGGGATAGCCTAACATCAATAAAACATAACATTTAATAATAATTCTCTAAAAAGCCTACAAAACTCTATATTCCCCTAATACTGAATATAATACTATAATATTTCAGTATTGGGGGCATATCGGGTTTTGTAGGCTTGTTCGAGACTTATTATTAGAGGTTATGTTTTATTGATGTTAGGCTATCCCCAATTTTGTTATTTAGTGTTGAGTATACTTCTGGGATCGCTGACTAGCTTCATCTTGTGGACTACCCCGGTCCTTTATCCATAAGGGGTTCGTTGTTGGTTTTTTATATTGCCATAGAAAAGAACTGGAAAACTGCACAAGTTCAGCCATCTCCTTGTTCAGTTCGACGGGTTTTGCTTTGTAGCAAAACCCCTTTGAAGGAAATGTATCATCAAAAATTAACTTATTGTTTAACTCTCTGTTTTTATATTTAATTTTTTTTTTTTTACGAATTTTTGGTTATTTTCAAGTCCTGCAGTTTTCACTTTGTTCACTAGACCTAATAATGTCTGACACTTCCTGTTCTGTAGAGAGAGATTTTCAGTAGTCTGCTTATTAGAAGTACAAGCAGGAACGTGAAAGGAGACACAGGTCACAGAGTCACAGCTTCCCCTCCCTGTACATGGACTTCTTCCCAGGTCACAGAGCATGCCTAGAGAACTCTTCTATAGAAGTCAATGGAACTGATCCAGTCCACAGGCTATGAAGCTGCTGTAAAACATCTCTCTAAATTCTGTGAAAGCGGTGCAGGCAAGAAAGCTGTCCCCTCAATCATATACAGACAACTGAATTGAGAAATTTACAATCAGGAAATAAAAGTAGCTAAGAAGAAAAGAATATGTGTCAGGGTCTTTTTTTAATAAGTTAAAAAAAAAATAAAAATTGGCGACAGATTCCCTTTAAGGGTATGTTAACACAGTGTATTGCGGCGCATACCGTACACGCAGCAATATGCCGGGTGTTTTTAGATGTACGTGCTGGCCAGCGTGTACTTCTTTTAAAATGTCTTTATTAAGCAATACAAAGTTCAAGATAATCACATCGCATGAGATACAATTTACAAATTATTGAAAAGTTCCAAGATTGATAAACTATAACCTGTTCACTCTGTGTTACCAATTTTCCATTTTTTATAAAATAATAAAAAAAAAAACAACAAAAAAGAAAAAGAATGTGTGTACTAGAACCAGTCCGAGCCTCTGTTTTGCGATCTCATGTCTGTTCCTGAGAGCCGAAGTCACATTTCTTTCAAATGCTAGCTCCGTAAAGTAAGCTATCTGATTGTAGTTGACCATAGAGTGTATCAGCTTAAATTGCCCTCATTATCATTGTAACTGAAGCTGCCAGTCTTAGCCTCCTCTTTAGCGTTAGGCTATCTTAATAATGGAAAAAACATAAGTCGCATGAACACGAATACAGTTTGTAGCATTAGACTCAGACAAAACAAAAACACATATCAACAAGTGCTCCATTCTCCAGGCCCACCCCCCCAACCTCTGTTTTTGACACTGTGATCATTCAATATGGCTCCCCTTATCTGACACCTACATCTTGTCTTGCTACGTAAGGTAGAATCCCTAATCGCCAAATATCCAGTTAGGTGTTGGATTTGAAATTTTCAACCTCTGGACAAGTCAATATACTAGGTCTCCTAAAGTGGTGCCTCGCCTATTAGTACCTGTTCTTGAAACCATGTGGTAAAACTAAAACTTTCCTTGATGGCTTCTCGTATTCTCTGTGGAAGCAAGGGGATAAAACGGCCCCAGACTTGGAAAAATGTTTGGGCATGAGTCTCCTTCTTACCCGAGGCCTCTACCCAATCCATTTTCAGTATGTAAGACAGTTTGTCTAGGAACATCTTGAAAGGGAGCGTGGACTCATGTATCCATGTGTTTAAAATTGTTTTTATACCTGCCACAGAAATCATATATAATAATTTCCTGCTTCCCGGTTCACATGGGGTCACCTGAGCATCTATATGGCCAAATATTGCCCATAGGGGGTTGTTCGGGACATAGTTAGTTAGGTGCGTTCTTGTGAATGTCATCACCCGTTCCCAAAAGTCTTGAATCACCGGGAAGCTCCACAGGCAGTGGAATATATCTGCCTCCAGGACCCCACATTGGAAGCATCTACTGCTTTCGAAAATGCCCATTCGGTGTCCCCTGACCGGGGTAATGTAAGCCCTGTGATACAGTTGGAGGGACATCTCCCAATATCTGCTCGGGGCCCTAAGAATTTAAAATATTAGCCAGTGCTGTAAGTAGAGTATGAACCTCCAGACTAGGGTCGTCTCCTGCCCACTTCGCGAGTGCCATGGTGGATTCTGAGAAGTCGAGTGGCGCATGTAAAACCTTGTAATAGTGTGTGGTCAACCCCCTTTCCGCAGTGATTTTGAGCAAGAGTCTACGTGTCGACGGATCCCACTCCCTCTGCGCGAAATGCGGAATTAGCGTCAAAACGTAGCTGCGAGCGCTTAAATAAGGAAAAAAGGAGACTCCAGCCTCTGGGTATTTAATTCTCAGTTCCTCTAATTGCAGGGCCTTATGCGTTTTTGCATCAATTAGATCATAAACTGACAAGATACCTCCTTTCCTCCACCTGTGGAAGTCTTTATGTGGAGCCCCCTACTGAAAGTCTGGATTGCCTATTGGTGTACGAAGCATAGAAGCATGGGGGTGTAATCCTAAGAGTCTCCTCATTTTTTTGCCAACCCCGCCACGTTGAAAAAACAAGCGGGTTAGCCCTAATTAGTTCTGGGATTTGGTGCAGGGGCTGATGTATGAAATTTGCTAGCGAGATCTTCCCTAGAATGATTGTTCCGCCTCGGTGTCCGTATATACTGAAGTGTTTTGCAGCCAATCTGTTGCCATACGAATCAGCGCGGCCACGTTGTACGCCCGAATATTCGGAAAATTAATACCCCCATCGTCTCTGGGCTGCTGCAAAATTATCAACGGAATCCGAGGCCTTTTACCACCCCAAATATATCGCCGAAAGAGCACATTTATGCATACAGTGCGTACTTCTAAAGTGCAGGGGGGCGGCCCCATTCAGCTCCATTATCCCCATTGGGCGTAATTCATAGCTCTCTATGAGAGCTATGAATTACCGTAATTGCGAGGTGCATTTCGGGCGTATTGAAGCACAATTACGTGCCGAAATACACCTGCAATTACGCTGTGTGAACATATACGAAGAACTTTAATGTTCAACTTACAAATCTCTTAAGCCTTGGTTTCTTTAGTTACTTTACAAGCATAAATCAACATTGCAACGTTTTCTTTACCAGGTTCTGGGAATGTACTGAAGGTTCAGCAGCTTCTTCATATTTGCAGTGAACATTTTGACTCCAAGGAGAAAGAAGAGGAGAAAAAAGATAAGAAGGAAAAGAAAGAAAGTGCTGCAGACATGGGATCCCACCAGGTGCTGCTATACTCTTGTTTTATTCTTTTATGTGGCAAAATTAGATAGCCGCACAGGAGACATTGCCTTCCTTCTAAACATTGATCTACAAAGCTGTGAAGAGAATGGCATCACATATTGAAATGTAGTCTGAAGCTTAATCATGCCTTAGTAAATTAACCCTGTATAAATTGGAATTTATATAAATGGTCCTATATACAGGCAGTCCCTTTCAACTCACAACTGTCCCCTAGTTATGAACGGATTTCTGGGGTGTGGCTCAGGATGGGGACCCCACGCTCAGCTTGCTCTCACAGCATCTCCGCCAGCCAGTTCCATCGCATCACATCATAGGAGCCGAATAAACGCGCAGTTCAAAGTCTAGGACGGCCAGCCAAGCAGCAGACGGGATGCAGGACTTTACTTTTGCCCCCCCTCCCCCCACCCCCCAAAAAAATAAAAATGCGTATCTGGCTGCGGATTTGACAGTTGTGTTTGACTTAGAACTTCCTGTTTATGCAGCTGCTGTGAGGTGATGTGTGAGGCAAGACATAGCCCGCCAAGGGGCTCTTTCGCTTCTCCGGTAATTGATGTCTGCCCCTCTCCTCCCTTCCCAATGTCCTCTTCTAGAAGTGTTGTGCCCTATCCTACAAGAGCCTTCCTATATACACAAGCCTCCCACCCTATACAATACCTTTGCCAGCATCTGTGGCCTGCTGGAACTTGTAGTTGTGGAACTACAAGTGCCAGCATTTCAAACCACACATGTGCTGATTTAGTACATTTGTTTAACATGTGCTGCTGTGGAATGCTGGTCCTTGTAGCTCCACAGCTACTAACTGCTGTCTGATATGGAACTAAAAGTGCCAGCATGCCACAGCAGTACATGTACTAATCAGCACCCATCCAGTTACTACATGTGTGGTGTGGAGTGCTGGCACATGAAGTTGTGAACTTACAAGTGCCAGCATTGCACACCACACATTTGTTTAGACTTGCATACAAATTTAACTTAAGAACGAACCTACAGTCCCTATCCTGTATGTAACCCGGGAACTGCCTGTAGTTTGAAGTTTCATATACAAAAAAAAAAAAAAGTAAAAAAAAACAAAGGGATAGAATTCATTGATTCTTTACTGAAGCATGATTACAATAGTAAAACATACTTAAAGGAGTTGTATCGCTACAAAGATCATGTCTCAGATTATGGGGACAGTAAAAATAAGCACTTTTGTAATTGGGTTGCATTACCTCAGTCACTAGATTTAGCAGATATGAGCTTTTCTATGCATCTGTGTTCTATTGCTGCTGGTCGGGACATGCCCCATGGCCGGATCCCGCCCCCCCTAGACACACCCCCGCACTGTGATTGGCTGGCTGACATTTCATTCAGCCTGTTGGGATAGGCCCACAGACAGAAAAACCCCGGCCACGCCGCCCTGCACTGTGATTGGCTGCCTGCACACTCTGTGTTTTTCTCCCCTTCTGAGCTGTTAAAATCCATAGTGAAACCAAGGGCTGCTGTCTCTATACTCCTCTCCCAGCTCTAGGGTGAATGATCTGGGCAATTACTGGCTGTTTGTGTCACAGATCCCCTCATATAAAAAGAGTCTTATACGGCTCCTACCTGTACCCGGGGGAGAGAAGGAAGGGGGGGGGGCAGTGTGAATTGCTCTATATAACACAGTAAGACAGACTGCTGTCTGGTAACAGAGGGGGTAGGGGGCAGTGTACACTGCTCACCATTCTCATCAGTTGGGCTGTGTTTTTAACTGCATATAGCACAGCAAGGGGTTGTGGAGTCAGCCTGACGCTCTGCAGACACATGAGCAGCATGCAGGAGGCTGTATAGCTGTCCTCTGCAGACGTCCGTCTGTTTAAACTGCACAGTCAGAATGATGGCACAGGTCTTCAGTCTCGACCCTGGATTTCTAATTCAATCTCAGAGAATTAGCTGAAGAGCATGAACAGTTCAAACGATACAACCCCTTTAATGGAAGTAAATAAAACTTTTAGATCCTAAAACAGTCACAAAACTAGAGGGCATAAGCAAATATCTTTCAAACTGCTCTATCTTTCAAACCGCACATCCAAACCCTTACCTCTGCCTGCCGCCTCCATCTGAAAAACAAACTCTGCATCGCCATTCCTCAAACTTGACACTACCAAAAAATCTGGTCCATCCTTGTCCATTTTCCCGCCTAGACTACTGCACATCCTTCTCTGTTGGCCTCCCCAGCTAGCACCCTCGCTCCCCTCCAATCATCCTTAAACTTGCTGCCCGTTATCCACCTCTCTCCTAGGTACTCCCTGCCTCTCCCTTGCCATCCTTCACTGGGTTTCCCATTGCCCAGCGCATTAATTTCAGTTGTTTAACCCTGACCTACAAGGCTCTCCCTGACTCTTTCCCCTCCATACATCTCTGCACTACTCTCCAGAATACCTCCCTCACGCAATCTCCGCTCCTCTAAGGACCTCTCCTCAGCCTCCTAATCAGCTCCTCCACAACCGTCTCCAAGACTCTCCCTGCTTCACCCACACTTCTGGAACTCACTGCCCATCAAATCAGACTTTTCCTCCACTTTCACCAGCTTCAAAAGCAACCTGAAACCCATTCTTCAGGCTTCCTACAACCTCACTAACTTGTCACTACTTCTCCACATACTGTTCCCCTCAACTCCTTCTCCTTCCCCTCCTTGTAGATTGTAGCCCTCCGGGGAGGGTCCTCTCTCCCTGTCGTGCCAATTGTCATTATCCCCTTTTCATGTACTCGTTATGATTTTTAATGTATGTAACCCCCCGAATGTACAGCGCCCTGGATTCAATGGCGCTCTAAAATACTTAATAATAATAATAATAATAATAATAATTCCAAGGGGCAATTACATTTCCATAGGCATAGTTGAAGCACTGTGGAGAGCAAGTGCAGACTAGGTATTCAGTATAATATATTGTGAGGTACAAAAAAAGCAATTAACATAGTCCCAGTGCATTGGTCAAGATAAAACACATAAAGGGCCATAAATATAATAAAATGGTTTCATACATAATCCAAATCAACGTGTAACATTTGTAAAAATACCATACATGCCTCATCAGCAGACATTTTGTTGAAAGAGACCTGAGTTATTTACACCCACTTAAGCCATTTTTTTACACCCTTTATCGGGTGATATATTTTTGACGGGTATGTGATAGTATGGAAACCAGACCTATTTTAAATAGGTACTCGTTACCTGTTTTTTTTTTGCTAAATTTCCATGTGTCCTACCGGTTGTGAACTCTAAAAGAAGAGGTGTAGGCATCACGTGTATCTATGACCCCACCACCACCACCACCATTCTTTCACTCGATACAGTTGTCTGAAGGGTTTAGCCTTATATATCCATTAGAAATGGGAAAACCCTGCACATGTGGGATATCAATTCCTGAGACTCTATGGAGCAAGAGCCTCCTTCCAACCAAACCCAATTGTACAGAGCAATGTCTCTCTGCTGTGGGGGAAAACCCCGGGGCGGGTCAAAAAGAAAAAACAGGCACCCATTGGGAGCTCTGTTGGCAATGGTATATTTATGTATTTGTAGCAGACAAACAACTATAACCTGTGTTCTGGGTCAGCTTTTCCGCAAATAGCAGAGGTGTCATTGTTACACAGTATTTCACTATACTTAAAATTTAACATTGCCCAATACAATCCTTTTTTTTTTTTTTTTCTTTATAGGGTGTGGCAGTCCTTGGCATTGCTCTAATTGCAATGGGTGAAGAGATCGGATCAGAGATGGCACTTCGCACCTTTGGGCATTTGGTAATGAATGTTTTTTCTTGTTTTGGGGTCATTCCCGGGATTCCAAATAAAAAACTTACTCTTACATTTCAAAATGTGGTACAAAGTAAAATTCCTTAATGTATAGAAATTAAATATATTCATTAGTTTATCATATAATCACTCAAAAGGTGATATTTGTAGCTTGCTACTAGGGTTATGAACTGTAGTTCAACTTCATCTTGCTGGTCGAGCATGCTCCGTTCCAGCACTAGCTGTTCTAGGAAGGGGAAACGGCAAAGGATGGGAGGCATGGAACTTGGAACTAGTGTGAAGGAGGCACAAGAGGGTAAAGATTTACTCTTTAAGGAGAGTACGGCCTGGAATAGATGTCGGTAACATAAGATGGGACCTGTAGTCTGTCACCTACATGAGCTGCTGCTGCTGGAAGCACACCCAGTCTTGATGCACTGAGAAGTACTTGGGGAGCAATAGTGTGATAAACGTAATTCTACAGGTTTAGGATGTAGGGTTAGTATTGTACTGTTTCGCTTGGTGTTTCTCAACCAAATGCTGGAATGCCCCTTTAAATCTACTTGCTGTAGGGAAAATACTATGTATGTGACAATTGTTTCTAAGTCACGCCTTTTTTACTTTGTTAGCCATTTTTGCTATTTAAGTATTTTTTTAGCGTCCTACCGCACAGTACAAGAACAGCCCTGCTTTAAAAGGCAGCTGAACTGAAAATCGGATTTAAAATAATACTTTAAAGGGGCTGTCTGACTCCATTGATTCATCTCACTTCAGTTCTGTTTTCTTGGTTTCATTTTTAATTCAGGGGCATGTTTACTGGCTTCTACTAGGCTGCAATAGAAGCCAGGTCTGTAGTTATAGCAACTAGTGCTGGCAGCCTATCATGAGAGATTCAACAGGTCTGTAGCTATAGCAATCTGAGGAGCTGATGCAGCCTATACAAGAGAGGATATCTAGGAATAGGTAGAACACTGTTAATGGACATATATTGCAAAGTGACTTGTTTTTGCAAGATCTTTAAAAAAAAAAGCAATCCTTTTATTAAGAACCCCTTTTAAAACTAATTGGGACCTCCTGACGGAAAAAAAATTTTTTAATAAACCATACAGAAAGGTCTCCCCCCTTTTTTAAAAAACCTTTTACGGTATTTAAATAAAAAAAGGGGGCTGTGCTGTAGAAGAAACCAATAAAAGACCCAAACTTTCAAATTTCAAGGGGGCATTTTCCCCCAAGATAGTTTCTAAAACACTTCTTTTGCCTTGTCTGTAAAAAGGGCAGGGGCTTTATTAAAGACGTTTTACCCATGTGCCAAAAAAATTTCCCCAACTTTTTGCCCATTTGGGGGGCATAAAGTACCAAAACTTGAATATGGTTTTAGAGTAACATGAAAAAAATTATCTGAATCTAAATATTATTTTACTTCGGGGCATTTTTAACACTGTCAGCCCTGATTTTTAACACCCCTATGAGTTAGACAAATTAAATTTTTGGGGTTTTCAAAAAAGCCTTCTCCATATAAAATTTGCTGAAAGTTTTTTTTGTATGATGTACTCAATTTACTTAAAGAATACAGGGTATACTGTTGTTCAAACTACTTTGCACATGATCTGAATCTGCAGGTGGGGGTTGACTTGCTTTTGGAGTGACTGGTGCTTTCCTTGGAATACTCTATTTGGATCGGTGCTGTTGCTGACTAGTATTAATAAATCTGCCACAATGTGTTTTTTTTGTTTTTTTTTTTGCTTGTCCTGTTTCTCATCAATTGAAATTAGAAGTCTTATGTCTACTCTGTCTTATGACAGCAAACTGAAATTTGCACATTGGTTCTGAAGGAAAACCAGAATTGGCATTCAAGTGCTTGTTTTGCATACATTACATTTCTCATTACCCCCCAACATTGATTAGGGAGATTAAAAGTGTAAAAATTCTTGAAGGCAAAAGTTTTTTTTTAGAGACCATGAAAACCCACAAAAAAACATGAGCACGCTTGCATTTATTTTCCCAAATTAAATGTTTGCCATTCAATCGCTGGGGGATTTCATGTGTAATGAAGAATTTAAGGTGAGCGTTTTTACTGAAGCCTGCTGAAAGTTTTATGTTAGGGTATTTCATAAACCTCCCCTTTTTTGATATACCTTTAAAAGTTAATCAACTTAAAAGGGGGTGTTAAAGACAACAGTTCCAAGGGGGATTGATGACCTAAGTTGTCTTACAAAAACTGTTTCCTACAAAAACAATTCTGGAGCACCCCCCCCTATGTCTTCCTTTTGTTTTTCCCGGGAGAAAGTTAACCATTTGTCGATGGAGTTCTAAGGGGAAAAGGGGGTTTTGTCCCTGACATGAGATATTTTTAAATCGGGGGGTGGCCAGAAAAAAAATTTCAAGGGGGAAAATAAAAGGGAACTTTACAACACTTTTCAAGAGAAATGCTCTAGAATTTTTTCACGGGGAAACATTATTTAGCAAACTGCATGGGGGGCAGTTTCAAAGGGCCTTTTTAACACCGAGTTTGACAGTTTTAATTCAACGATCAAAATTGCCAACCTTTATTTTCAACGTGATGAGTTGCCAGATCATGGGGCTTAGAGCATTATTATAAAACAAGTGACATGTGCGACATAAGCTTTACTACATTCATTGACAATACAGCAGTTTATGGAAAGGGGATCAAAAGGGGGATCTACTATTGTATTTGTAACACCCTTAAGCACCCAAAAAACCCCAAAAATTACCATGAAAATAATAAAAGCTTTCTCCAACAATATTTCTAAAGGGTTTTAAATGGAGTAGTTAAGCATTACGAAAACTTTTCCCCTTTTGGGTTATTTTTATCCTAACTGAAGACCTTTCCTTTTTATAATTCTTTTCATGCTTTACTACTACAGCTGAGGTATGGGGAGCCCACACTTCGAAGAGCAGTTCCTCTGGCTTTGGCCCTTATTTCTGTCTCCAATCCAAGGCTGAATATCTTGGACACATTGAGCAAGTTTTCCCATGATGCAGACCCGAATGCCCCAAAAATTCTTTTTTGCCAGGGGAAATTGGCTGGTAATAATTATATTGTTCTGTATTTTTTTTTCACACTTTTTTAAAAGGGGCCCATCTCGCCTCTATTTCGGCCGACTGCCAAAATAGGGGGAAATACGTCCCATCATTGGGAAACCACTTTTCTCATAAAAACTAGGGTTTCCCGTCCCCTCTCCCCTCTCGGAAATACAGCGACGGGGGGAAAAGGGTGACAGACATACGCGCCACTGGTAATGAATGTCTATGGGGCCGGGGGGGCTGCCGCCCCCGCTCGGGAGCACAGGACGTAATTGCAATCATTGCCGTGTGAACATAGCCTATGTATTTGTTTAATTTTTAAAGAATTGTATTTTTTTTTTCTTTATTTTTAGGTACCAACAATCCGTTTTTGCTGCAATGCAAACAAATTAGCCCAGATTCACGAAAAGGGGTTTCCCAACTTTGTTTTGTGCGCCGCACAGGGGGCAAAACTATGCTTGAAATATTTTTCTTTCAAATGTGATGATCCATTATTGTTTTTGCAAAAACCCAAGTAATTTTAAAAATTCCCTTTGTGGTAGCTTTTTGAGGGGGGTCCCACTTTCCACTCAACCCAAATGGAGTGTGCCACTGCCCCTAGCAAACTTGTGTGACCATTGGAGGCCGTGATTTCTGCCTTATGCAGCTGATGGCCCATGGACCTTAGCCTTAATTACTTTTAATTGCTGATTGTGGAACACAGCAGAAATGCAATTACTTTGCAAGATGAAGGTACTGAATTTGAACAAATACTCCTTTACTTTTTTTCTTTTTTAGGGACTGACTCATTTGGGGAAAGGGACACTCACACTATGAACATACCATAGCGATCGTCAGCTCATGAGTCAAGTGGCAGTGGCTGGTTTATTGACTGTCCTTGTATCTTTCTTGGATGTTAGGAACAGTAAGTAGTGGTTTATTAAAATTTTTTGGTTTTACAGCTTTTTCCTTCCCTTTGTTTTTTTTTTTCTTTCATATTTGTGTTGGCAAGTCACTTTCATACTTAGGGTTTTAGTACTGCATTGCAGCCACGAATGTTGGTCACATTTGATGAAGAGCTTCGGCCTCTACCGGTTTCTGTCAGAGTTGGACAAGTAAGTTTTCTGTTCTGCATATTACTGAAAAATATCTCCTACAAACACAACAACTGGACCTAAATCCAACATATTGTGCTATACGCTAGGGGGCCAAAATATAATAATCTACAGAAATGGCCTCTCACACAAACAAGGGGAAAAAATACAAACCCCATTTATGGGAAATAATCAACCCCTTTTTTGCTTTTTACAAACTTATGTCCTGGTGGTGGTTAGGGGCTAGGTGGCGGGATCACATCGCAATCCAGCTACAATTGCAGCTGACACATGCCCCAAAGCACGAAAAGGACCCGCCATTCCTTGTGTTTAACCTAGAATCGCAGGGCCCCCATCTTTTTATGCAGGGGGAGCCTTGTGAAGGGTTCCACGACCCGCATTTCTGTTTTAAAAACTTCCGCTCCAACAGGAACTATGAAAAGGCCCCTTTGTACCCCCTTTGATTTTTTTATACAATGCAATAGGCTATATTAACGATCGCGCACTCAAGGGGGGGGGGGGCTCAGTGTTAAAGTAAAAAAAAAAAAAAAATTGTAAAAAAAAAAAGTAAAATTCAAATCATCCCCCTATTGCCATTTTAAAAAATAAAAAAAAAAATTGTTACTTTTAAATTGGGGTTTTCCCGGGGGTCCTAAAATTCGATTTTTTTTCCAAAAATTTATCTTGTTCGCTAAAAATTATAGAAGAAAAATAATTCCAAACCCCAAAACGAAGATGTTTTTTTTTTTTTTGTGGTCATTTCATGTTCCTTAAAAGACTGGAATAAAAATGATCATAAAAGTAAAATGTATTCCAAACTGGTAGCCATGAAAAGTACACTTCCCCCCAAAAAAAAAGCACACTCACTGAAGTCCGGGTGTTATATAAAAAAGGTATTGGGTCGAGAAAAGGCCGTCAAAAATTGAAAAATAGAAAATGTTTAGGTTTTTTTTTTTTTTTATATTAACATTATGAAAACCCTTCGTGTTTGGGTATTCCCAAAAAGTAAAAACCTGTGAAAAACGGGAACTCCTCATTAACCGCAGATTGAAGGTTAAAAACAAAACTCCCACAAAATGGCCAAGTATGTTTTTTTTTACATTTTGACCTACTTAAATTTTTTGCGGTTTTCCCTATATTTTATGGGATGTAAAGCCCCATAAAAAAGTCACTTTGAGGGGGAAAAAAAAGTTTTGGCTCTGGGGAAGCGGGGGAAAGGGAAAAAAAAAACGTGACCAAAAAAAAACTGGGTTTGGGGAAGGGGTAGAAAACCACTCAAACAAAAAATGGAAAGCCTAAAGGAAATATCCCCTGAAGCTCCTTTTTCGCAAAGAACGAAATTGCTCTCGCTAAAACTTTACTAATTTAAAAAATACAAAAAAGCAATACATAACTCAAATGTACACCATATCTGGGGTTTTTGTCTGTCAGACCACTAACTTACAAAAGCTCTCATTATTCATAAAAAGGGGAACATTTAAATACTCCTCACAAAGATACAAAATTACCATCACAACATAACCCAAATATAACAAAAGGCAGAAAACCGTTTTTTGTATCCTCAGAAGGTGTGCAGTCATATTCACATTACAGTTTAGGTGCAGAATAAAGAATGGTGCTCTCCCTGATACTTATCCTAAACTGACCCCTAAAGGAGGCAGAGGTGTTGCCTCAAAAAGGGCAGCTCTACCTATTGATGGTTATCCCTGTAAGGTTTTCTACAAGAAAACCCCCAGAAAAATAAGAAAAAAGAAAAAAAAATTTTTTTTATTACCAATGACTTCAAACTTAATATTCCACAGAGTTATCCCAGTCCTGACGCGTTTCCCCTTTATATAGGGGCAAAAAAATAAGTGTTGGCAGCACAAAGAGCCTAAAGGGAGTCAAAGGAGATATCCAGTAAAACCGTTTTTTGGGGCTGCCTAATTTAAAGTCGAGATGTAGGGCTTTTTTTCTTTTTAATATGTTGTGCATTTTTGAGATTGTCTATTCATGGAATATTCCCTTTAGATGCTTCAACCTTTTGTTTTAAGGTTCTTTAAAAAATGAAGTTGTTTTTTTCGATTACTGAAAAAATAGATATAGTTGGGGAACAAAAAGAACAGTTTAAAGGGAAGCCATCGTTTTTCATAGTGGAAATTTGGATCAGCTGAAGTGTACAATAATGAACAGATCACTTCTTTGTATTGCAGTGGCACAGAGATGAGGCTTTTATCAGGCACTTACACGGGATCATTCTACTAGCATTTTGTTCATTTATACATTAATTCAGTAATGTTAAAAAATCTTTAAAAGAAGTCAAATTTGGGGTGAAACTAGGGATTAACCCAAAAATTTGTACAAGGGGTACACCATATTCTTATGGGGGTTAACAATTTTTTTAAAACTTATTTTCATTTTTTCCATAGGCAAACTTAACCTATTATTCTCATCTATAAAAAGCTAAAACGTAAAATTTATTATGTAAACCTTAAACCTTATACATCATTTAAAAACTTGATTTCTTACCTCTCAATTTATCCCTTTCTACTTCTGAAGGAAGTCTGGTGGAACACCACCTCTTAACAGGAAAGCCTTATAAAAACAGCAATAATACTAAATCCATAAGGATCCCAAGCCTCCTACTTGGGCATATTTGTCCCTAATCTAATAAGACAGCAAAACAAATAAGGTTGCCCCCTTGTAGTCACTTGTAGACAGTGTGACAAATCACAATTTAAAACGTCATGCCTGACCACCCCACTTCATTTTTCACCAGCTAAACTGCTTCATCAAGGTTAGAGTTAAATATAGTTGATCAAAAAGTCACTTCTCTGTTCCCTTGTGAGTTTCCCATTTTTTGTGAGACATTAGTCAGTTTAGACCTTCTGTCTGCATCTAACAAAAGTGTGGTTTTAGTAATGGATTTTTGCGATTTGTGGAAAGGGAGCAGGGTGATGCCGTGCACAAGAAGTGTGGTGCAGTTGTTGGCACAGATTGTGCCAACTAATAAATTGTGTAAGGTTTAGAAGTGCCTAAGCCTGCGCCAGATTTATTATACAGTTATTAATCTGGCACATTTTTAGATGGCGTATTCTAAGTTTACACTGTTTAAATTTTAAACAGTACAGGCAGTCCCCGGGTTACGAATGGGATAGATGTTACGAGTTTAGTTAAGATTCGAATTTGTATATGTAAAGCAGAACAAGGTAAATTATAAATATAACACGCAGCACAAAATGTAATATTTTTCAGTTTCGGATAGTCAGGTGCACTGTATTAACATTTTTTGCGTAGATCTGATGCCCCTGTTACTAAAGTTCGACTTCATTATCCACCTCAGAGTTGCTGTGGCATGCAGAACTGTATAGTTCCACATTACTATTCTTCTAAGGAACTACAAGTGCCAGGCATTCCCCATAGTTCTGCCTTTGTAATTACAGGAGATAGATGTAAGTTTGAGACGGAGTGTAAGTCGGTACTAACTGTATTTAATATAAAGTCTGCACTCACTGTCTTTAGTGAAGATTACAATATAAATGTCCTCTTGAATTTTTGCAGGCTGTAGGAGTGTACCGTTGGCCAAGCTGGCAAGCCCAAGACAATCACAGGATTCCAGACGCACACAACACCTGTACTCTTGGCACATGGACGGGGCAGAATATTGGCCACAGAAATGTATCTGCGTTAACCCCCATGCTTTAGTATTTGTCCATCCTTCGAAAGAAACACCCAACTATGATGTTGTAGTGCTTAAAAAATATGGTTGGGAGAAATGTTTGGATCGTGGGAACTAGTTTGTTTTTTGTTGTTTTGGTTTTTTTTTTTTTTCTTTTTTTGTTACTAAATCTTATTAAATAATTTCACAACCCTACCTACATTCTGGACTAATAATTCCTCCCATTAGTGTATTATTTCTTTAAAAAACATCACTCTGCTGGTATTTAGATTGTGCTGGACTGAACTGTCTTACTCATAGGAGGAAGTGGCCCTTTGTGGATCCACTTAGACCATAAGCATCACTGGATCAATTTGATCTAATTTTTATCGTTTTGTTTATGTATTTTATCTTAAATGGGTTGTATTGAATTCTCAAACCCACCCTATTACAGCGTCCTATTTGAATACATGTGTCTTTACATTTTATTCCTTCTATACATCTACATACAGGCCAAGTGAAATAAGTAAACTATTCTGTGGAACTATTGCCTAGGAGATCTTTCTGTGCATACAGGAAGTATAATTATATTTGGTCACCTTAAACTGTTACTCATTTACAGGTACAGAAAATAAAATAATTCATTAATTATAGAGTTCTTTATACAAAAATTCATTACTATGGGACGTGTGTTTTTTGTTTTGTTTTTTTAGATTGTAATTTAAAGATGTTGTAAAGTTCTATAGTTTTGATATGGAAATTGTCCATAATTTTAACTTGAATTGAATGGTCAGCTTTTAACACGTCTTGTTTATTGAAACGGTTTACACAAAACCTATATTTTTGTCATTTTATTTTTTTTTTATTGCCTAATGGAAGCTATGTATAACACTATTTTAGGTACAGGATTCCAATTAATTTTTTTTACTGTATCTTTACAAACTTCTGATTTTTGTGTTCTAGCGCTAAAAATGCCGTGTGTTGACCATGTCAATTATGAAATTTTAGCTGCCTACAGGAGCCACTAACGGGAGTTTAGGATTATGTTGTATATGCATTAAATACAATAATCCAAATATAGTAAGCACTACCTAATGGTGGCTGCAGGCACCTACAATTTTATCACTTAAAGGATGCATGTCAGGTGGATTATATTGCCCTGTATGAGAGCAGGAAATGATTAAGGGAGAAAAGTTGAGCTCTGTAGTATATAGGGTTATCTGATAGATGGAGTGAAGCTGAGCTCTGTGATATATAGGGTTATATGACAGATGGAGAGAAGCTGCGCTCTGTGATATAGTTTTATGACTTGATGGGTTTGACTAAAAAGCAGACAAAATTAGTGAAAGTGAAGCTGAAAATGCCATTACCCTGCCCTTTAGCTCTTTATACAACCTCAATTCCAAAAAAGTTGGAACACTAAACAAATTGAATAAAAACTGAATGCGATGATGTGGAGGTGCCAACATTAATATTTTATTCGGAATAGAACATAGATGACAGATCAAAAGTTTAATCTGAGTAAATGTAACATTTTAAAGGAAAAATATGTTGATTCAAAATTTCACAGTGTCTACAAATGCCCAAAAAGTTGGGACAAGTAGCAATAAGTGGATGGAAAAATGACATTTAGCTATAACGAACAGCTGGAAGACCAATCAACACTAATTAGGTGAATTACCAACATGATTTGGTATAAAAAGAGCTCCTCAGAGTGTCATTGCCTCTCTGAAGCCAAGATGGTAAGAGGACCAGGGGGTTTATTTAAAAAGGGTTGGGGTGCAAAATGGAAAACTGTTCTGTGGTCAGATGAGTCACGATTTGATGTTCTTTATGGAACGTGGGACGCCATGTCATCCCGGGCCAAAAGGGACAAGGACAACCCAAGTTATTATCAACGCTCAGAGCCCTGCATCACTGATGGTATGGGGTTGCATGAGTGCTTGCGGCATGGTCAGCTTGCATGTCTGGAAAGGCCCCATTAATGCAGAGCTATGTTCAGGTTCTAGAACAACATATGCTCCCATCTAGACGTCATCTCTTTCAGGGAAGACACTGCATTTTTCAACAAGATAATGCCAGACCACATTCTGCCAAATCACAACACATGGCTACGTAGGAGAGGGGTCCGGTACTGAAATGGCCAGCCTGCCGTCCAGATCTTTCACTATAGAGAACATTTTGGCGCATCGTAAAGAGAAGGTGCGACAAAGAAGGGCCCAAGACGATTGAACAGTTAGAGGCCCTGTATTAGAATGAATGGGAGGAGATTCTTATTTCTAAACTTTTGAAACTTTGGGCTCCTCTGTCACAAGTCGTTGTTGACTGTTGTAAAAAGGGGGGGGGGGGGGGGATGGGCCCCACAGTGGTAAAAACGGCATGGTCCCAACTTTTTTGGGGTTTGTTGACGCCATGAAATTTTGAAACCTTTTTTTTATTAAAAAGATACATTCCTCTTTAAACTTTTTATCGGTTTGGTTCTATTTTGAATAAAATTAATTTGGGCCCCCCCCCTTGATTTGTTTTTTTTCAAAATTTGTTTGTGTCCCCAATTTTTTGGGAATTGAGGTTTTTTATTTTTTGAAAGTTAAGCACCATACCCCCTACTATAGAGTTTGTTTTAAAAATAAAGGGGTAGTTTTAATGAAGATTTTTTTTTTTTTTTTTTAAAATACATTTGGCAATGTTTTTTTCTTTATTCAGAAGGGTTTTTAAAAGTGCACTTTTTTCTATGGTACCTGCCATACCCTCGGACTTGTTATCTGATTGCTTTGGCTCAGAGGCGTCACCTGTGGAGGAGCCACTAAACAATAGGTACAAATTTGGGACTAAAAAGGGTGGCTTACTGTAAACTGTTGAGAGTTCCCGATGCGTAATGGTCTTAAATGAATTGCTAAACCTGCATAGCACCCTGGCCTGAAAAGACGGGTAAGGCAAATGCTAAACTCTGTGAAACAGTATGGTGAGAAAAACCCCTTTAAGACATAAATTGTCACAGGAATTTGCAGTCGGTCTGTTAAACTGTTTAAATGTGGACTTTACTTTAAGATTTTACCCCCCCTTTGGGTTTTTTGTATTGTATGGCATAAATTTATCACATTTTTTTTACTTGTGACTAGGGGTTTTCACAAAAGGGAAATGAAACTAGATTTTGTCAATTCTGAATTGACTTTTCTACATAGGTTTATAAACGCTTCAAGAACAGTGTATAGTTTGAAAGTGATAGTTTGTGATATAAGCTAATTCAGGGGGGGACTTTTAAATTTTGGCAGATCTTTGCAAAATGTAGTTCCAAAAAGGGTAGAAAACCTAATTAATGTAACACCCAAACTTAGATTTACAAACCTCCAAATATAAGTGGGAATTCTCTTAAATTTGTAGATTTTTTTTTTTTTCTTTAAAAAAACTTTTTCCTAAAAAAACCATAACCTTTAAGTCTTCCCATGATTTTGGTAACAGGCGGTATAGGTCAACAAAAGTTGTTGCTGCAGAAGGAAGGGTTTTGTGGCTCCCAGCGCCACAATTGTGCTAGTAACAGAACTGTAGTTAACAGCTCTGTTTCTAGTGCAGTGTCTGTTAACCCGGGAAAGGGGAAACCCTCTGTCCTTGGCGTTAAACCCCTTTGATTCCTGCGGTTCGTGCCCGGGGCATAAAAAAAAATGGTTCCCCCTGCTCCTGGGTTCTGGAACCCGATGGGGCCCGGGGAAAGTTTTACGTGCAGTCCTGGGTTTTATTGGAAGCCTGGGGTGGGGGACCTTTGTGATGTCCTGACAGCAGCCTGTGTCATACTAACACAGATTGTAATGTATTAGCCATACAGAAGTATAAAAAGTGTAAAAATATTTCTCAATGGGAGTAAAAACAAAGTGTAGGAAAATAAATATTTAATATAAAATGATTGTGCCTACACATTGGGTATCCATATGACCGTAATAACCTGTAGAATTGATCTGGTTATGTAAGGTGTACTATGAATAGTGTAAAAAAAACATTTTATGTTCATGCTGCAAAATAAAAAAATAAATAAAAATCTGCAGTAATTCATATGTAAATTCAAACCAGCCCAAAAAAAAACTTCCCCACTAAAATAATCTTTTAAAAATGTTTCTAAAACTTCTCAACAACTGTTGAAACGCAGCGAGGCAAAAACTAAAAAATATTGCTGGTCATTAAGGCCTTTTCAGGCTTGGTGCCTAAGGGGGTTAAAAGATTTTTAAAATGGGGAAATTTTCCTGCGTGTTTTTTTTTTTTTTTTTTTTTTTTTGTTTTTTTTTTTCAAACAGTTGTCTTTCATTGTGTGTTTTATTTGTATTTTTAAACATTTGTATTCTCCGTAAAAATTATTCTGGACCATCTCAGAATTTTTTTTTAATCTTTTGTTTGTAATCTTTTGTTTATTATTCCCCCTAGAAATTCATAAAAAATTTGATACCCGTCTGACAATACCATGTTATATATTTACACATTCAATCAATGCTGGCAGTATCAGACTGTATAGGGGCAAACCCATTTATCAAGTACTTGCGCTATTTTCAGATTAGTTTATAGCTTCAATATTCAATGTAATTTATGGAATTTCTTTTATTCTACGGGTTCAGCGTACGGAATAAATTATATTGTAATCATACTTTTTCAGACGTGGTGATACCAATTATGTGTATTTTTTTATGTTTTTATTTGTAAAAATTTCAAAGGGGTTTTTTATTTTTTTTTTTTTTCTTTAAATTTAGTGATTTTAAACAAGGCATCCCCTTTGCCTTCTGTGATCTTCCAGTTCTTGTATTTTTTTTTACAATCTGTGATAACCCTTTTATCCAAAATCAAGGCCACTCCCATCTGAGGCAAACTACTTGAAGCCCCCCAATGGCAGGGACCCTTATCAATTGTAGTGTTGTCTTGGTTTCATGATGTCAAAAATGTGAAATATATAGGAGCGGAAGGGGGGGGCATTGGAGCACTTCCTATACTTTCGTTTATTAAATTGCTTCCAGCAAAAACTTTAAAAAAAAAACAGGGGGGTTCTTTATTTTTTTGTGGTGGTGGTTTCTGTATGGCACCCTTGCTGGTGGGGTGGGAGCCCCAAAAAAGGGGGGTAGGTCGCAGCAGTGGTGTGTTGGGCCCGGGACTGTGCCCCCACTTTGGGTTTTGCTGCGTGGGGGCGGTTTACATTTCCCCATTTGAATAAGGGCCCACTTTAAGGGTCGTCGGAAATGGGAATGGGCTATAGTTTTTATCAAAAGTATACTAAGACCTCCCGTTTTTTTTTTTTTTTTGTAAAATTTTCGAAACTTAGATAAATATGGAGTGCTTTTCATGCTTCTTTTCCCAAATTTGTAAGTTGACGGGGGCTGTTTAAACCCAATTAAAATGATTCCTAAATTTTTTGGGCGATTTGGGTTTAAAAAACCTGTTTTTGAATTTTGGCCCTTAGCCCTTTTTAAGATCGCAAGTTTTGCAAAAAAGTACTGAAACATTAAAAAGTTGGACAGGCATTTTTCATTGGGGAGTCTCTTTGATCAAAAAATTTTATTTTTTATTCTGAAAATTTTAACCAAATATCCCCAACTTTTTGTTAAAGGGGGTTTAAAGTTTAAAAGTGTGTGTGTTAAAATAATATATATATATATATTTATTATATATAACACACACACACTACAGAGTGCAGTGCCGCATACAAAAACCAAAGTGATCCAACAAAGTGGAGGCGTGTGTAAACAATGTGGCTCAAGAAAAAAAAAAAAATAGTAAACTTTATTAGTGAAAAATATCTACAGAAATAGATTAAAACCCCCCAAAAACAAAATGACGCTTAAATTCTATTTACAACGAAGCAAAAAGGGCCATCCACAGAAAAAAAACAAGTATTTTTGTGTGACGAATGATCCGGTAAGCCAAATATAATGCAATATAATTTCCCAATGATATTTTTCATCCAAGTCCCTAGACATATTATTTTAAGGGGGGAAAAAGGGACCATCAAAAAAAGTCTCAACAAAAATTTCACAATGGTTTAAAGGGGGCCGATGGGTACTGCGGGATAAAAAAGTTTTTGAATTCGGTGACAAATTTATCATCTTTCACCCCCCTATGGACTATTAATTACCCCTTTTTCCCCCCCCACGTATTGAACGCAGGGTGAAACAAGTGACATGTCACTTCTTCCTGGTATTTACATGCCGGGGATAATAGTAATGAATGGGTCTGCCCACCCCTTGCGCTTTAGAAGTACACACTAGCCAGTGCATACCTCTAAAATACTCAGAGGATTCCGGTGCAATACGCAATACAATACGGCGTGTGAGCATACCCAAATTCAGAGAAGAGTTAAGTAAGGTCTTATGCAACGGGAAGTTCTTTTTTAAAAGCCCACTGACTTGAGGTGGCAGAGATACAGTTAAAGCCTCTGATTTTGATTAATTTTGTAATTATTTTCAGAAATCTGGGAATTCAAAGACACATGGGGTTGGTAATGTAAACCAGAAGATCAACTACAAAAGCAGAACATTTATATTCATGGTTCCCAATACGAATTCCCCAGATTTCTGGATTAACCAGTAGGTGTTCCATGAGGAGGTCAGATAGGAGTGACAAAAGTGGGCAATTTTGACCGGTACCATTATTACTAGTGAAGGGATCATTGAGAGTGCCATTCATTTTCAACTTAGTGGGTTCTCAATCTATAATGTCAAAATTTTGGAGGAGAAAAAGGGGGCCAATACCAATATACTGAAAAGTTTGAGAAAGGGAGAACAATCCGATCAAATGCCTTTTCTTTTCATCCTTCTAGTAAACGGGAGAGTCTTATGGAAGATTATGGGACTGAACAGAGTATATGAATAATATCTAAGGCAGGACATACTCATAACTTGGCCCTCTCCAGCAGTTGGAAACTTCAACTTTCATCATGCATTTGTTTAATCTATAACAGTGAGAATGATGGGAGCAGGGGCGTAACACAGGAGGTCGGTAGCAGTTTGCTACGGGCCCCTGCGCTCTTGGGGGCCCCGGGGCAGCTGCTACTGCGTCCGTTACCCCGGTAATGGCCGCTCATGGGCACGCCGGCAGTGATTATACAGTTCAATGCGGCGGGCGGGGAGCTGTTGGGGCCCAGCGCATAATCCAATCTGAACGACGGGGCGCCGTGAGTTTTCAGTGGCAGCGTGCTGGTAGTATACATCACCACGCCGCCGCGCAGAGGCTGCAGGAGAGCTGCACGAGCGGAGCATCGGGGGAGCGTGGTTTGGCTGGACCGAGGTGGAGAGTAATTGTTTTTATTTTATCTTACCACATATGCCTGCCTATAGCCCCATTATGCCTACCTATACTCCCCCCCCACCCATATGCTGCATATTGCCCCCATATGCCTAACACTATAGCCACCATATGCCTTGCCTATAGCCCACATATGCCTGACTATAGCCCCCCATATGCCATGCCTATTATAGCCACCATATGCCTGCTGCCTATATAAGCCCCATATGCCTGCCTGACTATACAGCCCCCATATGCCTGACTGCTATACATCCCCCTATATGCCTGCCTGACAGCCTATAGCCCCCTTATGCCTGCCTGCATATACAGCCACCTTTATGCTGCCTGCCATTACAGCCTCCATATGCCTGCCTGTACAGCCACAATATGACTTCTATACCCCCTTTATGCCTGCAATATTCCCCCACAAGCTGCAGATCTACTTATATGAGGGCCCCTTTAGCTAACTAAACCAACCTATTATGGCCCCCATATTGCCCAACATAAGCCCATGTCTACATGTTATGGCTCCCTATAGCTCACCTAACCCTGCCTGCCTATATGGGCACTCTATTGATACCTAAACCTTGCCTTTTGGGGCCCCATATATCCATCTAAGCCCTGCCTGCCTTAATGGACCCCATATAAGCCAGGGGGCAGGTGCTGGGAAAAAGATCAGGATTCTCATGATATTTGTGTCTAAATCTGCAGGGACAAGTGCGGGAGATGTCATCAAGATGGGGGACTGGACTGGATGCAGAACAAAAAAGAGAAAGTCAAAAGACTGGTCAGAGATAAGTCTTTCTCCTGTGAGTCAATAAGAAGTAAACTGCTACTGTAAATACCATTATTTGTCTGACTTACAGGATGGTCACTGCTGTCTACCACTGATGGTCACTGTATGGATGGTTATTACAGTCTGCAGAGCCTGTGTACATGCTGTCATACCACTATATGGTCAATGTATGGAGGGTATTATACAGTCTGCAGAGCATGTGTACATGGTGTCTACCCATTTTTTGGTCACTGTATGGGCTAATATATGTATGCAGAGCCTGTGTACCACTAGTATTATACCACTTTTTGTCACTATTTTATCTATTATATATTTTTTTTATTTAGACACGGTATTGGTCTTTGTGTACTGATCAGTAATAGTTGTAGGGTTTAGTATTCAGTCACTATGTGGTGGTAATTGTGGTCGTTTGTTCTTGTGGTATAATCAGGGTCCTTAGTACTTAGCGTTATTGGTATTGTTGGTTTTGGTATAGGGGATTTGATTGGGTAGCAGTATGATGGTGATATGTTGGGTGAGGTATTTGCCCCATGTCTATTTATTAATTATCTAAACAGCTTGTCTGGTACATCCAAGAGTTTGCTATGGTTTTTTTTTTTTTTTTTTTTCGGACCTGGCTCTCTAGTTACGCCCCTGGATGGGAGTTGTAGTTTCCCAACAGCTGGAGGGCGGCAGTTTGAGGATGCCTGATCTACGGTCTTAATCATATTGTCGCGGACCTCCATCCCCAGGACGGTGCCTACTGGGTCTCAT
Source organism: Phyllomedusa bahiana (assembly GCA_025379985.1). Taxonomy (NCBI): domain Eukaryota; kingdom Metazoa; phylum Chordata; class Amphibia; order Anura; family Hylidae; genus Phyllomedusa; species Phyllomedusa bahiana. Next base: position 21,839 of record JAODAL010001569.1, on the reverse strand, counting down.
TTGCTGTGCTCTGAGCAAGCACACTGCAAGTCCCTTAGGCTATGTGCACACAGCATATGACAAATTGCCGTCCAAACTCTGACGGCATTTTGTCATTGCTGGACCGTAGCAGGACCTCGGTTTTTTGGCGCAGATTTGCACAAAAACTGTGGTCCGTTTTGGGATTTGCCATGGGCCCATACAATTGAATGTACCGGAATCTGACAGCAATCCACTGGAATCCCACGGAACATGCTTCATGTTGTTTTTAAAACGGTTTTTTAAACCTGTCGGTTAATAAAAAAAAAAAAAAAAACCTGTGCTGGATAAGCACTACAAGCTACGGATTTTTCATCGTTGTCTATGCAGCACAGTGTACCAAAAATACTGAAACCACCGAAAATCCGATGGTATTCCTGTGCTGTGTAGACCTAGCCTTAGGATGGAAGTATAGTGCTCATCAGCCAGTTCAAGGGAGGCAACCTTTTGTAGTGTGAGCAAAAGAGTATGTGCTTTTTCCTGCTTAATAAGGAACCCGTGGAGAACATATTTAATTGCTTCCCACTACACGATGATAATTTTGTAGAGTCATGGACATGGTCAGACAGGAAATGAGTGTTTCACAGATCTGCGTTACATATGTCGTACAGTAATAGGGATTCGTTCAGCCTCAATGGCAAAGCTCCTTTCAAAAGGAAAGGAAGGGGAAATGTACAGTAAACAGGAACGTGATCTGACCAGAGGATGTTACCTATGGAAGAGGATGAAAGCCTATGCTGGAGAAGAATATAATAATCTGTATATGCCATTTGTGGAGGAAAAGAAACTCAAATTCTTATCTGAAGAGCATTGGAGCCTCCAAGTTTCAGAGAGTTTCATTTGAAGAAAGCCTTTTTTAATCTTTTTGATGGCTCCATAGGCTAAGGATGATTTGCTAGACAAGCAGTCTAGATTAAAGTCTCCACACAGCAGTACATTCCCTTGGATCAAAGGAAGGGCAAAGTCAATTAGTGCAAAAAAGACAAACCCAGCTCACTCAGTATGATGGAAAGTCAATTAGACCTGGAAAAAAGAGGCACCTGGCTCTGATTAGGAGCATATACACTAAAGCCACAATTAATAGGGAAGGAATAAGCAGCATGCCTCAGTATCGATGTTACATTTTACAACCTTGTGATCTAAAGATTTATGTATAGCTATAGCGAAAAAAAAGAGAGACCTGGAGTGAGGGTAGTTAGCAAAGTGCCAATTAATGTATTATTTATGTTTGATACGGGTCTGTAACATAATTAAAAGAGGTGTTCCCATCTGGTATATTGTTAGGATAACGATAGGATACGCTGTCAATGTGTGGCAGGTACTGATGACGCCTCTGGTGCCCACACCTATCATGAGAAGGGGCCCCAAAAGTCTTTGTTTAGAAAGAGAAGTAAGTTCTGCTTCCCCTTGTTTGAGATGTGAATACCCCTTTAAAGTGTGTCTCCTGCAAGGAAATTACATCTACCCCACAGTAATAGGAACGTTAAAGGATTTTTGCTGGTTTCTTAAAAGGAGTTAAATCTTTCATAGTAAAGTGTTGCTAACTAAAAGTCCACATTGGAGTCTAAAGAGTTGAGATGTCCACAGCAATATAGAATGGAGAAGACAAATTTTACAGAGTACTGTGTCTGGTGATTATGTGGCCCACTCGGGAAAGTCTCTGCCCTAAGCAGGATCCTCAGCCTGAATGAGAGAGGGGATTGCAGAAAGGAATGTAAACCATGAAGACTGAAGTTAGTCTGACCTTCTATCCCCAGATCTTCCCTTGCTCTCAATTGATGGATTATGGGCCAAGCTGACGTGCTACAGCAGAGATGGAGATACAGACGCTTCGGAAGCATTAAGGGGGTGTACAGTGCTGTATAAAAACAAGAAGGGGTGAATTTCATTATGCTTGTAGCCCCTGATAATGGGAGCTGCAGATTGTGAGAAAAAAAAGTTATTCTGGGAAAATATAATCATGTCACATTATATGACTACTTTCTACTATTGTTATTCGCAATGTGTAGGCAATAAAGTTGGTCACCTGTGGTGATCTGACTTGGTGGGTACATAAGGTTTGCATCTGTACACACATCCCTCAACGCTGTCATGGGTAAAAGGGGCGATTTATCAGAGCTGCAAAAAAGGCTCAGCCTCTTCATACCATGAGGTTTAACATCCCCTATTAGTTAAAATGAGTCCACCATAGCTTGGCCTCCAACTTCCACCGGACTCCTGAACCGCAGCATAAAAGCTGTTTAAAAGCAGTTTATGTCATGAAACATATGACACTTTCCATTATTCATTTATTTTTATTTTTGACCAATTAGCAAATCCTGAACTCACTAGGAGACATCCTACAGCTCTCAAGAGGAAACCTCTAGATAACCATGGCTGAAGGATTGCCCTTTCCTTAGGGTTTAGAAGGATAATGCCAACATGTAACTCATAAACATCATTATAAAACAGTTTCTGATTCCAGATATAGAGGAAATATAAACAGATACAATAATACAGACAACTCTGTACAGAGAATAGCTAAATACAAGCTTCAGAGTAGTCATTAAAGGAGGGGAGAGTGGGAGGGAGATGTTTCCTCCATTCTTCTTGGTGAGAGAGAGAGAGAAGACAGGAAGTTATATCTATTACCTCACCATTCTCACAGTAATTCCTGTACATTCATCTACTTCTTCCTCTCACAGCACAACCACCTCTGCTCATATCTATACAACATACAGACAGTAACTACAGGACTATGCAGGCGCTATAAGTCCTTCACCCAAAGACATGTCCTCCTTTGCTTGATGCTTCTTACAGTAGAAACACTATGCTCTACATCTACCCCTTACTCTTACAACATAAGCACCCTTGGTTAAATCCATATAGCTACACAGACATCAATTAAAGACAATATAGGAGCTCCAGTTGAAACCAGAAGTTTACATATACTATTTAAATAGACACAGATGTATGTTTTTCTCATTACCTGACATAAAACCAGAATAAATCTTACCTGTTTTAGGTCAATTAGGATTACCACACTTATTTATATTTGCCAAATGCCAGAATATTGAGAAGGAGAGAATTTTTTTTTTGTTTAAACTGTGTTTCTATTACATTTCTTTTAAGTATCAAAGCTATAACACATATCATTGCCACATTACACAATTTACAACCACAGGTATATACTCGATATATACACATCACTTATTATACTACATGAAGATATCTATCAATTATTACAATTGATATGACTATTCATACATTACAGAATGAAAATTATATGAAAAAACTGTAGCAGTTGGGGGTCAGACGAGACATGATACAGAAGGGGAGAAAAAAACAGTTTCAATGAAGGTAGATCCGCAGTGTAGGTTTATATAGCAACATATGCAGAGTTCCTGGAGAGCACAATGTCTTCACAATGCATTCCCAAACCGCATCATAGGACTCCAACTCATAATTTTTTAAGGGCTTGTGAGATATCACATGTCCCTATTTTTCTTTGATTACATGACATAAAGCTACTCTAGTGGGGGGAAGGGCCTGCTTCCAGTGTTTAGCAATCAAACACTTGGCCGCAGTTACGATATATAGAAATAATCTACCCAGTTTACGACCCAGGGAAGGAATGGAACATTTAAAACATAGTTTTGAGGTGTAAGAGGGATCCAAACCTGAAGGATCTCAAAAGCCAACGACTGAACCTGTCTCCAAAATGGAGTTATCCTGGGACAAGCCCAAAACACATGCGGGACATCCGCTCCTGACTCCCAACACCTCCAACACACATCTGGTAGAGATGGATTCAACTTGTGTAAGAGGGCAGGTGTGTGGTACCAATACATCAATAACTTAAATTGGTTTTCTTTATTCTGGATGGAGACAGAGGACCTAGAAGCCTGAAGCCAAATGCTTTGCCATTCCTCCTGTGATAAGTTCAATCCCAAGAACCTCTCCCACCTGGACATATATGCGTGCGGTGCTGGCGACTCCTGATTGGGAGATATCAGTATTTGATATATATCTGAAATCAGCCCCCTAGTGGAAGCACCCGCTCGGCAAATCTGTTCAAAAGTAAAGGGTTTGGAAACCCCATCCGCACCCAGCACCGAACCCATATAGTGTTTAATTTGTAAATATGAAAAGAGGCCTGAGGATGGCAACCCAAACTGAGATTGTAATTCCTGAAAGGATTTTATTTTTAAAGTACGTAGGTCCACTATGTCAGCAAAGCGGAACAATTGCTTGATACCATGGGCCCGCCATCGACTGCTCGTCCATCGACCACCACCGAGACTAAGGATATGAACAGAAAGACGGTTCATAGGAGACGCTTTAGAGCGTAGTCCAAACCTGTCATAACAACCTCTGCCAAACAGCTGCTCGTCAGAGACATGGAGTTTCAAACAATGGGGCTTCTATTTTGTTCTTTGAAGTTGCCCAGAGCTATGAGTTTGGGGTGCACAGGCACCATCCATAATTTTTCAAGGTTCCATCATCTTAGTATTGCATAGAGTGTGACCAAGACGTGAAGACTCTCAATTGTGCCGCCCAATAATATTTTGTAACGTTGGATACTGACAAGCCCACTATGTCTTTTTACCAGCTCAGCCAGACACACTTCTAGGAATACTATGTCTCCTACGGAAACCCATATGAAATTATGTGAAATCAGCTTGTAGGATCTTAGAGTGTCTAATGGTACCGGGATTGGGACGTGGGTTGAGTGTCTCGAATTCAATACATAATTTTGTAGAACCGACATCTTGATTGCTGCAACTTGAACCGATAGGGCTAAAGCTAATTTATTCGGACCGTTCGCCAATAGTTGTTTATTTCTGTGATTATTTCGGAATTATGTTATAAGGGAAGTAGTATTCCGGGGTTCAGAAAAATCCCTAGGTACTTGAGAGCGTCTCCTCTTCCAACGATAGTTATAATTTACCTTGAAGTGATCAAACCATGGGATCCCGATTGCCAAAATAGGCAATGCTTCCGTTTTGCCCATTTTTATTTTTATAACCCGATAGGGTACTAAATCTGTTTTAAAGGGAGTGAAGGTTAGGTTTTAAAAAAAAAAAATGTCGGTGATTGGGTCAGTGGTGTTACAAAACAATCATCCGCATATAGCGATTTTGATTCCCTTCCTTTTACCGAGACCCCTTTAATATTTTCTGACGATAATCTAACCGGCCGCAGCTAAAGGCTCCAATACAGAGGGCAAACAAAAGTGGGGAAAGAGGGCAGCCCTGTCTAGTTTCCGTTTTTAAATTGTATTCTAAATGACAAAGATGGGGGTAGTCTAATGGAGGCTGATGGTTTTAGAGTAGAGACCCGGAGTGCGGTAATAATAAAAGGAGCCCATTGATCCATAAGCCCGCTAAGTATGGAAACATTGTGAAAGGAATCAGTTTAGGCGATCAATGATTTTCTACGTTCAAGGCTTTAACAAAGAGCATATAATCTCCTCTTTTATTTACGATATCGATAAGATCAATGGCTCTTCTGGTGTTGTCCCCACCTTGTCGACACGGGATAAATCCCACTTGATCCTTGTGAAACAAGTGCGGCATGTGAATAGATAGTCTGTTTGCCAAAATTTTTGTAAGATTTTATGGCTGCATTCAATAATCGCTATGGGTCTATAACTACCGCACTCCAGGGGGTCCCTCCCTGATTTCGGTATTAAAGTGATGTACGCGTGCAACATAGATTTCAGGAGTTGCGGCGCCCTGTAAAAGGAGTTATACAATGTTATCAAATTTGGAGTAGTGGAGGTGAACAACCTGATAATAAAGATACGTGAGCCCATCTGGGCCGGTGCCTTTCCTGAGGGAGTTCTTAATAACATCCAAAATTTTTACTCAGCTACCATTGCATTTAAAAGATTTAAGCCTCTGATGATAGGGTGGTAGGGCACATGCGTTCAAGAATTCTGTCAATATTCTAATTACGGTCAACATCCTCAATTAGCAAGGACTCGGGATATTATAGAGATTGGTGAAATATTCGTGATACATCGCTATAGGACTTAGGATCATAAATCGGCACACCCGCATTGTTCGCAAGCATGCAAGACTCTAAAACCACTCTATCATCCCGTAGCTCTTGGGCAAGAGGTGTGAGCTTTATTAGCTCTTTCAATAATATTTCTTCTTAGTAAAAAGCTAACGCTTTTTCGCACTGTACATCGCTATACTCTTTAATTTAGATCTCAAATATACTATGCGCCTCAAAGTGGACTTATCCGGGTGCTCCTCCAAACCGCTCTCCAGCCTCTGAAGTTCTATGGTATACTCATTCCACTTCTTTTGGACGGGTCTCTTTTTAGGCGGGTGCCCAGCGCTATACACTTGCCCGAAAACACGGCTTTATGCGCCTCCCTAAGAATGCGGGGATGAGATCTGAACCTACTTTAATCTTCAAAGTATTCTATGAGGTGTTGGTCTCAACTCCTCCCGTGCAGGGTTTCCTAAGGAGGGGGATCATGAGCCATCCCAGTGACAGACGAAAAGGAGAGAATTTTTTAAGGCATTTGTATTGCTTTCTGCAAAGTCAAAAGTTTACATACACTAGGATTACTGTCTTTAAACAATTTGGGACAGCCCATATTATGATGTCATGTCTTTGGAAGCTTCTGATAGGTTTATTGGCAACATCTGAGTTAATGAGAGACACGCCTGCGGATGTATTTTTTATGTACACCACAAACACACTGCTGTGTTTAACATCATGGGAAAGTCTAAAGAAATCATCCAAGATATCAGGAAGATAATTGTGGACTTGCAGAAGTCTGGTTCCATTCCTTGGGTGCAATTTCAGATACCTGAAGGTGCCTTGTTCTTCTGTACAAGCAATTATACACAAGTACAAACACAATGGGAATGTCCAGCCATCATACCGTTCAGGAAGGAGACAGGTTCTGTGTCTCAGAGATGAACGGGCTTTGGTCTAACATATACATATCAACCCAAGAACAAAAGCAAAAGTCCTTGTGAAGATGCTGGCAGAGCTGGTAAGATTGTATAACTGGATATACAATATCCACAGTGAAACTGGGCAGAAAGGGCACTCTGCCAGGAAGAAGCTATTACTCCAAAAGAAACATATAAAAGCCAGATTAATGTTTGCAAATGTACACAGGAACAAAGACCTACTATTTTGGGAGTACATGTCTGTGGTCTCTGTCGGAAATTAAATTGAACTGTTTGACCATAATGACTATCATTACAGTTGGAGGAAAAACGGAGAAGCTTGGAAGCCTAAGAACACCATCCCATCTGTGAAACACAGGGAAAGCAGCATCATGAGGTGGGGTTGTTTTGCTGCTGGAGGGACTGATATGCTTCACAAAATTGATGACATTATGAGGAAAGAAGATTATGTGGCATTACTGAAGCAATATCTCAAGACAAAAGCCAGGTAATTATAGCTTGGGCGGAAATGGGTCTTCTAAATGGAAAATGACACGAATCATACTGCCAAACTGGTTACAAAGTGGCTTAAGGATAACCAAGTCAATGTTTTGGAGAGGCCATCACAAAGCCCTGATCTCAACCATATTAAAAATGTATGGGCAAAGCTGAAAAGGCAGATGCGAGCAAGGCGACCTACAAACATGGCTCAGTTACACAAATTCTGTCAGGAGGAATTTGCCCAAATTCCTACCAACTATTGTGAGAAACTTGTAGAAGGCTATCCAAAACGTTTGAACCAAGTCATACAGTTTAAGGGCAATGCTACCAAATACTAATGGTCACATTACACGCGGCAGTCCCTGCCATGGACCATCGGAGTGTCCGTGTCTGCTATGTCTACGATGCAGCTCCGTGTGCTGGACCTGTGTCCCCACTGCTGTATACTTGCCCATCCTGGTTCCTGTCCCTGCTGCTGCGAGCGTTTTTCTTGTATTCACCAACCCTTGCTCCTGCTTCCTAGGGTCCTGTGCATGCACTGCACCTCCTAGGGTGTGCATGCAGCAGCTTTCTGCTATTTAAAAGTACTGAAATGGAAAGTAGCCTCAAAGGGGCTATTCTGTCCTTGTAGGGGTCCAAATTATCTTAAAAATAACAAAGGGTGCACCGAAAAAACAAATCAAAACATGCCTGTGTCTATGAAAGTGCTTTCTGCTTTATTCACAAAAAATGGTGGCTTTTTTTACCTTTGCAAATTAGTAGATAAGAAGCCTCAATGTTACCTGGCGTTGAGGGTCTATTGGCACATCATTATCTCACAGACCATCTCTCCAAACGCTCAGAATGTTTTTGGACAAAGGGTGTAACTCTGAAGTATGTGACCATCTTGGATTAAATGACGATCTTACTAACTACTACTGGCGGCCATTTTGTTTAACACATTAATGACATAAGTTATACCTTATCAGCTTTTACAGGCTTATTATATAGATATGTGCCTACCTATATATATTATATATATATATTTATATATATATATATATCTCTATATATATATATATTATATGTGAGCTTTATACTAACTAATACATTTAAATAGAGACACAAAGGATCAAACATTATATTACCTTTTGTTTCCCATCCCAACTTACAGTCCCCCTTGAGATTTGGTAATTTTATCTTTCCTATCCTCTTTCCCTTTGCTCTCACCCATTCCCCTATCCTCTTTCATAGTCCATCTTTTTGCGGAAGGAAATACTCGCCCGACAAGGGACGGTCCGCAGACCAACCATGGTACGCCTAGATCACCCTACACTACTATGGTCTAATTCTTTGATGGAGACGTTGTGGTTGCAGAGGGGGTAAGATGAGTCGGTGAATTCTGACGTCAATAGTCTTTCATGGGAATAGTGTCTTTAATGTCCACATCATCATAGGTGTCAGGCTTTGGACACCTGAAGGGAATGTGGTTAGTTGTCCGCTGACATTATAGAGGCCAGGCCGTGGACCAACTGTTCATATAAATGGAGTAGTCTGGTCAAGCTTTAACAATAGTTTCCTCAAAAAAGGGAGCAACACAAACAGACAATATAGAGCAAGTTTTAGTCATTACAATATGGCAATACCTATCTGGGCAAGCATTTCCCTGCAAACCCCTTAAACTATGAAGTAAACCACTGTTCCAGGGGTGTTCTGATGCCTGAGTTATGCTTCTAATTCTTCTGAGAGATCATCTAGCTTTCTAATGGCCACAGTGACTACCCATTCTGTCCTGTAATCTATCTGGGATAAATGTACGCAGGTTTTCCGTGTCATTTTGGCAACACACCATCTCCTTTATTCAGCCAACACCATGTCCAGAGCCATTCTGTTCTGCCAGGCTACAGCAGAGGTTGGGCCCTCCTGATCTGCAAGCCCTGCAGGCTCTCTGGTGTAATTCACCAAATCTCTGCTGGTTGTAATATTGTAATTTATCCACTTACATTCTTGTTGACAGTCGGATTATGGTAGTAGCAGAGATTCAAAACCCAGCGGCCACTGGTCCCTTGCTTAAACTCATCAGGGACCCCTTGGGAACTCATATAGCATCGATATACACATGAGGGTCGAGCTGCCCTTTGGGGAGGTTTTTCTTCTCCTCCTGGCTCTCACTGTGTTTCACTGGTGTCACTATCTTCTGACCCCTCACTCAATATATGGAATGGGATGAGTAACTTAGTCAAGGCACATTGTCCAGTCCAGTTGCCCTCTAGCCTGACTCTAAGCTTAAGATCTCCACATATCCAATATATGTCCCCTAGGGATTGGACCTGATTCTGTAAAACGCTGCCACTGATATTACTGTATGTGATGCAATAACATTTCTTAAGGAATTTGCCCAGGAATCTGCCATTTCCCACACTAAGGTATTAGCAGGTCGTAATTGCACTGGGTTAGGGATAGACTGTGACCCCAACTGTTGGTTTGATACTTTTTGAGGATTGGGTACTCTGCCTTCCAGTCCTCACATGGCAGCATGATCTGTGATGCTATTAGTGTATAAACTAAGAAAACATTCTTGTGCTGCTTCTGGAATATCTAGTGGGACAGTGCCTATCATGGGGCCTGGCAGCTGAACAGACATAGCAGTTTGTTTTGTTATGTTGGGCAGCTGTATATTTTACCCAATCTAGCCACAAGTTTTTATTTGAGAACCCAGTCTCTTCCCTTATAGTTTAATCAAGGGTAGGATCAGCCATGGCATGTCATGACTGGAAAGTCTGCACATGGGGATAAGCGGGTTTTTACAGGTGTGGGGTGCTGGGACTCCCAACATTTTTCTGGTCTGTATTCATGTCTTCAATTATTTTTTTCTTTTAAAACCCGTGCCCTCCCGTATATATAGCTCCCAGGACATATATGCCGCCATCGTCTCATGGAGGGTTTTCAATTAGTTGTGTGTTAGTGGCATGCTTTCAACTGGTACTACTGTTCTCGACAGGTTCCATGTCTTGTCAACCTTATTCTAGTAAGTTGGCGGTATTCCCTGTTTATCTTTCCTACTTAGGAAGCCTGTGGTCTATACTCACAGTTCATTCCCTGTGTTCCAACATTCAGCACCCAAGTAATGAAGAGGGTCCTCAATCTTCATTCGTCACACACAAGTATATAACACGTGCAGCAGAAGATTGTCAATTGTAGATGTTGCACGGTATGGGAACCTCGGGACAACAATATACATCACAAAGGCAAAACATACTGTGGCAACGTGAGCACTGCTATGAATTAAACCAAAGGGTAACCATCCTCTCTCCTTGGTAATGGCCACTGATGGGTTTTCCAAGATTTAAACAAATAGTACTTAACATGCAGTAAGAGCCACGTTCTGCTTCATCTCTGGGGGCGGAGCGAACTTTTTGCGCCGTGGCAAGCGTGGAACCAGTTAGGCTTTCCTGCCACCTTGACAGATGTGGTCGTGGCCAGCAGGACTTGGTGCGGCCCCTCAAACCTCGGCTCTAGGGTTTTACACACAAACTTCTTTTCGTAGACCAGTCTCCAGGCTGTAAACTTATGAGCAGCAACGTCTAAGTCTGGGATTCTGGAATGGAAAACTCTAGAAAGCATTAGCGACAAACTCTTTAACCCACTGCAGTAACATAACGGAATAGCGACGGTTTTGTAGCTACCAACTGTGAGGGAAATATGGCACACTAGCCTTGGGTGCACTGCATAGCAGGATCTCATAGGGAAAGAGCTGCTAACTTATCCCCGAGGCGGTGTGCCTGACTTAACCAGCTATGGGCCAGGCTGGTCTGGCCAGGGCATGCCTGATTCCTCTTGCCACTTTTAAGCATCGTGCTTAAGAATCCCGTTTATGTTTCGCATTTGCAGCTACAGCTGGGTTTTAGCGCCCGTGGCAAGCAGGTATCCCCTCCTACTCCATATAGCCCGTCTTCTCGTTCTTCTTGGCTCCCTTTCTTTTCCCAGCTTTCCTTTTCATCCAATGGTGCGTGTTCCTGCATCTTGGCCAGCAGTTTCCCTTGCAGGTTGGTGCAAGTTTTTTCTCCTGCACCACTGGAAGCTGACTTGCTTCACCTTTCTCACCTTCCTGCGGCAGTTTGGCTGCCGTGTCAGCCAAGTGGTTTCGTTTCTTCTGTATTCAGCTTCCAATGTGCCTTGATTTTTCAGTATAGCCATGTCTGTGGCCAAGCAGCAGTGCATTCCATCAGGACCTGAATGGCTTGTCCCTGTTCTACACTGGCGGGTTCCGCAGCCTGTGAGAAATACCTTGTGCTTTCCAAAAGGTCCAAAAAGTCATGGGCGACCCCGGAAAGCGTATCCTGAGTCGTATATATGTTGGCTGATTCTGCACTCTGCCAAACGTCATGATGCCGTCTTCTAGGGCTGACTTATGCGATGACAGACTTCTTTCTTCCAATACTGCGTGATGTGATGTGCTCACGGCATATCCGTGTGAAATGTTTCTGCACTGTCTGCAAATCTGGATCCATCCACAAAAAGAACCATATCCGGGTTCAAATGAAAGGTCAATCATCTTCATGATTCTAGCAATCATATGGCTTTCTTTAATGTGCACCGGATTCTTCGGATTTCCTTTCGTTCTCATTCCCCTTGAGAAGGGAAGTGCGGTGGCTGGTTGAAGACACCAACAGCGCAGGAAGATAGATTGACGTTTTATCCGGCAGGAGGAGAGAACAATGAAAGCCTGAGACGCTGTGCTGCTGAGAGATGTTGTGGTTGAGAATGGCGGAGATGTCACATGGAGCCAGATGGACATATGAGGGTCGTGTCCGAACTACGATATCCGCTTGTTTTATCAGCCAGATTGTGCTGCAACTACAGGATTGTAAACTGGAAGGTCCTCCCACTGCAGCTGGGGTCCAGTCTTGCAGGAGTATTCTCCAACTGGTCTGTTTCGGCCTCTGCATGGGCCTTGCGCTTTTAGAAACTCCCCAGGGTCATAATGTCTTTCCCTTTCCGATACAAAGAGCTTGAAGGTCTTCTGGTAGTCCGGCATGCCTAGTGCAGGGACCCTAGGCATGCCGGACATCCTAATGGGAGCAGTAGGCGGGGCTGGAGTAGGAAGTGACATGGAAGGGGCGGGCAATGGCACTAAAGGTTCAGGTAGTCTGGGTGTACTGGGCAGGGCTGGAGCAAGAAGGATGTTGGTTAACGGGGGCAGGGTGACTTGTGTACAGGTGGGCTGTGTCTGGGCGTGGTTCCCTATTCTTGCAAGCAGCAGTTCCTGTCTCACCACTGATTTTGCTCTCACACACAAGACAAGTCCCTCCGCCATTACAGACCAAGGTGTCGGCACGGTATTCACACTTTCCTTTGTTTCAAGAAACTTCTCCTGGGGATGATACACATAGGCGCTGCACCCCCAACGGGCCCCACCCTTCTTTATGATCCATCTAGTTACACCTATATACCAGGATTCAGCCATCAAACAACATTCCAAAAACCTTCATCTACCTTTTCTGTTTCAACCCTCAGACATTTCCATCTTCTTTATCACCAAATGTTTCCTGAGGTCTTACATACACGCTTTAGCTAACTTGCAAAATTCTTCAGAATACTTTATTCTCCAATACATCTCAGGCTAGAGCCCGTCTAAGGCCACTGTTCATCAAAATCTTACTTACTCTCTGACCATGGCTGCTAATTACTTTATTCCCCTGAATCAAATAAATTGAGACTCAAATCAACATTCTTAGTTCCCTTAAAAACAAAGATGTGCGCTGTGACACTTTAACTCACATACAAAAAACTTCTTTGTTTTTACAATCCTCTGTTTACATTTGAAGGACACACGAAACAGACTCGTATCGAATATTATAGAAACCAACTTCAGGCACGCTGTGCTCAACTTTTCCTCTACACCAAGGAAAGGAATTCATGATTCCACCATCAAAGGAATTCTCAATTTAATCACAAGATGCTTATTTTATTTTTTTCCCCCCAGCCAGCTAACCAGTCTCTCGCTCCACCGCAGAGACTCAGAACTCCCCTGTTATCTTCCCAGGGGAGATTCTCATAAATCACAGAGCTGGGCCTCTCGACTTTCTGCTCTGTTCCTCAGCTGCCTGTAAACACTTGCTTTCCCAGCTCTGCTTTCAATCAGTTTCAAAACATTAATACACAATAAAACAGAAATACCCCACAAGCAGTTAATTGACAGGTCATAGGTTTCATAGCATGGGGCGACTCGTTGCCTGTCAAGCCTGTGCCTAACAATAACGTATGAAACATATACAGCAGCCAATAGACAACAATCTGCTCAGAATAAGCAAAGTATAACTTACTTAACCAGACGATTTTCAGAAGAGTGACTGGCGCCTTATCTCTCATTCCGAGCTCTGCAGTAGAAGCGGCACCATTTCAGTTTTCGTTTAATAAATCAGATCCAAGCCATTGTGCCCCACGTATACAAGGCGACCTCTGAAATGGAAATAGCCTCAAAGGGCTATTCCTGTCCTTGTGGGGTCCAAATTATCTAAAAATACAAAGGGTGCACAGAGAAAAACAAATCACAACATGCCTTGCTGCTATGAAAAGTGCCTTTCTGCTTATTCACAAAATTGTGGCTATTTATACCTTGCAAATTAGTAGAGAAGAAGCATCACATGTACCTGGTTGTGAGGAACTATTAGGCACATCCTTATCTCCAGAGCCACCTCCTCACAGCTCAGAATTTTTTGGACACAGGTGTAACTTCTGAATAAGGTGCCATCTTAGGATTGCACTACGATCTTCCACTAACTACACCGGCAGCCATTTTGTATTAATCACATTAATGACAAAGATCTACCTACAGCTTTACATGCTGTATTAATAGTATGTGCCTACTATATATATATAATATATATATTATATAGTATAAAATATTATATATATATTATATATACACACACACATGATGTATATGTAGAGGTATATACCAACTAATGCCATTAAAAATAGAGACTCCAAAGGATCACACATATATAACCTTTGTTTCCCATCCACTACAGTACAGTGTCCCAATTGCCTGCCTCTTGACCTGTGACCTCTCGCTATAAGAGGAACTTCCTGCCTTTGCTCCAGTGTCAGTTAATTGGATTACATTGTGTTGTGTGCTTGTCCATCTTTACTCCTGACCTGCTCCTGGGTTCTGCTATTCAGGACTTAACCCTTGAGATGCTTGGTTCAGTTTCTACTGTCCATCAGAGCACCTGACCACCTGGCTGTTGTTTCTGCTGTGCACCTGTCCAGTTACCTGCTGTATTCCTGTTGCTGTACCTGTTTGCTACCCACCCACCTGGGACCTGTATTCCTCCTACAGCTATCTACCTGTTACCATCACTCTCAGTGTGTGGTGTTTCTGTCCTGCACCCCGGCTGTCAGCACGGGTAGCAACATCAGGGATAGCGACCTGGAGGTTCCCCGCAGCAAAGTCCGTCTGACCTTGCAGCGGGCCCCTTAGACAACACTCCCTGGTGTGGGCCTCCATCTCTACCATCTTCGCCCCCAGTGATCACAGTGGATCCACACCTGTTTACCAACAATAGGCGTGTCAGTGCCTACTGTCACCACCGGATCGTTACACTAATAAAATGTATGTTAACTTTTGTCTTGCAGAAAGTAATAAAAATGCCTTCAAAAATTCTCTCTCATTATTCTGGCATTTGGCAAATAATAAATAATTTATTTCCTAATTGACCTAAAGCGGTAAGGTTTATTCGGATTCCATGAGTGAGAATAGTGAGAAAACACATGCATATGTTGTATTTTTATATAGCTGTATGTAACTTCTGGTTTCACCTGTACATAGTCACGAGAATCGAGTCGGGGCAGGCAGAAGGTCAAGGGCAGCGGCAATGGTTCTGGTCGTGACAGCAGAAGGTCAGAGGCAGGCGGCAGAGTTCGAGTCGGAAACGTAGCGAGAGGTCTGGTACACGGAAACGCAGGATACACTTAAAGGAACGCTTTCTCTAAGGCTCGGGGCAACATAGATCCAGCAGGAAGTGACGTGGTTGCAACACTTATAAGGAACAAAGCGCCCTGTAATTACCCAATTACCAGGCGTCACTGCCCTTTAAATTCACAAGGAACGAGCGGCAAGCGCTTAATGGCCCCTCCAGAGCAGAGGGCGCGCTAGGCGCGCAAGGAATCCGGCCGGCAGGGGACTCGCACCGGAACGGGAGCGAGGCCAGGGTTGAGTGTGGCGATGGAACGGTTTGGCGCCGCGGCCGGACCAGTGCGTCCCGCGCCCCCCCGTCCACGACGTGACCCATTATGGGGAATGCGGGTGCAACCGCGGTCCGTGGCCCGGACCGCGGCGCACCCGTTACACTAAAAAAGTTTAATTGGCAGAAAAAACTTCAAGTTTCACATCAGAATCAAAATTGGACCTCTGTTGTTTGGCAAAGGGTTGCTTTCTATAATGAGTTGCCTTTTCTGCTTTACCAAATTAATGGACATTGGTGAGTCAGGCAAGAATCAAAGAACAAACACCCTGCATTCATTCCTAGAAGAACGCAAGTCTGGGGAATAATTTGTGGCATTTACTTCTGTGGTAGGCACTCTCAACCAATTTGGGTATGAATCCATCCTTATAGATCCCATACATGCTGATTGTCTACTCTGGGGCACATGGGATCTTCCAGCAAGACAATGCAACATGTCAGACAGCTACAAATGTCCAACATTCATTTTAAGAGCATGAACATGACTTCCAAATATTACTCTGGCCCCCTAACTTCACAGACTTGAACCCAATTGATAAAATGTGGAACCACCTCAGTCCAAAATCCCCCCCAAGATTTTTTTTTTCCCCACTGCTCTATGGATACCACTATGCACCTTTCAGCAGCTGTGGAAAGCATTACAGTCAGCTTGGATCCATATACCTGTGACAACATAACAGGAGCTTGACGAGTCACTCCCAGCCCGCTGCAGACAGATGTGACTCTGGATATTAGTTTGTGGTCCTAATAATGTGACTCATCTGTGTAAACATAGCTGCTGAGTGGTAGTGCTCATGTTAACAGTTGGAGGAACCTGCCCATGACTGTTGTGATGGTGGCCATTGTTAGCAGCTGGGGGCATGATTGTATACTAATAGTTTTGTCCTCTGAAATGCCTTCTGGTGAGGTGTTAGGAGAGAAGAGGCGGAAACAGTCAAATTGCCATTGGAATTGGAAGGAAGAGAGATGGATTTTGGTCTGCAGGCACACTCACCACTAAAGACAGGAGCTCTGGTCAGGCAGGTAATGGTGCAGACTGTAATCTGTACAAGTTGCTGGTGATGCCAATACCGATGCTATGATGGCTATGCTGGCTATGATTAAGGGCACATAGTGCCAGAAACGCGTCTCTGCACATATCTTTTACCGCAATGCCTCCTTATTTAACAGATGTGTATACATTAATAAAGGAGTGATTTTATTCCCAACCTTTTCCCATCCTGATAACGCTGTCCTGCTACAATTTTCTCTTTTCACAATACCGATGCCACACTCCTCTCTAGAAGCTTGTCCTGAGGAAGAGGATACTGCTGGGTGCTGTGTTGTGGCAGACTGAGAGGAGTTTGTGAGCAAGTCCCTTGACACCACCACAGGAAGGCATGAGTAGCTCAAGCCATAGTGGAATAGTTAGATAGTTTGTAAGGCTGAGAAAAGACAGACGTCCATCCAGTTCAGCCTATTGTGCTACAGTGTTGATCCAGAGGAAGGCAAAACCCCCATGAGGTAGAAGCCGATTGTCCTCATTTTAGGGAAAAAAATCCTTCCCGACTCCAATCTGGCACTTTATCATACACGTTCCTCTGCAGAGAGTTCCACAGTCTCACTGCTCTTACAGTAAAGAATCCCTTTCTATGTTTATGTAGAAACCTTCTTTCCTCTATATGTAGAGGATGCCTTCCTTGTACTGAATACAGTCCTAAGTATAAATAGATCACGCAAGACATCTCTATATTTATCCTTGATACATCTCTACATACTTTATTAGGTCACCGCAAAGCTGTCTTGTATTCTTTGTGAGGGGTGACTAGGGATTTGTGGGAGAACGATGTTCTCATCATGTGCATTTATACACTAGCACAGTTAAGTGGTTTTTCAATCCTAATTACTGGAGCCAGCTCTTTACAGCAGCTTCAAGCACTCACTTGCTCGTTAGCTGTGGACAGTCTACAGCAGTGATTTGGCAATATCAACTCTGCAAATACCTGACTGAGGACTGAAAGAGTGGGACAAAGGGTAAGGAAGGGTCTAAACAGCAGTGTGCAAGGCTACACAGCTCTAAAAGGTAAAAGTTTGTCAGTAATAAACGTAAACAAGCTCCTGTGTTGCTAACAAGACACATCAGCTAGCGACTTTACTATCCTGGCCAGGGCTCTAGAGCCTTCTAGAGCACAGAGATTTGGTCACAGGTAGAGTTCACTACATTTCCCTGTCATCTTCCTCTGTGGATACAGAAGAGAAAAAAATGTTTAATAGGTTTGCTTTCTCCTCACTTCCTTCTACAATATCCCCTACACTTCTTTTTCAAAATCTTAAGCTTTTATATTTTTAGTGTTTATATAGTTGAAGAATTTTTTGTTAGTTTTCCTCTCTTGCAATATGCACTTATGTCTCTAGCTTTGACGTCTTTATCTGTTTTTACATAATTTATCTTTTTTCCTTATAGCTATATCAGTGCTTCAATCACACCATTCTGTATTACGTAGCTTAATTGTTTTTTTTTGTTGTTTATTGCCTCCTTTTCATTTTTGTTAACCCACATTACTTTTTTACTATTTCTAACCATTTTATTCCCATAAGGTATGCACCTCTCATAGTCAGTGTTTAACCCCTTAGGCTATATTCACACGGCTGATTTTGACGCTGTTTTCGGAAAGGTTTTCGGAGTGTTTCAGCTCCCAACTTAGCATCAAAAAAGCCTCTAAAATACCCCCAGTTCATTTTCATTGATTTTAATTAATTTTAAACAGCCTGTAAGTTCACACACGACGAGTTTTTTCTGCGCGTTTTAGGCGTTTCTTTGGAAGCTTTTTTTTTACGCTGAAAAAGAATCGTCATGTCAATTCTTGAAGTGTTTTCAGCGCTGAAAATCCTCATAGGAATCAATGAAAAGTTTCAAAACCTCGTCCAAAAGCTTCAAAGACGCGCCTAAAACCTCCTCTGAAGAAGTATTTCAGTGTCCAAACAGCTTACAAATAAGTCGTGTGAACATACCCTTAGGGTTGCAGCAATTTTAAAATTTTTGGTTTACATTTTTTTCCACTCAGCTGTCTTATAGCCATAACTTTTTTTTATTTTTCGGTCTACATAGTCGTATGAGGGTTTTTGCTATTGACCGCACCACATAATGTACTGGGAAACCCCCTTAAAATTCTGTGTGGGGTGGAATGTAAAAAAAATGCAATTGTACCACTTTTTGAGGGGTTTTGTATTTATGGAGTTCACTGTTTTTGGTCATAAAACAGTCCAAAATAATAAAGTTAGCATGAAGCTGGCTGGACTTCGGTTGGGACACTCTGTAACGATTCTACGTCAGGGCTATTTAGAAAATACGAAACAGCTGAAAAAGAGAGAAGTTAGCCTCACTTCGCATGCGTCAACTCTTACAGAATATCTAAAAGTACAAAGGATTCCAAGGGGGCTAAGAAGTCCATTACAGCCCATCCTCCTGCAAGAGGATTTGGTGTACAAAGAAAAAATGGTACGCCATCGGAAATCAATACTCACTAAGACTTGATATATTTGTCTGTACAACACCTACAATTAAACATTGATTCTCATACTCAAAGAAATCAAAGTCATAGAGAGGTAATTTAAAAAACAATGTACCAACTGAAGATTTTTGACAAGAAAAAGGAAGATCAAAAAAGTTGACTTAGGAGAAACAAAAGAACCAATTGCTTCAGAATAAACTAAAGAAATAAGAAAGGAAGTAAGACTACCTACAAATAATCGGTGTATCCAGGGCAGAAGAACGCCATAAACAAAGAACGAGTTAACAGAGCCGAAGAAAATAAACCGCAAAGTGGAGCGCAAACCTCAAGATTTCTGAGAGCAACTGGATCAATTAAGTCGCACACCAAATGAGAAATGATTCCCAAGAAGGAAAATCCCCCCGTGATTTTTTAGGAATGCAAATAGATCAGCGATACGGATCCAGGAGAAGCCTCTGCTGGAGTCGACCCTGAAAAGAAATACACGCAAGGGGAAACCCCGCCAAAGAAAAAAAATGAACAGCATGGTCCAAAATATTTCTTCCAAGAAACTGTCTGAAGCCCATTACTTCTATAATGAACAAAGGGCTTAATTTTTGTACCGTCCGACTTCTATACACCCCCTTTTCAATTAATTTTGACTTTTTTCGCCTGAGTAGAGCAATTAGATTAAAAAAAAATGTTATTTTGGACCCAAAAACACCACCTCTAAACAAACAGATCATGTCCAAGTACGTTAAAATCAACGACAGTCACTTTGACCCTGAGATTTCTACTCCACCAGCGCTGGAGTTGTTCCAACAGTGGTGTTATAAGACGTTAAGATAAATGGGATACTGTTTTAAAATACAATACAAATACAGAAATCACTATACAGGAGAGAAAAGCATGTACATGAATTAAAAAACCATAGAAAAAATAGTCTATCAAAAAAAGCTGATAAGGGGGGAGACGGTGGGTGGTGCAAGACAGGCTTGAGTACATACAGAGGCTTACACACCTTCAACTATATGAACCCAATAGTGATATCCAGGAGAACAAGGACCTGCGACCACCGACAAGTAATTACAGCGAAAAATATAGGATATACTTAGTGGAGGCAGAGGAAAGGTGTTATCTACTCCTAAAGAAAAATCCCTCGCTTCTATGTGTGCATCCCCGGGTTCCACGTTATATCTAGTGCCAAAGACACAAAACAACTTATGAAACCACCAGGCGACCGGCCATATCGTATCCGGCATAGGTTCCATTCATGGGCCCATTGGCTATCTATGTAGATTGCTTTCTACAGAAATATATCAAGAAAAGATTTACATCACCCTTAAATGATACTGGCACTTCTTAAGAGAAATTGAAAAGCACAGAATAGATGAGAATCTTCTGTTCTGAACAATGATAAAAAAGTCACTTTTTACCATATACCTAACCAAGAAGCAATTGAGATAATCAGCGAGACGCTTATGAATGACCTAGCTTGTTGTGCCAATGCGCCAAATCAATTTTATTATACTCTTCTTGATAATACTTACATAACAATTATTTTAAGTTTGGCAATGAATCTTTTATCTTCCAATTGCAAGTGAGTTTCAATTGCTCACGCAGCTGCGCTGAGCAATAGCCACAATCTCATGATAGCCAATGAAAAGAAATAAGTATATTCCAGACAAGACTTTCACAATCAGTAATACAACTGTTTGAGATACGTCGATGACGTTTTTTGTTTATCTATCGGAAAGTGCTCTATAGAAAAACTCACTGAGTTTATAGCCTCTTTAATCAAATGCATCCGCTTATGACAGTTAAACCTCTACCAACATGATACAAATAAGATCCAGTACTTAGACGTAACATTAAAAAGATGTCCTCGGGATAAATACCACGCTTTATATAAAAAAAAACGTGCGATAAAAAATAATGTACTTCATAGATCTAGTCACATGAGCACCACAATTAGTACAGGAAATCCCAAAGGACAGTTGATTAGACCAGCGAGAATTTGCTCAAAGAAAGGCTCTAATTATAACAAGAAAAATCCTTATCGAGAAATCATAGCTAGTGGGCTATAAGAAGAAGAATTGGAGACTTGGCAGAAGAAGAGAGAATAGGCTACTTAACAGGAACGATTTACTTAAACTAGAAAGTAAAGTTGATAGAATGAGAAGGCTTATGTTCCTTAGCACGTTTTGATACACATAGTGGTTTAATACGAATTCCATCAAAAAATATTGGTATCTACTTCTCAAAGAATGCCAAAATATGGTAAACTATTTACACATATTCTCCAAGATTAGTTTACAGAAAGGGACGACTGTGGGAAATAACAATTGTATCCTCACGAGCTGAAATAAAATAAAATCTTAGGAAAACAACAGAAACAAAGTAAAACACAAAGGCAAATGTAAAAAAACCCCCGTGCCTTAATTGCTGCAATTGCAGCACAAATTAATAAAGGGACCCCATATTTCCCACAATCCTTACAAAAGGTACAACAATTTTCCCATAATAAAGGGGGTCTTATCCTGTAAATTTCCAAAGGGTGGTTAAAACTTCCTAAAATGCCCATGTGGTACAGGGCTATGTGGCCAAACCACACGGCAAATAAAACCATATTACAGAACACAAATCCTCCATACGGAACAGCCTAGTCCTATGTTGAATCAGCAATGTTGAAAAAAAAAAAAAAAATTTGAAGAAACAACTGT
>JAODAL010001568.1:0-224985 GCA_025379985.1 Phyllomedusa bahiana | reverse complement strand
ATAAAGGCTAGGCAGGATTGCTAGTGGACAGGAAAGGTCATAAACAGAAACAAAGGTAGGCTTAGCAGTAGGTACAGTATCTCAAAAAAGTAAGTACACCCCTTACCTTGTTGTAAATATTGGATTACATCTTTTCACGGGACAACACTGAAGATCTGACACTTGTATAGTAGTTTAAATTTGGTGAGCCCTCAAAAAAAAACCTCAACACCGTGAACTCCATGCCAATAAGACATAAAGGGTTTTTTCCACGAAGGCATTTCATGCCTGGTTTTTCCAGTTTCAGCTTTCAATAGTGAGTGATATGATTTGTTTGAACTGCATACCATATGATCCAGCAGGCTTGACATCACTATGCCTTCCCCCACTGTGTGCTCACTCTAGTCAAACAAAGGTCTGTTTATGTAAAGAACTGTGGTTAGTGCTTCTGCCTTTCATCATAGGGGACCTAGATTCAAATCCCTGCAGGAGCCAAATATGTGAATTTTTTTTCCTCAGTGCATACAACTGATTGAGGTTTCTTTTTTCTTTAATTTGTTTGCACTGTTTGAATAATAACTAAGGAGAACAGAGGATGGGAGTAGAATGAAAGCACCTGGGGTTGAACACTCACTCAGCAGTCAGTGTGGATGATTACTAGGAAGGGAATACAACTGACAGTAGCTGCCTGAAAGGAGAGGTGATGTCTGAGTTAAAACAAAAATGGTACAAAATGTTTAATAATGATAAATGGTGAAAATGTTTATTATTTAATTTGAAAGCTTCCCACTTCAATTTTACCTCATGGCAAAAACCCCTTTAATACAGTGCTGAAAAATAATGGCCACACAAAATATTGACACTTTTGGTAAAATTTGTCCATTTTCACTTAGGGGTGTACTCACTTTTCTTGTCAATTAGGGGTGTACTCACTTTTGTTCCAAGCGTTTTAGACATTGAGGGTTGTTTGTTGAGTTATTTTAGGGAGTACAAAATTTACACTGTTATACAAGTTGTACACTGACTACTTTACGTTGTCAAGGCATTACGGCAAAGGAGCTGAGAAGCTCAAGCGCCCTCTCACTGAATTTTTAGAGAGCAAAAAGGGATATTAGCCAAGCCAGTATCACTCATCTGCAGACAGCTGTTTCAGGGTTTTGCCCATCATCAGTGTAGAGCAGAACGATATTGGCTGGCTGTGTTGGAGGCAATGAGTGGCTCAGAATTGGGAATATCTTTCCTTGGAGAGAGCAACATATAGGTGTGTGGAGTTTTGAATTGCCTTTTTGCCCTCCACTAAGCATCTGCATATCACAAGTCATTATGGGAAAGGAGCTGAGCAGCTCAAGCGTCCTCTCTATTGGATGTAACAAATCCTCAATTTGCTTTGGACTCACTGAACCTTTAGAGAGAGAAAAAGGGATATTAGCCAAGCCAGTATCACACACCTGAGGTTTTGCCCCTCATCAGTGCAGAGAAGAGCAAAACTGTCTGGCTGAGTGGGAGGCAATGAGTGGCTCAGAAAGGGGGAGAGCACCATATAGGTGTGTGGATTTTTGAATTGCCTTTTTGCCCTCCACTAAGCATCTGCTTTACTTTGTATCAAAGTGTCATATCCCCACTGTTGTCCTAAGTAAAGATATTATACAATTTTTACAAAAATGTGAGGGGTGTACTTACTTTTATGAGCTACCGTATAGATAATAATGAACAGACAGAATTATAGGAAGGCAGGCTGGCAAACAGAATTATGGGCAGGCAGACTAGGCAGGATAGCTACTGGGTACGAGGAGTGATAGATGTACAGAAGGATAGGCAGAAAGAGAAGATAGATTAATAAAGTAACGAGGACGGCAGGGCAGGTAGAGACAAAGTGAGTAGTGTTGAGCGATGAAATCGCCAAAAGTTGAAATGTGGCAGATTTTCACTAAAATCTTGGTTCCGCGCTGAAGAGATTATTTCTCTTAAAATCTGATGAATAATCGACCATCGTGGGTTCCAATCGCGACATTTTTGCCGCTTCCTTAAATTTTGGCGGCCAGCCAATCAGCGCAGAGCACAGGGGGGGGTTAAGAACATCACCAGTGGGGTGTAGGGATCTCTTTGGCTGCTGAAATCACATGACCTCGTTTTATCTATGTCACTGCACTTCCTGATTGGCAAAATTAGCTACTATACAGCGAACAGAAAGGATCACTGTCTCTCTGCTGAGCTTTTTTAAGAGCTAATAGAGATTATTTCCCAGCGATTTTACAACTGAAAAGGATCTTTGATAGAGTAGTTAGCTTAGGGTACAGCAAGATTAGACAACTCTCTAACTAATTAGTATTAGTTAGAGATTTGGAAACAGCTCCAGTGCTCTGAACAGCACAGCTGGTGGGGGGGGGAGGGGCGCCTCCTTGTGGGGTGCACGTCAACATTTATATGACTCATATTTCTCCTCCCAAGCTACGCTGACATAACCATTGAACGGAGTGGATTAATTTAGCCTGTGAATTTTTTTCTGTGACTCTTGTAGCCTAATTGTCTTGACTAAGACATAGCACATATCCAGTTTACTGTTATGGATTTTAAAGGGGTTGTCTCACTACAATGATTCATGTTACCTCAGTCCTGTTTTCTTGGCTTCATTTTGAATTTAGGGGGGTGTTTACTGGCTTCTACTAGGCTGTAGTAGAAGCCAGGTCTGTAGCTATAGCAACCAGTGCTGGCAGCCTATCAAGAGAGATCAAACAGGTCTGTAGCTATAGCAACCAGTGCTGGCCGCCTATCAGGAGAGGTCAAACAGGTCTGTAGGTATAGTGACCCGTGCTGGCAGCCTATCAGAATAGATCAAACAGTTCTGTAGCTATAGTGACCTGAGAAGCTGATGCAGCCCATGCAAGAGGGCAGGGGTGTAACTTTTGGTTCAAAAAGTGGGGGGACCAATTTTCCCTCTCATCCCCTATGTTCCTATCCCTCCCTCCTTCACTCGCCTTCCCTTTCACTTCCCCTCCCTTCCCTTCTCTTCCCTCCTCTCCCTGCAGTGAAGTGGCTCCCTCTAACCCAGCTACAGTGGTGGCCAAAAGTATTGGCATCCCTGCAATTTTTGTCAGAAAATACTCAGTTTCTCCTAAAAATTGATTGCAATCACAAATTCTTTGGTATTAATATATTTTTTTAAATTTTTGGCTTGCAATGAAAAAACACAAAAGAGAATGAATCAAAAATCAAATCATTGATCATTTCACACAAATCTCCAAAATGGGCTGGACAAAAAGAAATTGGCACCCTCAGCCTAATACTTGGTACCCACAACCTTTAGCCAAAATAACTGCGAAAAAAACCGTTCCGGTAGCCATCAATGATTTTTCTTACAATGCTCTGCTGGAATTTTAGACCTTTCTTCTTTGGCAAACTTCCTCCAGGTCCCTGAGATTTGAAGGGTGCCTTCTCCAAACCGCATTTTGAGATCTCCCCAACAGGTGTTCTATGGGATTCAGGTTTTGGACTCATTGCTGCCACTTTAGAAGTCTCCAGTGCTTTCTCTCAAGCCATTTTCTAGTGCTTTTTGAAGTGTGTTTTGGGTCATTGTCTGCTGGAAGACCCATGACCTCTGAGGGAGCCCTAGCTTTCTCAACTGGGCCCTACATTATGCGGGCAGAATGTTTTGGGAGTCTTCAGACTTTCATAATGCCATGCACACGGTCAAGCAGTCCAGTGCCAGAGGCAGCAAAGCAACCTAAAACATCAGGGAACCTCCGCCATGTTTGACTGTAGGGACCGTGTTCTCTTTTTTGGGAATGCCTCTTTTTTTTTTCCTGTAAACTCTATGTTGATGCCTTTTCCCAAAAAGCTCTACTTTTGTCTCATCTGACCAAAAACATTCTTCCAAAACATTTTAGGTTTTCCCTCAGGTAAGTTTGGGTAAACTCCAGCCGGGCTTTTTTATGTCTCGGGGTAAGAAGTGGGGTCTTCCTGGGTATCCTACCATACAGTTCCTTTTCATTCAGACGCCGACGGATAGTACGGGCTGACACTGTTGTACCCTCGGACTGCAGAGCAGCTTGAACTTGTTTGGATGTTGGTCGAGGTTCTTTATCCACCATCTGCACAATCTTGCGTTGAAATCTCTCGTCAATGTTTCTTTTCCGTCCAAATCTAGGGAGGTCAGCCACAGTGCCATAGGGAGGTTAGTCACAGTGCCATAGGGAGGTTAGCCACAGTGCCATAGGGAGGTTAGCCACAGTGCCATAGGGAGGTTAGCCACAGTGCCATGGGGAGGTTAGCCACAGTGCCATAGGGAGGTTAGCCACAGTGCCAGGGGGGAGGTAAGCCACAGGGCCAAGGGGAGGTTAGTCACAGTGCCTTTAGGGAGGTTAGCCACATTGCCATGGGGAGGTTAGCCACAGTGCCATGGGGAGGTTAGCCACGGTGCCTTGGGGGGTTAGCCACAGTCCCTTTTGGGGAGGTTTCCCAACAGTCCCCATGGGGAGGTTAGCCACAGTGCCATGGGCTTTACATCTAGGGAGGTTAGCCACAGTGCCATAGGGAGGTTAGCCACATTGCCATGGGGAGGTTAGCCACAGTGCCATGGGCTTTACATCTAGGGAGGTTAGCCACAGTGCCATGGGGAGGTTAGCCACAGTGCCATTGGGAGGTTAGCCACAGTGCCAAAGGAAGGTTAGCCACAGTGCCATAGGCTTTACACTTCTTGATGACACTGCGCACGGTAGACACAGGAACATTCAGGTCTTTGGAGATGGACTTGTAGCCTTGAGATTGCTCAGGCTTCCTCACAATGTGGATTCTCCAGTCCTCAGACAGTTCTTTGGTCTTCTTTCTTTTCTCCATGCTCAATGTGGTCACACAAGGAACAGGACAGAGGTTTTGAGTAAAACTTTAATCCATGTCAACTGGCTGCAAGTGTGATTTAGTTATTGCCAACACCTGTTAGGTGCCAAGGTAAGTTACAGGGCTGTTAATGACACAATTAGAAGCATCACATGATTTTTCAAACAGTGCCAATACTTTTGTCCACTCCCTTTTTTTATGTTTGGTGGAATTATATCCAATTTGGCTTTATGACAATTCTTTTTGTGGTTTTCCATTGAAGACAAATTAAAAGAAGATAAAAATACCAAAGAATTTGTGATTTCAAATCATTTTCAGGAAAAAAACTGAGTATTATCTGACAGAATTGCAGGGGTGCCAATACTTTTGGCCACCACTGTAGGAGGTCTGAGGGAGTGTTGTTAGCTCCTCCAGCAGGTCCAGGCGGAGTCCTTAAGACAAACACTTTTGGTGCAATCTGTAAGGTTATGAGTGGTTTTCTTAATTTTTTCTGAGTTCAACGGATGGGACTAAAATCATTTACTCCATTAATTTGTTTACATACAACAGAATGAGGAAAATAAAGAACTCAATCTTTAATGTTCCCCTAAGAATCCTTATGTCACATACTGTACCCAAAATGTATTTATTGCATACTATAAAACAAAAAATTAACAGCACTTCACTGCACCCAGAAATGAATTATATTAACATTTTAGACATAGAAATTACATTACTAACTGCACCTTAGAAATGAATTGCACATTGTACGCAAGAAATAATATAATTCACTGTACCCCAAAAATGTATTATATTACACACGGAACCCTAGAAATGAATTACATTATTCACTGTACCCCAGAGATTACATTACACACCATACACGAGAGATTGCATTACACACCATACATGAGAGATTACATTACACACTGTACCCCACAGATTACTACATTACACGCCAAACACCAGATATTACATTACCCACTGTACCACAGAGATTACTACATTACCCACTGTACCCCAGAGATAAGTTTACACACCGTACCCAGTATTCTGATTATTCACTGTACCCCATAGTTACATTACACACTGTACAACAGAGATTACATTATTAAACCCTATCCCAGAGATTTTACATTTAAAACTGTACAACAGAGATTATATTATACTATACCCCAGAGATTATTACATTACACACTGTACCCATACTTGCCAAATTTTGAAAGTGGGAAAGTGTGAGAGTCAAAGGGGTGGCGCGTGCAGCACCCAAATTTTGCATGACCACGCCCCATCTTGATGGTAAGCCACGCCCTCCAAAAAAAAGCCAAAGCCACACCCACTCCACCTAACTGCAATGACTGTGGAAGAAAACTAAATTAGGGTTTTGGAATCACCTAGCTTTCCTGGACATTGGCTTTCCTATTCAGCATCCAGGAGAGTGCCTGAACCTATACCATTACAATCAATATTTCTACCATACAGTGACCATATAGTGGTAGATACCTCTAGCCAGGTTGTTGCCCCTTATAGCCAGGTAGTAGCCCCCTTATAGCCAGGTAGCTGCCCCCTTATAGCCAGGTAGCTGCCCCCTCTAGCCAGGTTGTTGCCCCCTCTAGCCAGGTTGTTGCCCCCCCTATACAGGTTGTTGCCCCCACTAGCAAGGTAGTAGCCCGCACTAGCCAGGTAGTAGCCCCTTAAAGCCAGGTAGTGCCCCCCTATAGCCAAGTAGATGCTCCCTATAACCAGGTAGATGCTCCCTATAACCAGGTAGTGCCCCTTATAGCCAGGTAGTGCCCCTTATGGTCAATTAGTGCCCCCTAAAGCCAGGTAGTGCCCCTTATAGCCAGGTAGATTCTCCCTATAACCAGGTAGTGCCCCCTTGTAGCCATGTAGCGCCACTTATCGCCAGGTAGTGCACCCTTATCTCCAGGTAGTGCCCCCTTATCTCCAGCTAGTGCCCTCATATAACCAGGTAGTGCCCCTTATAGCTAATAAAAATAAAATAATAAAAACTACTTACCTTACCAGGTTCCCTGCAGCGCGTCCAGCTCCGGAGATCTCCTGGGCCGGCGGAGGCTGCCGACCAAGGAGGATCAGCATCGCAGGGGGTGTGAGTACAGCCATGCATCACACCCCCTGCGACGCTGATATGTATGTACAGAGCTCACCGAACGCTGTACATACACGGGAGAAGGCAGGAGGAACAACCCCTCCTGCCTCCTCCCTGTACGAGCACCTGCACTGAGTGTGCAGCTGCTTACTGATTCTGTGCGGGTGTTGTAAAGTGACCATACAGAGTCCATGAGAATCGCTGGGTGGGTGAGGCGGGCGGCCACGGCGCCCCCTCTGGTGAGCGGCGCCTGCTTCACCCGCCCATCAGAACGGCAGGAGGTTCGCTAACCCTTCCAGGGGGGCGGGAGGTGACCCCCATTTGTGGAAACCTCCCGCCCAAATCGTGAGAGTGGGTATTTATGACTGTACCCCAGAGACTACATTAGACAAGGTACCCCCAAAATTTTGTTTTTGTTTATATACATATATTGAACACAGACACACTACGCACTTAGGGTGGGTTCACATGACGTTTTTTTGGCACTGACAGTGTCATTTGCTGGTTGGAAATTTGGTGCTTGCAAATGCAGAATTCCGACAACCAAATGACCCAGACTGCCTGCGACATGTCTCTCCCTCCAAGTGCTGTCAGTGCATAAAACACCTCAAAGAATTTTGTGTAGGCGCTGACAGTACGCGCCAAAAATACTCGAGTAAAATCGGTGTCATCTAAACAACTACACTGATTTTACAAAGGGTATAATGTAAATCAGTTTCCTGTCTGATTGGACACCAGTTCTGAGGAAGTTCCAGCACTGAATCCGCCCCGGAATCAGCCTTCATATCTTCTGCATGAATGTACCCTTAAGGTATTTTCATAAGGCGTATAGCGGGACGTACTGTGCTCTCTGCTATATGCCAGGTGTTTTAGAAGTACGCGCTGGCCAGTCCACACTTCTAAAGTACTGTGGGGCCGGCCCCATTCACTTTCATTTTCCCTGGCGCGTAAGTGCAGAGAAGACGTGACATAGCTAGACACATGGCTGTACAGTATATACACATTTCACATATACAGTACATACCCTACTCACATGCACACTCAAAGTCTGGCACCCTTGTCCCCTCCTTACCTGTCTCCTATAGTCTGGTGCGTTGGCATTCGGCAAGGGGCTTCCTTTCTTCTCTAATGAATGTGAGCATAGGGGAAGGGGTATTAGGGGAGGAAAAAAAACACCCCGATACAGAGTTGCTGGACGGGAGCAACTCTGTTGGGTTAAGCGCCCCTGCTGACTCCTCCTAACAATCAGCGCTGGCTCACTCGCATGCCCTTTGAGGCTTTTACCTCTCTGCCCCCCCAAGATGCACAGAAATATAGGAGGCAAAATTTTTAACTTCTTCCCCTCCTGCTCTCCCCTTTCCCACATACCGTATTTTAATGCTTTCATTGGTCATTTTTTTTTGGGAGGGAAAAAAAGTGGGGAACCGTCCACCCCAGAAAAAGTGGGGGGGAGGGGACCAGTCCCCTCCGTACCCCCTAAAGTTAACCTATGAAAGGGGGGGGAAATTTATGGAAAGGTAGGATCCCATTAATGGAAAACCTATTGAAAAGGGGACTTTTTTTTTGCAAGTCTTTAACATAAAAAGCGCGATCCCTGGGGTGAACAACCCCCTTTAATTGGCCCCCACCCAATTTTTTGGGGTAAGAATGAACTGGTGTTCCTCTCCCATAGACTTTTAAAGGGGAACGGGAGATTAACGCAACAAGATCAAACTTGGGAGATTTCCCCAAAAATTTGGAATCGACTCGAACGATAATTGGCCGAACGCTCATCCTACAATGAGGGACCAGGGGAGGGTGACTGGGCACAAAAAAATAACAGCATGAGGAGTAGCAGGATGATGGGTTTATGTAATGATGGGCGTCTGATTGTCATCTCTGATTGATGCAGAACATCATGTGGATAAAGTATAGAATAACAATCCATCATTCCCCCTCCGTCATCAAAATTTTCCCTTTTCTCGGTTTTTAGAAAACACCAAGCATTTTTTTAAGATTAGACGCGACAAACACCTTTTCTCCCCACCCCACTGAAGGCCCCGCTCAAGCCCCCCCCTTGGGGGCCCATAACACTTAAACACTGAAAGGCCGGCTCGGCAGCTCCCAAACCCCTGGGGGGACCATAAAAAACCTACACTGATAGGGCCGGCTCGGCAGCTCCAGCCCCTGGCACCATAACACTCTACACTGAAATGGAGTCTAATTCCATAGAACCCACTAATTATTAACATCCATATACAAAAAAAGTGCATCACTGAACTCCCTTTCCCGCCCCTAAAAAAACGCTCTGCCATTTTCACAGGTTCAGCTGTGATTAATTAAGAACTCCCCAATTCATTAAAATTTCCCAGTCTGGGGGGCACCTTCCCCTACGGCAGGCCTGCCCACACAATTTTTGACATTGCAGTTTTCAGTGTAGACTGTAAGAAATTGATATTAAAAGTGAAAATTTCACAGATGTTACTAGAAATCCAATTTCAGTATTGAAGCCTGATTACCTCAACCTTCTTCTTATTAATGACATATATAAGCCCTGAATAACCTAATGCGCTGCAGATCCCCCAAAAATAGTAGATTATTATGACAATACGGAGTGAATTAGTGTTACGGTGAAGGACAGGCTGCACAGAGTAGAACAGAGGCCTTGAGAAGCTCAGTAGAGGACTAGAGAAGCTTTGATGGAAACCCTATATATCACAGAACTCACCTCCTCTCCTCTATCATATAACCCTATATATCACAGAGCTCGGCTCCTCTCCTCTATCATATAACCCTATATATCACAGAACTCACCTTCTCTCCTCTATCATATAACCCTATATATCAGAGAGCTCAGCTTCTCTCCTCTATCATATAACCCTAATAATATCACACAGGCACAGCACCACTCTCAAACATATAACCCTATATATCACAGCGTTCATCTCCTCATCTCCTCTATCATATAAACCTTATATCACAGAACTCAGCTTCTTCTCCACTATCATATAATCCCTATATAAACACAGAGCTCGGCAACTCTCCTCTATCATATAAACCCTATGAATATCACAGAGCTCAGCTTCTCTCCCTCTATCATAAAACCCTATATATCACAGAGTTCACACCTCTCTCCACTACTCAAAGAATACCTATATATCACAGAACTCAGCTTCTCTCCTCTACCATATAACCCTATATACTCACAGAGCTCAGCTTCTCTCCTTCAATCATATAACCCTATTACTCACAGAGCACAGCTTCACCTCTCTCCTCTATCATATCACCCTTGATATAACACAGAACTCAGCTACTCTCCTCTATCATATAACCCTCAAATATAACAAGAGCTCAGCTTCTCCCCCACTATCATATAACCCTATATATCCCTGAGTTCATCTCCTCTCTCCTCTATCATAAAAACCTACTATATCACAGAACTCAGCTTCTCTCCTCTATCATAAACCCTATAAATCACAGAGCTCACTTCTCTCCTCTATCATTATAACCAATATATCACAGAGCTCAGCTTATCTCCCCCATCATATAACCCTATAATATCACAGAGCTCAGCTTCTCTCCTCCATCATATAACCCAATATAACACAGAGCCAGCTCCTCTCCCTCTAATTATGGTAACCGTATATATCACAGAGCTCAAGCTTCTCTCCTCTTCAAAAACCCTATATAATCACAGAGCTCAGCTTCTCTCCTCTATCATAAAACCCTATATATCACAGAGCTCAGCTCCTCTCTCTCTATCATCACAACCCCAATATATCACAGAGCTCACTCCCATCTCTCCTCTATCATAAAACCCTAAATATCAACAGAGCTCAGCTTCTCTCCTCAATCATAACAACCATATATAACACAGAGCTCAGCTTCTCTCATCTATCATAAAAACCCTATATATCACGCAGCCCACGTCCCTTCTCCTCTGTTATAAAACCCTCTATATCACAGAGCCACAGCCCCTCTCCTCTATCATATTAAACCTAATATCACAGAGCACAGCTTCACTCCCATCAATAACCCAAATAAATCACAGAGCTTCAAGCTCCTCTCCTCTAACATATAACACTATAAAGTCACAGAGCCTCAGCTTCCTCTCCCTCTAACATATAACCCATATATCACTAGGAGCTCAGCATCACTCCTCAATCATATAACCCTATATATCACAGAGCTCAGCTCCTCCCTCTATCATATAACCCTATATATCACAGAGCTCAGCTTCTCTCCTCTATAATATAAACCAATATATAACAGAGCTCAGCTACAGTCCTTCTTTCATATAACCCTATATATCACAGAGCTCAGCTTATGACTTCTTTCATATACCCAATATATCACAGTCTCAGCTACTCTCCTCTATCAAATATCCCAATATATCACAGAGCTCAGCTTCTCTCCTCTATGCAATAAAATCCTATATTCACAGAGCTCAGCTCCTCATCCTCTATCATATAACCCTATATATCACAGAGCCACTCCTCTCCCTCTATCATATAACCCATAATATATCAACATGACGAGCTCAGCTTCCTACACCTCAATCATAAAACCCTATTATCAAGAGCTCATCCCCTCTTCTCTATCATATAACTTATATATCACATAGCTAAGCTCTCTCCTCTATCATATAACCTCTATATATCCACAATAGGCTCAGCATCAAACACAGACAACACAACCCAAAAAGCACCGAGCCACAGCTATCTCACCTCAATAAACTAACCCAAAGACTATCCCCTCCGAACCGCTCACTCCCACTATCCTAAACCCAAAATATCACAGAGCTCAGCTTACACACGCACAATCATATCACCCAAAAAATCACAGAGCACATCTCCACTCCTCTATCAAAAAACCATATCTATCACAGAGCTCAGCATCATCCACTAACAAAAAACCCAATAAAAAACACGAGCTCCGCTCCTTCCTCAACATAAAA
Organism: Phyllomedusa bahiana; assembly: GCA_025379985.1. NCBI lineage: Eukaryota > Metazoa > Chordata > Amphibia > Anura > Hylidae > Phyllomedusa > Phyllomedusa bahiana. Next base: position 213,148 of record JAODAL010001568.1, on the reverse strand, counting down.
CCAATAACTCACACGATGCTCAGCTTCCTGACCACATCAGAAAAACCCAATATATCACAGTAGCTCATCTTCATCATCCTCTATCATATAACCCTATATATCAACAGAGCACAGCATCTCTCCCACTAACAAATAACCCAAAAAAATCACAGAGCACCGCACTGCTCCCCTCAATCATCTAAACCTATATATCACAGACTCAGCATCTAGTCCTCATCACAATATAACCCTATATAACACAGAGGCTCATCTCTCTCCTCTATCTATAACCCAATATATCACAGAGCACAGCTTCTGTCCTCTATCATACCAATACCCAATAAATCACACAGAGCTTCAGCTCCTGCTCCCTCTAACATATAACCTTATATATCACAGAGCTAACATCCTCTCCTCTATCAAATTAACCCAATATATCACGAGTTCAGCTTTCTCTATTCATATAACCCAATAAATCACAGAGTTCAGCTTTTCTCCTATCAAATAGACCCCAATATCAAATAGCTCAGCTCTCTCCCTCTATCATATAACCCTATATATCACAGAGCTCAGCTTCTCTCCCTCTATCATATAATTACCCTATTATCACAGAGCTCAGCTTTCCTCTCCCTCTATTTAAAATAACCCAATATATCACAGAGCTCAGCTCTCTCCTCTATCATATAACCCTATAATAACACAGAGCTCATCTTCTCTCCCTCTATCAATAACCCAATAAATCACAGACTCAGCTCCTCTCCTTCCATCATATAATCCTATATATCCAGAGCCCCAGCTTCTCTCCCCATCTTATAACCTTATACATCACAGAGGCCTCAGCTTCCCCCTTCCCCTCTATCATATAACCCTATAAATCAGAGCTCAGCTTCCCCTCCCTATCATTTAACCCTATAAAATCAAAAGAGCTCAGCTTCTCTCCCTAATTCACATCCGTCTCCAAGGGGGAACATAAACCCCCTGACAGGTTCCCTTACGGTACCAGACAAGGTCTTAGTGGTGCAGAACTTAAATAAGATGCACCCACCCCCTTCTTTTGGGCGATTTTGTTGGTCAGTGTGCCTCCAGTTTTATAGGGGAGGTTTGGGGTGTAAAAGTCCTTTTGTTTTTTTTTTGCGCGCCCCTTATTTTTTTTAAAAACAAAAGTTGATGGGGGTAGAGCATTAGCCCTTGGCCTTGTATTGGTTCTGCCACGCATGTTGTGAACTTTTGGCAAGTGGGGAACTCCCAGATGGGGTAACCCCTTTTTAGCATATAAGGGTTGGAGACAGGCTTTTCATCGAGCATTATGTGCCCATAAAAGGGTTTTTACAATTTTTTTTAAATTTATGGCTTTATTGCTATTTTTTCCAGCCTCCCAGCTTGTCAAACTTTAGCCCTAAGAGCCCAGTTTATTGTTTTATTGGAGGGTTAACCCGGAGTGTCCCCCCAAGATTTCCTTTTAAATAAACTAGACACTGCGGCTAGGAATTAGTCCCGGCGCCCGCCCCCCGATGGGTTAGGGTTTTAACCCCGCTCCCCAGTCGCTAAGCTATCGGCTTCCCCCCCTTTGGCGAGGGGCAGCGGTGGGCACATCGTTAGATGCTTTGGCGGAGCAGGGGGAGCTCCGCGGGTTATCGGCCCCGCAGGCGGGGATGGGCTCTGTGCACCCCCTGGCGGGTGCGCGCGGATTCACGTCTCAGAGTGTAGGGGCGGCCCGGGTGCCCGTCCCCCTTTTGAGGAAAAAGCCCGGGGCAGGGGACAGCGGGCAGGGAGCGAGGGCCCAGGGGTGCTTTTCGGGTTTTTTTAAATTTTTAAAATTGTCTCTATTCATGCTGGGGGCCAAAATTTTCTAGTTTTAAAGGGTTGCAGGGGGGGGGGCTTTTATGTACTTCTATATGTGCAGGGGGGGCCTATTATTTTCTGGTATTTTGGGTGCAGGGGGGGCCCTATTACTACTTGTTTTATTGTGCGGGGGGGGGGCCTATTATCAACCCTTGTATATATTTTGCGGGGGGGGGCCTAATATTCGGGGTTATATATTTGCAGGGGGGCCATTATCTACTTGTATATATGTGCGGGGGGGGCCTTTTAAACTACTTTTTATATATGTGCAGGGGGGGCCTATTATCTACTTGTAATATTTTGGCAGGGGGGCCTATTATCACTTGTATAAAATGTGCGGGGGGGGCCTTTTTATTATTTTGTTATATTGCAGGGGGGGCCTATTATCAAATTTTGTAAAATTGTGCAGGGGGGGGCCTTTTTAAACTATTTTGTATATATGTGCGGGGGGGGGGCCTATTATCTACTTGTAAATATTTTGCAGGGGGGGGCCCCTTTATCTTTTGGGTATTATGTGCGGGGGGGGCCTTTAAATCTACTTTTTATAATGTGCGGGGGGGGCCTATTTTTCTACTTGTATTATGTGCAGGGGGGGCCAATTATCTACTTGTTTATATGTGCGGGGGGGGCCTATTATTATTTGTAAAATATGTGCAGGGGGGGCCCCTCTTTCCCTTACTTGTATATATGTGCGGGGGGGGCCTATTATCTACTTGTATATATGGGCGGGGGGGGCCCTATTATCTACTTGTAAAATTATTTTCGGGGGGGGCCTTTTATCTATTGTATATATGTGCAGGGGGGCCCTTTTAACCCTTTTTGTATATATGGGGCGGGGGGGCCTATTTATCTACTTGTATATTGTGCGGGGGGGGGCCTTTTAAATCTATTTGAATTATGTCAGGGGGGCCAAATTATCTACTTGTATTATGTGCGGGGGGGGCCTTTTTTCTACTTGTATTTTTGTGCAGGGGGGGCCCTATTATCTACTTTTTTTATGTGCAGGGGGGGGGGGCCCCTAATTATTACTTGAATGTATGTGAAAGGGGGGGGGGTTATTTTTACTTTATGTAGGGGGGGGGGGGGGGGGCATTATCTTTTGGGTTTAAAATATGCGGGGGGGCCTTTTAATCTACTGTATTTTTTTTGCAGGGGGGGGCCTATTATCTACTTGTATATATGTGGGGGGGGGGGCTTTTATCTATTGTTATATGTTCGGGGGGGGCCAATTATCTACTTGTATATATTTTCAGGGGGGGCCTTTATTATCTACTTGAAATATATGTGCAGGGGGGGCCTTTATTATTACTTGATATATGTGGGGGGGGGGCCTATTATCTACTTGTATATATGTGCGGGGGGGGGCCTATTATCAAATTGTATATATGTGCGGGGGGGGCCCTATTATCACTTTTTATATTTTTTGGGAAAAGGGGGGGGGGCCTTATTTTCTACTTGTTATATTTTCGGGGGGGGCCTATTATCTATTTGGGTAAAATATGTGGGGGGGGGGCCTTTTAAACTACTTTTATATTTGTGGGGGGGGCCTTTTATTACTTTTTTTATGTGCGGGGGGGGCCTTTTAAATCTACTTAAAATTTTGTGCAGAGGGGTTTTTATCACTTATTTTAACGTGCAGGGAGGGGGCAATAACCCTATATAAAACGTTTTGTGGGGCCTATAAGCTATCTATAAAACCTGGGGGGGAAAACCCTATAAGCAAACTATATACCGTGTGGGGGACCTGAAAACCTGCCCATTTTCCTGTTTGGGGGATCCGAACCTGCCCGTATACCTCCCGGGGGGACCCGAAAACCTGCCCGAATCCCTGCTGGGGGGACCCTTTAACCCCCCCGTATACCTGTTTGGGGGAAACCCGAAAACCCCCCCGTAAACCTGCGGGGAAACCCGAAACCCCTTTCCCGTTTACCTGTGGGGGACCCTTTAACCTGCCCGTATACCTGCGGGGGGAACCCGTAACCTGCCCGTATACCTGAGGGGGCCCTTTTAACCTGCCTTTAAAACCGGGGACGGGGCCCCGAAACCCCTCCCCGTTTTCCCTGCTGGGGGACCCGTAACCGGGCCCGGGAATAACCTCCCGGGGGGACCCTTAAACCGGGCCCCATATATGCTGGGGGACCCGTAACCTGCCCTTATCCCCTGCGGGGGGAACCCGGGTTAACCTCCCCGTATACCTGCTGGGGGACCCGTAAACTCCCTTTTTATCCCTGCTGGGGGGAAACACATATTTTATGGGGTGTGAATCGCTAAAAGTGTTAAAGGTTTTTAAAAAGGGCCTCAAGACAAGCCCGGGTTGATAAGAGTTGGGGCCCATTTTTCCCCCGGGTTTTTAAAAGGGGCCCCGTATTTCGGTCCGAAATTTTCGGGGAAAAAGGGTGCGCCAATTACGGGCCAAAAAGGGGCCCTTTCATTAGGTTTTTTCCCACAGTTCCCATAGAGAACTAGGGTTTACGTCCCCTTTTCCCTGCCCGGCAAATCCCCCCCGGGGGGGGGAGAAAATTTTGGACATGTCACTTTCTAGGGCGTATCGGGCCGCTAACTGTGATTGTCTTTTGGGCCGGAAAAGGGTTCCCCGGCCCCCCCGCTCACTCCCCCCTCCCCCCCCGTCCACAGGGCGTATTGCGGGGCGTAATTACTCCCGCAATTAAGCCGTGGAAACTACCTTAGCAATCGACTCCCCCCGGGCCCCATCGGTTGTTAAGCCAGTTGTTAAGGCCTAAAGTTTTATATGTAAAAGAAAAAAAAAAGGGGGGGCCCACAAAGTGTAAAACTATATATTAATATGCAGTAAAACGACGTAAAGGCGGCTCCCCTTTCGGGGTTTTTGCAATGTAAAAGGGCCCAAAAAACCTTCCTTTAACCCCCTTTAAGGGCAAGGGGGTTTTTTTTTTTTTGACCGTTTTTTTTTTTTCCCCCTTCCCTTCTGAAAAATTTTAACTTTTTTTATTTTTCCACCCACTAGACACATGAGGGCTTTTATTTTGGGGAAAATGTTTTTTAAGGGGTTATTTTATACTAAAAATAGGGGAAAACCCCAAAAAAATTTTCCCAAATGGGCAAATTGTGAAAAAAAATTATTTTCACCCTGTTTGCGGGGGTCTTGCTTTTTATGGGTTCAATCTTTCGGAAAAAAATGTGTTATTTGTATTTAGGTTGTTACCCTCCCAATACCCAAAAAGTAGGGTTTCCCTTATGTTTTGGTACCCAAAAAAATTCCAAACCCTTTTTAATTTTTTAAATTTGCGCCACGGCGCCTTTTTTTGCACCCCATAAATTTTTTTTCTAACACCTACGGGCGCATGAGGGGGGCATTTTTTGCGGCGAAGTGTACTTTTTACCCCTAGCATTTTGGGAAAGCGCGACTTTTTTGATCATTTTTATTTATTTTTTGATTTACTAAAAAGACCAAAAAACGCATTTTGGCGTTTTTTGGTTTTTTTTTTTCTTTTTAACGGGGTTTCAGGTACGGGATTAAAATGTTAATTTTTATCGACGGGACTTTTTTTGGGCGTGGCGATACCAAAAATTTTAACTTTTTTTATTAAATTTTAATGATTTTTTTGTAAAATGGGAAAAGGGGGGGGCTATGAACTTTTAATACCATTTTTTGTACTTTAAAACTTTTTTTTTTTTTTTTTTTTAACTGTAACATTGAGGCCACTTATGGTACTTGACCACTGGGTGGCGTGTTTTGTTAATACAACCTAATGCATTGCATAGGCAATGCATTAGGGTGTACAAAGATGGGGGTTTTTCCCACTTCCTGTCTGCGGACGGAAGTGGGGCAAACCGGGCCACAGTAAGTGACGGGAGCCTTCAAAAAGGCTCCCCACCACCATGCGCGGCACCGATTGGCGTTCATTCAGACGCCGCCGCCATCTTTGCTGCGGTGTCTGATGGGTTACAGTGCGCTGGCGGGCGGAGCCACCCGCTGGCGCTGTTACTGCGGGGTTTTAGCGGCATACCGCCGCTAACACCCGGCGGCTGTGCGGGGGGGTCGCGGCGCTTTTCCCCCTGCAAGGCCCTTAGCGGCCCTGGGACGTACTCATACGCCCAAGGTCGTTAAGGAGTTAAAGCTTGCAGGGCTGTTGTGGCCGTTGTCCTTACCACGGCTGCCAGGATCATTTGTCCGAAAAAGACTCAAATGCTTGCCGCACTTGGAAGGTATAGAAAAAACAGCAGGTCCTGATATGGGAAAGCTTGGATCCGGCGCACTTCGTAAAGATATCAATCCCTCGCGGGTAGTAAAATAAACCCTAGCCCTTATTATTAAAAAACACAAAGGATTCTTACCACCGTGTGATTAAAAATCTAAGACTAAAACAAAGTACTTGATGCGTTTCGCACGGAATACCTGCGCTTCCTCAGAAGCAGTTTCCCCATATCGGGACCTGCTGTTTTTTCTATATATATTTACAGTCATATGAAAAAGTTTGGGCACCCCTAAAATTTAAACTAAATCATTTTTAATTCTAATATTTGGGTGTGTTTGCAACAGCCATTTCAATTTTTATATATCTAATAACTGATGTACAAAGTAAATTTCCAGATTGAAATGAGGTTTATTGTACTAACACAAAATGTGCAATATTAGTTATTAGATATATCAAATTGAAATGGCTGTTGCAAACACCCAAATATTTAGAACTAAAAATGATTAAGATTAATAGGGGTGCCCAAACTTTTTCATATGACTGTGTGTGTGTATATATATATATATATATATTTGAGTCACAAACCATAGGATATATGTATGTAGAGGACATTTTATGGCAGCTGCAGTGACTTATCTCAAAGGATGGCAAATGTGACATGCTGGGACCAGTGGAACTAGAAGTCCCAGCATGCCCCATCAGCCATCCTGTGAGATGTGTGTGTGTCAGTATCATTGCTCTGTTCTCCCCCCCTCTTCCCTCTGTTATTAACATGTACTTTCTGTCTACTCTCCTTTGGATGTTCGGGACCTGTGCTGACATCAGTCACATGACCTCCCTTCACAAGTTCTTCAACCCTAATGATTTCCACTATGTCTTATTTTCGGAGGGTGCCTTATATTAGGGAATTCAACAAAATCTCTGCTATGTCTTACTTTCTGGGGTGTCTTATTTTCGGTGAAAACACGGTATGATATGCCGTCCCTTTCGTTGGTGGGGGTCTGAAGGCGATGTAGCATTATGGCTTTGTCACTTTTTTTTGTTCACAGCGGTGCTTCTGGCCACTAGGTTGTGCGGCGATCTCCCGCTGGACCCATTCATCTGAATGCAGTTTCCCTGCGTAGCTGCTATATAGGGGACACAGCAGTGCATCATAATGCTGCAGCCCCTTCATTCATAAGGTGAGCCATGAGGCTGGGCCACCCAACGGTCTTAAATGGGTTGTCTCACTACAAGGATTGCTATTTATGTTAAAGATCTTGCAAAAACAAGTCACTTTGCAATATTAACAGTATCCTACCTATTCTGAGATATCCCCCCTTGTATGGGCTGCATCAGCTCCTCAGGTCACTATAGCTACAGACCTGTTTGATCTCTCCTGATAGGCTGCCAGCACTGGTTGCTATAGCTACAGACCTGGCTTCTACTGCAGCCTAGTAGAAGCCAGTAAACAGGCCCCTGAGTTCAAAATGAAACCAAGAAAACACGACTGAGGTAAGATGAATCAATGTAGTGAGACAACCCCTTTAAGACCTTTTTTTTTTTTTTTTTTTTTTTTTCCCCTTTAACTGGAGCTAATACAATCCCCTGTACTGAATTCAGAGCTGATCTGGTTCTAAGAAGACCCAGCAGCTCATGGGCAACTGGGCTCAGCGGTCATGTGACCACCTGCGCCAGAAAGCATAAAGCTGTTAGACTGAGGGTATGTTCACACGGCTTAACTGCGTGGCATACAGTATGCCCTGCAATTACAGCGGGTGTTCGGGAGCTCGCGAATTGTCCCGAACACCTGACATGCATTACTCGTGGCGCGTAAGCGCCATGAATAAATGACATGTCAATTATCTCCCCGCTCGTACAACACGATCGTATTGTACGAGTGGGGAGAGGAGGTGTAATCCATAGTTCTCTGTGAAGACTGTGGATTACCATAACGATTGGTGCGAATTTCGCTAGAGCGCAGTACTCTTGGAATACGTGGCTAAATGCGTCCCAAAATAAGCCGTGTGAACATAGCCTTATTGCTAATGTGTATTTTGAGCGCTCATTGAGTAATAACCCATCCCTGCCATTTCAGGGCTAATGCTGATAGTCAGTGCTCCAGTCCTGCAGCTGCACAAGTAGTTCTGGAGCATCCGCGCAGAGTTAACCACTGCCCGGTTGTTCATAGTCTCCAAGTGATTGGCGGTTGAAATAAATTAGTGGGTCCACTGCAATAACAAGTGATACTTTCCGTCTCGCCTCCTTTCCAGTGCTGCCGGTGCTTTGGCTGGGTCTTCTGATTGGTTGCAGTGGCCACTTGCCATTTCTGAGCGCTACACACAGTGATGGCAGTCAGCGTCTGCAGCAGGGACGCTTCAATCAGAAGTATACAGAACACCCGGCCAGGGCACTGGCAGCAGCGCTGGATTGTAGCCAAGTGGGGAGGTTAAATATCAGTTTTAATTTTATTCCGGCAGCAGTAGCACCAATTTATTGTAAAATATTCACCTAGAAAACCCCTTTAGGGTAATTTCACAGATCGGATTTTAATGATGAATTTGACGCGGATTTCTTGATAAAATATTTATGTAATCCAACTGGTATTTTAAATCCATGGTGCTGAAAAAAATAACATGTATCCATTCTTTTGAGCAGATCTTTGTCCGAAGTTATTCCCATTGAAGTGGGAATAACCCGTGTTCAAATGAACGGTGAAAACTGCCTCTGTAAAGTAGATCTCCATGGCATCCTAAGGCCCCGTTCACACGGCTTATTTGCCGACGGATTGGCGCCGTATTCCGCGCCGGATTTGTGCTTCAATACGGCGCCAATCCGTCGGAGTCATTACGGTAATCCACTGCTCTCATAGAGAACAGTGGATTCCGTCGCTCCTCCCCGCTCGGCACATCCGCCCCCGGGGGAGAAAGGGACATGCACATTATTTACGGCGCGGACCGCGCCGTAAACAATGCATTGTCTGTGGCCGGGAGCGGCGCCCCCGCCGCGCTCCGGCCCCGTCCCGCCCCGTATTCACGGCGGATTTGTGAGCTCAATACGGCGCACAAATCCGCCGTGAATAAGCCGTGTGAACACGGCCTAACGTGTGAGCATACCCTCACCATGCTGTTTCACAGAACTGAAAGCAGCTTTAGATTCATGCCTCCTGTCTCTTCCTGGTCCGACTGTGGATGGTTCTATAGCAGTGATTAGCATATCATCTCCCAGCTCTTTTACTTGCACTGATATTGTGTATAGGAAATGTTATCTATAGAGCAGAGGGCTTAAAGGGGATGTATTGCTTCTTCAGTTGGGCTGTTCTCTTGAAGCTTGATGCTCTCACTTTCTGAAATCCACGGGCGTTTCTTCCTCTCCCAGCTGGGTGATTCTTAACTGATGACATCATCCCCCCTTCACTGTTCCTGCTGGCTTCAGTGTGTCCCCCGCTCCACATATCACTGTCCTCTCCCTATGCAGTCTTATTTTGTAAGAGCTGTTTACAAACCACAGGCCTGCATTCAGTCTAAACCGTCTTCTATGAACTCAGCACTGATCTCTCACAGCTGGAGGTTTGCTACAGTTGAATCCATCCAGAGCACAGATCTCCCTTCATGTTTACATAAGGCACCGACACACAATTCTGCTGTTTTCTGATTTGTAGCAGTAGCTGCAGTGTTAATCAGGAGCAGTTAGCTGTATAGAGTGAAATTGTTTTCGGCCCCTAATTCTGAGTGAGAGGCAGGAATGCAAGCCGTTCAGGGGCAGAACAGAATGTAAATTATTAAAACCCCTTAGCTAATGAAATGCAAGGAGGAGGGATCTGACCAGCCCTGGAGAAGTTTGTTTACAGAAACAGAAGATAAGGAATACTGGGAGAACAAGACAGCTTTGCTAATGACATCCAGTTGCAAAGTTACTTGTTTTCACTGTCCCCTTATTCTGAAGACCATTTCATGAAATGATACAACCCCTTTAAGAGATCAAAGTAAACAAAAGTAATTAGTCTCCTTTGTTTGTTGGAGATAACACACTCTATTCTCAAACTGCAGGCAGTCCTCTGTGGCAACCTATGGTGACCTCGCTGTCTTCTATCACATAAGGCAGAGCAGGGAAGAGTAGGAGGGGAACCAGAGAAACCTGTGTGTACTCAGCAGATAAAATCTCTTATCTCCTCAACAAAGCATAATAAACAAAGCAATATATTGGAAAAAGGTCTTCAAATACCATTCCCTATGTGTTGAAAGCTAATCTGTGTAGTGAGACAACCCCCTTAAAGAGAACTTGTCACATAGTTTTTGCCGCTCTGGCTGAGGACAGCACAAGCTAGTGTCAGACCTGCTGTTTCCAGCGCTCTCTCCCTTATTCTGTAAGGTGCTGTAGATTTCGTGTATTTAATGCTCAAATCTGCAGTTTTTAGTCAGAAGAGTCATTCAGAGTGTCAGTTTTTTTCAAACCCCGCCCATCTGAGGCTAGCCCCGCCCACCCCAACTGACAAACCTATTACTTTGAGTAGGTAGAAACATGTGAATAACTGTCAGTGGGCGGGACTAGCCTTTGGTGTGTGGAGCTAACACCTACTCATGAATAAGAGTTGCAGGGTAAATGCTCTAAAACTGCAGCATCTTACAGAATAAGGGGCACAGCACTGGAAACAGCAGGTCTGACTCTAGCTTGTGCTGCCCTCGGCAAGGGGGGGCATATACTATGTGACAGGTTCTCTTTAAATACATGAAAACTGCAGCATCTTACAGAATAAGGGACACCGTGCTGGAAACAGCATGTCTGTCACTAGCTTGTGCTGTCCTCAGCAAGGGGGGCATAACCTATGTGACAGGTTCCCTTTAAAGTAATGGTATGTCCTAGCTTTGTGATCTCAGTTTAAAGAAATGCGTAAACCCATTGAATTCAGTTTTAAACAGACTCTTCAGCTTGACATGTTTGGAATTGTCATTTCATTGTTTCTCAGCAGACTGCAGTTGGGTAGAACATTGTATTTGGGAAACTTGATACGGATTTGTTAAGGCACCTTGAGCCGCCTTCACAGCAAAGCCAACAGGAGCTTATCTGCAGAGTATGCGGTGTATGGGATGACCTGATGTGTGAACAATGTCTAGCTGCAGGATGTGAACCTGTGTGCAGCCGCTGAGGTCAGTTTGGATTCTCGTGGATGAGCCAGCAGTGGGTTATAATACTCAGCCGACTCCTGGGAAAGTTAGGATCAACAGACTGCAAAGGTTAGGTTGTACAGCGTCGTGCTGAATTGAGGAGCTTGTCGGATGTGCTTTTAAGATAAATGGGCAGTGTGTGCACAGATATGCTGTAAATGTGGAATGTAGGTACAAGGGTTTAGGTGCAAGACGTGAAATTGTCCTGGGTATTTCCACATAGACACAATTACAGGGATACAGTACTCAGGCAAGGACTGCACGCTTACATTTGCATGAGAGCCACAGGAATACATTCGGTTACATGATCATCGTGTGGGTGCGAGATCTTCATGCAACAGCGGCACAATTGTATTTGTGAATTTTAGGCTAGTTATGTACGGCTGCATTATAGGGCACCTATTATAGCCTAAAAGGGTTGTTTTCTGTATTATTTTTTTTATTATTTCTCGAGTTAGAAATAACACATTTTTATAAAGTACATGCATGTTAATTCTGCTCTCAAGCCTTACTAATACTAGTGAAGTATCCCATTTCTGCACAATATCCTAATATAAACCATAGATCAGTGACTGTATATACTTCGCATAGTGTCATGTGACCCATGGGATCTGGTTTCTAGTAGGGATATATGACCTCTATGGGGTAAGTGAATAGGAATAATGGTGGAATAATTATTACTTATATGATTGTCCCAGCAGCTTCCTCACTGTATGTAGTTAGGTGTATAACCGCTGTCTAGGTGATGGGTCTTAATAAAATTAACCCTTAGGCTATGTTTACATGGCTTAAAATAGGACGTATCTCGCCCTGTATTACGCGCCGTGCTACCAATAATTACAGTAATCCACAGTTCTCACAGAGAACTATGGATTACGTCTCCTCTCCCTGCTCGCACAATACGGCAAGCAGGGAGATAAGTGGCATGTCAATTATTCACGGCGTATACGCGCCACTGGTAATGAATGTCTATGGGGCCCCCCCGCTCCCGAGCGCACTCTAGGTTTTGTTAATTAAGTTATCTGTTAAAGGGAAACTGTCATATAGTTTATGCCCCCCTTGCTGAGGACAACACAAGCTAGTGACAGACCTGCATTTACCCCTCAAATCTTATTCATGAGCAGGTGTTAGCTCCACCCACCAAAGGCTAGCCCCACCCACCTGACAGTTATTCACATGTTTCTACCTATTCAAAGTAATAGGTTGAGGTGGACGGGGCTAGCCTCGGGTGGGCGGGATATGAAAATAACAGACTCCTTTCATGACTCTTTTCTGGCAGAAACTGCAGATTTGAGCACTAAAGACTCTAAAACTACAGCATCTTACAGTATAAGGGACACAGTGCTGGGAACAGCATGTCTGTCACTAGCTTGTGCTGTCCTTAGTTTATACCCCCCTTTGCTATGTGACACGTTCTTTTCAAGGCTCCATTCACATAATGTTTTCACAGTATCTGTGGTAATCTGATGGACACCACAGCGGGGCGGTGACTGTGCCATTGACTTGTCTATCAGGACTACGTTTGCCCTATTAACACCTTAAGGACCCTGGACGTATGAGTAGCTAATCGCAGCTAACACCCGGCCGGTACAGCGCGAGCGGGTAGCGTCATCTTAGTACAGTATTGGTACAGTTCAATGCATTGTATATGCAATGCATTAGACTGTATTAATGATCGCGCCCCTTAGTGGTCAAGCACCATAGGGGGACTCAATGTTGAAGTAAAAAACAGTTTTAAAGTACAAAAAAAGTATTCAAAGTTCAAATCACCCCCCTTTCCCCATTTTACAAATAAAAACAATAAAATAATTAAAAAAAAGTTACACATATTTGGTATCGCCGCGCCTGAAAAAGTCCGATCTCTAAAAAAAAAATAACATCACTTATCCCGTACACAACACCGTAGAAGAGAAAACATTTTAAACGCCAAAATAGCGTTTTTGGTCATTTTGCGTCACTTAAAAAATAGAATAAAAGTGAGCAAAAAAGTCACATGCATTCCAAACGGCTAGCAATAAAAAGTACACTTCAGCCCGCAACAAATGCCGCCTCACTGACGTCCGTAGGTGTTAGTACAAAAAAGTTATTGGTCGCACAAAATGGCGCCATTGTGCAAATTTCCAAAATAGAAAATGTTTGGAATTTTTTTACGGTACCAAAACATTACGGAAACCCTACATGTTTGGTATTGCCGGATACGCATCAACCTGTAGAATACAGATAACACATTGTATTTACCGAAGATTGAACCCCCGCAAAAGCAAAAAAAACCACAAACATGGCGAAAATACGTTTTTTTTTTCACAATTTGTCCCACTTGGAATTTTTTTGCGGTTTCCCAGTATATTCTATAGTACAGTGAATAACACCATTAGAAAGTACATATTGTCTGGCAAAATAAAAGCCCTCATGTGTCTATGTAGGTGGAAAAATAAAAACGTTATGGCTTTCAGAATGCGAGGAGGGAAAAACGAACGTGTCAACAACAAAAAAAAAATGTCGGGTGCTTAAGGGGTTGAGCGAACGTATCCAGTTTCTGCCCTGGACACAAAAACATGCTCCATAGATGCTGGTTCCACCTCTGGAACATGCACCTATCTCAGGAACGGACCCCTGAAAGTCTCTGCTCAGAACAGAGAGCTGGGTGCACGACTTTCTATCCTTTTCTATGGGATTTCCAAGTACAGGTGTGTGGTGTGTTCGGATGTCTTCGGAACTGCCATAAAACAGAATGAAGAGTCGTGCGCATTCCGAACTTAGACTTTTGGGGGCTTGTTTCCAAGATAGTTGTGGGTCCCAGAGGTGAAACTTATACCTGTCAGACTTTAATGGTATATCCTTTCGTTATGCCATCAAGGTGCATGATGGGAACACCCCTTTAATTGCCAAATTTAGTAGTATATTAATCCATTAGTATAAGTGCTCAGATCTGTAAATCACTAAATTGAAGCGGCAGAATTGTTCGGCTGCGTGCTGTACCCCTTCAGCTGTGGTCAGGTTAGTGGTGCATGGACTTGTGGACTAACTGTGAGCCCATGTATCCTAGGCTCTCTAAGGAGCTTGGCGTTTACGCCCCTTCAGTATCGGTGATTGGGGTCTTGGCACCTACTCCACCACAGATTAAAACTTCTGATGTGTCAAATTTTCTAAAGTTGCACTTCAAGCCAGAGATGACTGAACCAAGAGGTAAATGCAAAAAAAGAAAGGAATGCGAGACTACGCTATGTGCTTCAAACTGCCAGACTCCGTCAGCCTTGTAAAGTTATGGAATGCAGTGGGGAGAGTTAAATAAAAAAATTTCTTGCAGACAATTTCTGATCTCTTCTGAGTTGGCAGATACATAAAGTGAGATTGTATGCTATCACAATCCTTATTTAATCAGTAGACACTAAAAATAAAATTGAAAAGCAGCAGTGGAGAAAGATTCTGCCACTGACATTTTGCTTGTTACTGCAGAATACACTTATCCAAAAATCGGGCTAATCATATTAAGAATACATGTGTTGAATCTAACTTACATAAAAAAAAAAACGCCAATGATGATTAAAATACAAAAATAGAAAATATCCATAAACACCCAAACTGAAACTTAAGACCCTCTAGCCCATGAATGACACACAGTACAATATAATGTTTAGAAACAGGAAAGCCGTGCATAAATACAAATACATGTGTTCAAAAAGCTCTATAAAAACATACACATTGATAGTAAATAGGGATACAAAGTAATAAATACTTAACCCTATGATGGTATTGGTGGGGCGAGGAGGTGTGCAAGGTGTGATAACTTTGTATCCCTATTTACTATCAATGTGTATGATTTTATAGAGCCCTTAGGGCATGTCCCCACGGCAGAGGACAAATACCGGTTTGTCCTGTTTTAGCGCTGTATCCACGGCCTCGGGGGAGGGGTGGGGGTCTGCCCTCCCCCTTCACATTGACATGCACATATTCCATCCGAAAACCGGACGGAAGAATGTGCATGTTCAATCTTTTACGGGCGGCCAGTGGTTTGAAAAACCGCCGGGCGGAAAACGCATGTAGTGGGGACTGCTGCACGGGTTTTCCATAGAGCCCCATTGTGCTAGTTTGTGGCCGGTTTTTCAGACGGTCTGCAAAACCGCAAACCGTCTGAAAAACTGGCCGCAAACCCGTGCGGTGGGGACATGCCCTTACTGTGATGGCAATACCCCTTTGTCTATTCTTGCACATGAAGATCAAGTGACCAGTCTGCAGCTACCTTAAAGGGGTGTTATCGTTTGAGCTGTTCGTGCTGTTCAGCTAATTTTCTCAGATTGAGTTTGAAATCCAGGGGCGTATCTCTCCTGTCAGCAGGCGTGTCTCTCCTCCCCGGGGGGGTTTTGTCGTCCTCCCTGAAAAAAACTGCTAACATAAATTCATTTTTTTTTAATGCGGGGGAAATGCAGGGGTTTGTCGGGACCTAAAAACAGTTTCTTTTACCTTTGGGCCTGCTTAGGGTCTGCAGCCCTTGGGCTAAAAACCTCAGAAAGACTGTCTTATGTCTTGTTTAACAAAAACAAAATCGCAGATGTTATTTTTTAGTGGTGTTCACCCAAAATTGAAACGGAAACAGGCAGAGTTTTTTACCAACTCCAAATGTCACCCCTTTAAAGAAAAGATCCCCTGCTTGCTGTCAATGACAGGGTGAGTGAAAAAAATGGGGGGGGGAAAGCAAATCAGCTTTGAGAGAAGGCCCCTAAAGCGGGGTTAACGAACTTGGGTGGTGGTGCAGAGGTTTGACGTGGTAGACTATAGCTTTTACTGAAGGGGTTTGGAGTTTTTAAAGTCCCCCACAGGGTTTTTTTTTTTTCCCCCCCTAAATTCTCCCCAAATAGTAGGAGACCAAAAATATATATGTTATTCTCTATTAATGATTTATTTACCCCAAAAAACGGGGGCCCCCCCTATTTTCATGTTCATCCCCCGGAATATATGCTTGTAATTCCTTTATTTTATATACAAGGTCCCAAAGCCCCCATCTCTTTTTTAAGCAGAAAAATCCTTTAATACACTTTATCCCAAAGAAAAATGGAGCCATATCTCAAAAAAAAAGTACAAAATTTTTTTTGGTTTAAAACCCCCTTAAAACAAATGAAAAAACATAAAATAGGGGTTTTTTTCAAAAAAAAAGGGGACAAGACGGCAAAGATTGCCTCCCTAAAAAATTTGGGAAAGGATATTTTTAAATGGAATAGTGGATATGGGAAAAATTATAGATTTTTTTTGGGCTTAAAATTTTTATAAAAATTTTAAAATTTAGTATGACGGCCCCGTGTCCTTTCCCCACTTTAAATCCTTAATTACTATCCTTACCCAAATTCTACCCATCCCAAAAAAAATTTTTGCGCAGGCATATATCCCAAAAACTACCCCAAAAAAAGAGTCTAGGAAAAAAGACAATGCAAGGTAAAAAAAGACCTTTCCCAATCAAAGCCCAAAAGAGTTTTTCCCCATTGGTAAGGGGGGTTTCAGGGGTTTCAGTCCCCAATGTGTCCCGTCCAAAACGAGTTTCTTAATAGGCTTCTAAAAGGGGACTGAGGTTAGATGTGAAAGTGACTCATTTTATTTTGAATGTGACAAATTTTACCTCAGGGTCTCTTACCCCAAAAAGAAAAATTTAAAAATTTATCGGCCCCTGCCCGTACATCGGACCCGGGTTCCCGGCCCCCCCCGCCGGAGGGGGAACGCCGGAAGTCGGGTGTGAATGGCGAAAGCGCAAAGCTAAAGCGGGGTGCCCCGGGTGCGCCGTGAGCCTTTTCACGGACCCGATTTCCCGGCCCGTTCGCCCCGGCTTTCCTTTTTTTTGGCTTTGCGCATGCCCAAAAATCCCGTTTTAAGCGCCCATGCACTATACGGCCGGGGGGACGGCGGGATTCGGCTCCGATGTACGGCCCCGGTGCCGATAAATGCAGTTTGCTATGGGCAAAAAGGGGCCCCTGGGGTAATTAGTCACATTCATATTTAATGAGTATCTGCTCCTTAACCCCCGCCCCTTTGGGGGAAAGGCCCTTTTAAAGGGAAACTCTTTAGGACGTGGCACGAGGGGCACACAAATTCCCTTTTTCCCCCCTTTTACCATTTGGGGAAAAATACTCTTTGGTTTTGATTTTGAAAGTGTTTTTTGTTTACCCTTGCTTGTCTGAGGGCCTTTTAAGACTCATTTTTTGTGGGGTTTTTTTTGTATAAAAGCCTGCTCCCAAATGTTTTGGGGGGGAATAGAATTGGTTTAAGGATAGTAATTATGGATTGATGTGGGAATGGACACGGGTCCGTCATAGTTTTGAAATTTAATGGTAAAAATTTTCAAAGCCATATCATACCCTTATTTTTCCTTATCCACTTTTCTTTTATTTTATTTGAAAATTTTTGAGCGGGGAAATCTTTGGTCCTGTCCCTTCTTTTTTTTTTGTTATCCCCCAAATGTTTGTTTGTCTTTTGTTGTTTAAGTGTTTTTTAAAACCTAAATAAAATTTTGTTTTTTTTTTGAGGAAAAGGGCCCCAAACCTTGTATCACGTTTTTTTGGGGAAGTGTTTGGGTTTGTAAATGAAGGTTGGGGACACTTTATGGGGGGGAGCTTTTTTTGTGTTTTGTTTTAATAAAATTATAGTTTGTCTATTTTTTTATTTTTTTCCATATCTTTACTTATGTGTAAAAATTTTTAAAAGGGAAAAAAAAAAAAAAAACTTATGATGGGGCTTGAGCCCCCAAACTTGTTTTTGCAGGGTGATCCCCTAAGCTTTGGGCCCACTATATAAGAAGCTTTTACGACCAGTGGTTGAATCCTTATGTTATACACTACAGGTGATGGACGTCATAAGGAGACGTGGGCTTGCTTTCAGATCTGATGGAACAGAACGACTTCTTTTCCAAGTAGCAGCTTCAGGCACTGGATCATGTGAGCGGAGGTTAATCAACCTCTTGGCAAAAGCCCTTTAAAAGGAAGTACATTGACCAGAACCTTGACCTCTAAAGCTGGCGAGATGTACATAGAGGCAGCAGACCTTGGTGTCACTATCGATTCTTAACAGCCTCAGAGCGAGAGTAATCACAGTCCTCTCGTGTGAAGGCAGCCAATCAGAGCGCAGGGGGCGTGTCCGGGGCGTTTCTTGTCTAGGGGCATATCCAACAGGCCTGAATGAAATGTCAGCCGCCCAATCACAGTGCAGGGGAACGCCAGTGTCTAGGGTAGTGAGAATCGACTCAGGGGGGCGTTCTGACAGCAACAGCAGAAAATAGAGACAGATTTACAGAGATGCTCATATCTGCTAATCCAAGGATCAGAGGTAATTCAATGCAACCCAATTACAAAAAGTGCTTCATTTTTACTGTCCCCATAATCTGAGACATGATCTTTGTAATGATAAAACCCCTTAAGGAGTTTTTCAACGTAAAGTTGAAAACTAAAAATGGGTTAATGCTCTGTAATAAAATACATTTTTATATAGATAGTGTGGGTTTCAAAAGTATTATTTCTCATTTTATAAATGTTACAGCCACAAGTGTATATATGTGTTTTATTGATATGTGATAGAGCAACACAAAGTAGCAAGTTTTTGTGAAATGTAAAGAAAATGATCCGTGCTTTTCCAAATGTTTGCAATTTAAAAAAAACTAAAGTGTGTTGTGCATGTTTTCAACCCTCTGTACTGATACCCCTAAATAAAATGTATTGTGATACATTGCCTTTAGAAGTCACCTAATTAATAAAATGCGTATATCTGTATGTAATTAATTCTCAGTATAACTACATCTGTTTTGTGAAGACCTTAGAGGTTTGCTAGAGAACATTTGTGATCAAATAGTATCATGAAAACCAAGGAACACACCAAAAAGCTAAGGGATAATGTCTGTGGCAAAGTGTTATTGAGACAGGGTTAGGTGTTAAAAAAAGTAGCCCAAACTCTATTATCTCATGGGAGCACTTGTTCAATCCTTCATCTGTAAATGGAAAGAGTATGGCACACTGCTAACCGAAGAAGACATGGTTATCCACCTAAACTACGCCCAGACAAGGACAGTACTAATTAGAGAAACAGCCAAGAGGCCCATGGTTACTCTGCAGGAGCTAAGGAGATCCACAGCTCAGGTGGGAGAAACGGTCTACAGGACAACTGTTAGTCATATTCTCCACAAATCTGTGATGTATGGAAGAGTGACAAGAAAAAAGCCTTTATTAAAAGCATGCTGTAGTAAGTCCCGTCTGCTATGTAGGAGACACCGCAAGCATGTGGACGAAGGTGTCCTGGTCAGATTTGACCAAAATGCCAAACGCCACGTGTGGAGAAAAGCCAACCCTGCACATCACCCTGAACACACCGTGAAGAATGGTGGTGACAGCATCATGCTGTGGGGAGGCTTTGCTTCAGCAGGGACTGGGCAAACTGGTTCAGATTTGATGGGAAGAGGATGCGAGCTAAATACAGGGCAATCTGGAGGGGAAAACACTGGTGGCGGTACGGCCACACAGCACTGCCCCCAAAATACCAGTTGGATTCTGATTAAAAAATTCGACCGGCATTTTATCATCTTCTGAACATTTAGGGGGACGGTTTCTGTCCGCGGTTTGCGTATTCGGCCGTATTCCTAAACATTGTTCCACCCTGAAACCAGGCGAAAGAATGTGCATGTTCCAAGTTTCTTTTTGACGGTTTTTGGATTTGAAATCCGACCATCAGAAAATCTGAGATGTGTGGACTACAGCTAGGATTTTCTATGATGCTTGTTGGGATGGTTGACATGTTTGTCATTTTTTAGACGGTTTTCAAATCCAAAAACCATCTGAAAAACAGCCTACAAAAACCCTGCCATGTGGACATACCCTTAAAAGCTTCAAAAGACTTGACACTGGGGCATAGGTTCACATTGCAGCAGGACACCAACCCTAAACATACAGCCAAAGCTGTAATTAAATGGTTTAAATCAAAGCCTATTTATGTTACAATGGCCCAAAGTCCAGACCTGAATCCCATTGAGAATCTGTGGCAGAACTTAAAAATTACTGTTTCCAAAAATTTTCGCCACCGAGCTTTTTTTGGTAAAGAGGAAGGGCAAAAAATTCCCCTCTAGATGTGAAAAACCTGGTAGGGGAATCCCCCCCCAAACAGACTGAGTAAAGGTGGTCCACAAAGATTGATGAATACAATGCCACATTTTCAGTTTTTATTTGCAATATTTTGAAAAGCAGTTCATTTTCTTTAAAATCAAAATATTTGGGTACGTTGTCACAAAATATCAATAAAATAATTTTTTTTGGTGAGTAATGTTTAAAAATGAGCAGTATGAATAAGTTTGAATCCCTCCGTATGTCACTTCTACCTTTGTGTCGTTCTCTTTCTCATATGCCTAAACTACAAAGAGGTTGTCCAACTTGGGCTACAGTTGTATGTTAAAATAAAAGGAAAAGAAAAAAGAACTCACTTCTGCACAAACCCTTTATTATACAACTGCATTTTGTTCTCCCATTTAAGTTCGACTTTTAGTTGAATTTAAAGGGGGTTTTCTATTACTTGATTTATCTACCTCAGTCCTGTTTTCTTTGGTTTCATTTTGAAATTTGGGGTGTTTTTACTGGCTTTCACAAGCTGGTAGAAGCCAGGGCGTAGCTATAGCAACCAGTGCTTTCAGCCCATAGGAGAGATTGAACAGGTCGTAGCTATAGCGACCTAGTACTGTCAGTCAACAAGAGGGGAATTAGGGAAAGGTGGGGTAGTTAATGGACTAATATCCAAAGTGACTTTTTTTTGCAAATCTTTAACATAAAAAGCAAACCTTTTGTGAGACAACCCTTTTTGTTTAACTCTTTTTAGAAAAGAAAAGAGGGGCTGGAAGGGAAAGAGAAAGAGACGCAAAGTAGACTACAAACCCCGACGAGAGGAAAAAGTCGGAGAAAGTACAAAGAAAATAAAGAAATACCACATGACTGGGGAATGTTGAATTGAAATAGTAATTGCCATGTGTAAATGTTGTGAACGTTCAGATCTGATCATTATCTGACCTACTTCACAAAGTTTATAGTCTGATTCCACCATTAGAAGGTAAATCTTATAGTGGGTAATAACGGGGCTTTATTTTCCTGCATCCTGATACGTTTTTGCTTTCATCCCATCAGAGCAGATCTTACGGCATATTGATAACTACCTGGATGTGCATCTGAACATGTAATCCTGAAACGTTTTTAATGTAAATGTATAGTTATAGTAGCAATTGATTATTATAGCAAAAGAATACAAAATATTAGATGGAGTGCTGACATTAGACATCTGTTAGTGCGCTTCAACCGCCACCAGGGATGTTATGTCCCTATTCTTTTCATGTGAACATTCTTTCTATAGGAGTACCAGACTTCGTCACTCCATGCCATCTTTTAATGTACTGCTATGATAAGTCTCATACCTCCTGCTGCCATGGGGAAACGGCCACTAAATAGATCTATTTTCAACTGTTCTTTCTTCCCCAAGGCTACCATGGAAACAGATGATCCTATACCCTCTACTATATCAATATGCATTGTCGTTATTGTGCAAGCTCTTGCATCATTTTGGTTATTTAGCCTGTATATAAGCGGAGAATGTGAGATGATGTTTGGCCCATGTATAAAGGAGGTTCAGAGGAGCACATGCCTGTCCAAAAAAAGGGAGGTTTTTAGGATGTTGTACCTTGGATATTTACATGAAAAACTGGTGAGTATACTTGTGCGCTAGAGCATATATGCAGTGGTGAAATTCCCAACCTGTTCTGAGTGCATTGTGGATACTTTATTATAAGTCTAAGGCGTTACAGCATACTCGTGGATGCAAACTTGAGTGTTTTATCGATGATGTTATAACGATTTAAATGCTGTTCTTTTTCTTTTCTGTTACGCTTTTTTTCCCTACAGTTTTGTCCCTAGAAATATTTTAAAAGGTTTTTTTGTGTTTGTCTTGCTTGCTCTTTAGTTATATACACTCCCTTATCTAAAATTTTATTTTCATTCTAAGGCTATGTTCACACGGCTTATTTCGCCGCGGATTTGCCGATGGATTGACGATCGTCAATCCGTCGGCAAATCAGTCAGAAATAAGTCACAGCCTATTTTCTATTGGTTTCAATAGAAAATACGGCTCGTCGTTCACACGACGCGTAGTTCCGTGCCGGATTGCCGACGGCAATCCGGACGGAAAAACAATGTGCATGTCAATTATTTACGGACGGATTCACCACCTTCAATGATTGGAGATGGTGAATCAGTCGGGAAATCAGTTATAAATACGTGCCACACTTAGTGAAGCTTATTTGCAACTGATTTTCAACTGATTTCAGAAAGTATTTACGATCGGCAATCCGATGTAAATACGTCCTGAAATAAGCCGTGTGAAGAGGCCTAACACTGCATTTGGTGAACATTGTGGTAGGGCCGGGCAATGTGGCCTAGGAATAAAATCTGTTTATTACCTTATTTATTTTTTTCAAACACCGTTCAGTCAAGCGTTTTCGGAACACATACAGCCTTTATCTGGGCGTTTTTGTCTACCAAACCGAATATATGTGCCAGTAACTTTTAGTGACAAAATGTGTGTGTGGCATATATATTTATAACACACACACAACTGTATAAGTTATAATTTCTTTATAAACACATTATGTTATATATACACACACACATATATGTATGTGTGTGTGTGTGTATAGAGAGAATATTATAACTGTATACAGTGTGTTGGTTATATTTTTAATGTATGTGTGTGTGTATATATATATATATATATATATATATATATATATATATATATATATATATATATATGTGTGTATGTATATAATGTATGTATTTATAGAGTGAGAGACCTATAGATAGATACACGTATTAGGTCATGTTCCCACGGCTTATTTTGGGACGGATTTGGTCCCGCATTCCGCGCCGTACTGAGCAAAATACGGTGCAAATCCGTCCCAGTAATTACGGAAATCCAAAGTTCTCATAGCGAACAATGGATTCCGTCTCTTCTCCCCGCTTGAGAAAGTGACATGCGCATTATCCCGGCGGGATACGCGCCATGAGTAATGGTTGTCTATGGGGCCGGCAGCTTACCTGCCCCACCCCCGCTATACGGCATCCGGAGTAATTGCGAGCGAAATCCGTCCCCGCCATTCCGCCGGCAATAAGCTGTGTGAACCTAGCCTTAAACCTTTTAAGATCCAGGCTTGTTATGAACATCTACTACCTTGAACTTTTTTAAGATAAAAATAAAAAATGAACATACTCTTCACGTCTCTCACCTACCCTGGAGCTGCCACTCCAAAACAGTCAGAGCTCTGGTCTCCCCTCAACAATTTCTCTGATCCAGACCGCTGAAGGCAGGTACTGACTGTAACTAACCGCTCCAGAACCAGCTTCATACCACCTTCCTGACATTATGAAGTACACGTACATGACATGTTGTGAAGGGTCCTGTCATTAAGGCGCAGCTTGATTTAATTTTACGGTTCTGCACAGAATTCAGAATCATGCAATCTTAAAATGGGGTATTCATTGAATTAATTTGATTACTGGCCTAGCACTACGTTCGGTATTTGTACCCGGTCCGTGAGGCTGCTGGCTACACTGAAAGTATAGGCCTGACAATCCTTCAGCTCATATATGCTGAGTGTATAAAGTTATCATGTCATTTATACCGTGGTGGTGTACGTCCATACAACAAATGTCAAAATACTTAAGCTGCACCGTCCAACAAGTAATTTGATGTGGTTTTCAATGGGGATTTTTGGTCTTTTTGTTTTCAGTATGCTCACAAGTAACATTTATGGAGCTCACCCTTTAGGACCGTTCACACGGCTTATTTTGGGCACGGATTGCAGCCGTATTGCGCGCCGTCCTGCGCTGCTGTCCTGCTTTTACGGCTTGAATAAGCCGTGTGAACCGACCCTTTATATGGTTGTTCTCGGAATCCAGTCTTCAACTCTTTAGCCGTCAGATTCCACTCCGTGCACAGGAATAAGCAGTACACAGTACATCCAAATAATAATTCTCTATGCTCCAGCACACAGTAATAAAATCCAATATTTTAATTCTTCAAATCCATGAACACGTGAACATAAAAAATGGTAGTGCAAAACATCACACTAACGTGTTACGAACCTCTCAGGTTCTTGTTCTTAGAACTGTGATAAAGAACCTCAGTGGTTCATAACGCGTTACGGTATGTTCACATGGTGTCTCTCAGGACATATTTCGGGGCGTAATTGCGCTACATTGCACCCCAAAGAAATGTCCTTTAATTACGGTAAACATGGCTCTCGCAGAGATTTAAGATTACATGCCGTCTTCCCGCTGCGACATGTCACTTCTTTCCGACATATACGCGGCAGGGTAATGAAAGTGGAATGGGCAGGCCAGGGGCGCCCCCCGCACTTTAGAAGAACACTGACCAGCACGTTCTTTTAAACACAGCGTACACAGGTACACGCCTCAAGACGCCGTGTGAACATACCCTTAGCGTAATGTTTTGCACTACCATTTTTTATGTCTACGTGTTTATGGATTTAATTAAATTAAAATTTGGGATTTTTTTTCCTCTGCATTTACAGTCAGAAAACGAGTCTCATTCATCTCTATGCGGTTTTGGACCGGATCCAACATAGAAATGTTTGGGATGCGTTTTTTTTACCTGAAATACGGGGGGAAGAATGAACATGTTTTAAGTTTTTGGAAAAAATGGCAGTTTTGAAATCCGATCTGAAAAATATCCGAGTCGTGTGGACTACAATTCAGATTTTCAGTTGAGGTCCACGGGAATGGTATTAGTCGGATTTTGACGATTTTTAAAATCCAAATTCTCATGGATTATAAATAAAAAAAAAAAAAAAAATAGGTGGATCTTTTTTTAAATAGAAAGTTCTGATTTTCTACACATTATTTGCTGAAGGATCAGTATTTCAAGACTTTTTTTTTTCCCGAACATTGAAAACACTTGTTAAACATGTCGTGGCACATGCTGTGTGGTCTATACAGTATGTTGTAAAAATAAAATTTTTAAACCTATGCTGAAAAAAATAAGTAAAGAAGAGCACTTCAGTTTTTATTCTCTGTCAAGTTCCTACATTTCAGTCATTTGTTGCAACTGTCTCTAATTTATAATAATAATAATTCAGGACATGATGGCCATTAATGTTTTCTAATTAGGAAACACCATGTTTTCCTGTATTGTCACCTTTCCGATATGATTTATGGGCATATGCCTTCTACAATGTTTTATTACATTCCTGTTTAGCAGTTCCATGCAGCTGAGCAAAGTCTAGCTGGTGAAGGCAATTGACCTTCACGCAAAGGTTTTTAGATCTAAGCCATAGAATACTTTTGTATCTTGTATAACCGTGAGCTTTATGGTTCTCCCCTTATTATTTGGTTGGCTCACTATGATAGTAAGTGAGAGAGGTAAAGTGTTTGCTTTGTGCATCTCATTAATGTGAAAATGTGTTTTTTTTCAAGAACACCTTGATTTATAATTGATTTAAGGGGGTTTTCCATTTTTACAAAAAAGCGAGTCAGAAAGATTGTAAAATAAGTCTACTTTTAAACTTTCTCTGTTCCTGGTGTACCCAATGATGATGTGTCAATAAATGATCACATGACGCTGCAGCCAATCGTAGACATCGCTGCAGACATGAACTGCACCGCCCGCCGTCTAAAGTTGGGCAGTGGTCGTTAAGGAGTTAGAGATTTTTACTACTAAACAGTATAAATATCTGCTTTTCACTCTGAAATCCTGTACCAAATCACATAACCTTATATATCACAGGGGTTTTCTCCCTACAAAGATCATATTTCTAATGATGGGGGACAGTAAAAATAAGCACTTTTGTAATTGGTTTGCATTACCTAAATCCTTTAGTATAGCAGATATAAACTAATCTGTGTGTTCTACACCTAAAACTGCAGCTTGAGGTCATACCACGCCCCCTTTTCTTTGATTGTTTGATATATAATTCAGGTTGTTGGAACATGCCTCCTGGATGGGATACATCCCATGTGCTTTGACTGGCTGCCTGCATTATGTGCTTACTTCCCTGAGCTGTGGAAAATGAAAGTGAAATAGCTTTCTCTGCTGGGTGCTGGCTGTGTAATAAAAGCTGCCTGAGCTCCTCTGTGCTCAAGTCCCAGCTCTTTTTGAAGGATCTGGGCAATTACTAAGTCTCTAGCTGCTGGATTGACTCTCCACCCATATAACACAGCCTTGTACACTGCTCTCCCACCATATAACACAGCCTTATTCAGTCTGCTCCCCTCTACCTCCTGCCTGATAAGAGGGGGGGGGGGGGGCAGCGTGCATTACTCACATTTGTTTCATTAGTTCAGGCTGTATGTAGAACTGTTTACACCACTGCAGGTGTTCTGCATACAAGGAGCTTGTGCAGCCTGGGAGAGAGCTGACAGCTCTGCAGGCATGATAACCATTGCAGGAGGTCTGCAGAGCTGTGACATCCCTCCCTTCCACTGCTCACACAGAATGATGATGTCACATTTCAGTGAGGAGAGACCTGCCCCTGAATTTGAAGCTGTAAAAGACAGAAACAGCTCAATTCTGCGAAAGCCAGTGATGAGAAAACTCCTTTAAGTCCGGTTTCTTAAATTGTTTGATTTTAAATATTTTGCTATTGCAGAGTTTTAAAACGTGTAACATCTTGTTTTATCTCATTTGCAGAATGGACAGCAGTTTGCAGAGGAATCAATGTGTGAAGAAGACGAGAACAATGTAAGTTTTTTGTGAGCATTGTATTCAGTAAAAAAAAAAAACCTCTGAAATGTATTCTTATATAGTTATGTACTTAGTATAGTTAAAAAAAAGGAATGTCCATCAAGTTCAACTAGAAGCGGCTAGATGTGGATGAATGGGAGAGAGATAGGGAAATTTTAAACCTTTTTTTATATAAGTATCCATATAAATTGTCTAAAAGTGTATTTTTATCACGTTTTGTCTGCCATCACAGGTATCGGTCAGGAAACCATGAAAAAATGTACCTTGATGGATGCCTTGACTTAACCATACAAAACAATAGAGCAAAAATCTAGCACTATTTGCCGCTATAATAATTTGTCATGTGTTACACCACATGTAGGATGGGTGTTAGTCCGTTTTCTGCGTCTCCTTTGACAAAAGGGATGTGGCCATGGTAAAAGGGGTGTGGTGTCGCATGAGATTGTGTGCTCCAAAAGTTGGGCACAGTTAGGCCATGTTCACACGGCTTAAAATGGGCCGTATTTCGGTCCGTAAGTACGCGCCGAAGTGTGCCAATTACGGGCCGAAAACGGCCCATTCATTACGGTAATTCACAGTTCTCATAGAGAACTATGGATTACGTCTCCACTCCCCGCTCCCTCCCCTCGCTCCCGCCCTCGTCCACACGGCGTAATTGCGGGGCGAAATTACGCCCCGCAGTTAAGCCGTGTGTACCTAGCCTTAGTGAAATAAAATAAGCCAACTTAAAAATGGTGTAAGACTAGACTGGTTAAGCCTGCGCCAGATTTATGACACGAAGTGTGGCGCATTGTGAAACTGTCTAGTCTAACCTAAAACTATCTTAGCGTTACACTGTTAATAAATCTGTCCCAATGTCTTGGGCTATGTATGTGCTATTTCCCGGTGGTATATGGTTTGTGTCAGACACAGAATTGTGGTAGACAATGCTTTTTGTGTCCTGCACATAAAGTGCGTACTGTCCAGGATACAGAACAGATGAGGTTCAAAAGAGACCGTGTTTTTCTCTTTGGGCCCACCATCAAGATACTTTCCTTCACAGTATCACAACACATATCGTAAATGGAGCAAACACCCCCGGAGCCTTTTCCTCCCCTGTTCTTGCTGTGACCAGCACCTGAGGCAGCTATTTAATAAATTCACAGTTCTCATGGTAATAAAAGCTTGTCGCCTCTGGAGATTGAACCTTTTTTTTATATTCAGATGAGGTTATTTTATATGAAATTGTTTTTCACAATATGTTTTTAGGGGCCATTTATATACCAATTAACCATAAACCACCTTGGCCATCTCTGGACAAAATCGGTTTCTTTCTTTTAACCTTTACTTATAGCTAAAGCCCTCTATACCCCTTATCTGTTTAGTTGCTCATCTTTGTACTTTTTCTAGCTTAAGATCCTCTTTTCCAGGAACCACTGACCAGGCTGCACCAATGCCTTGTAGATCTTTAAAATTGTGTCCCTGTCTTAGTCCATCAGTTGTTTTTTAAGATCCTGCTGGCCTTTGAAGCTTCTGATTGACATTGTATCTTGTTATGTAGTCTATGATCTACAAGTACACCCAGATCCTTCTCAGTAAGCATTTCTTCCAGTTTTTCTTTCACCCCCAGGACATATGTGCCTGCAGGTTATCTGTACCCAGATGCAGAACTACATTTATCAATAGTGAACCGAGTGGATGTCCAAACACTGTGTGCCCAGGTCTGCTTGCAATTTATGAACATCTTCCATAGATCGCACTACACTACATAGCTTATTATCTGCAAAAATAGAAGCAGTGCTATTCGTCCCCTCCCCTATTATCATTAATAAATATGTTGAAAAAGAGCTGGCCCGGTATTGACAGCAAGCAGGAAGAGAACACACCATCACACACAAATGACTTTCTACTCCATGTTCTTCAGGTGCCAACAGAATAAAAACAACACAGGTAATGAATCCAATGATCCCATAAAGAGGAGAAAAATGGTAGCATCCATCAACAGTTCAAAAATCATCCTGCTCCTTAGGGTACTGTACGCGCCGCAGTGCATCGTGTGTTTCGGGAGCTCGTGCTGATCAGCGCGTATTCCCGGAGGGGGGGGGGGGGTGGAGTTTAGCAGCCCGCCGGCCCCATAGTCATGCATTACTCGTGACGCGTAATCGGCGCAAGAAATTGACATGTCACTTATCTCCCTGCGCGTACAATACGATCGTATTGTATGAGCAGGGAGAGGAGACGTAATCCATAGTTCTCTATGAGAGCTGTGGAATACCGTAATTATGGGGCAGATTTCCCTGCGTATTAAGCGCAGTACGCCGTATGGTGCTGATTGCGCTTCTTGTTTTTATGAGCTGCTGATGGGTGCCAATTTTGTCTTTTTGTGAATAATTGGACCCAGTACTGAACTTTGGGGTACACCACTTATAACAAGGGACCAACCAGAGTAGGAATCATTGACCAAGACTTTGGGTATAATCGCTTAGTCAGTTTTCAATCCAGTTACACACACTTATTTCTAAACCAAATAAATTTGGAACATATTTTCCCACACTCGAATGTTTAATAAATGAAACAAATTTGGGTACATACTGGCCCAGATGCTTGAAAAGTGTCCAAGTGGAAAGTGTCTTAGGTAGTGCTGTGCCAATTTGAGTTCATGCTTATGTTTGAAAGTGTCTCACGGCACCTTTATAAATGTCACATCGTAAGAATGATGCGCCAAAAGTGTCCTGCGGTGGGAGTCATTTTGTCTAAGCATCACCACTTTGAGAATGACATGAATAAGGGCAATACACTACGTGGAAATCCCTAAAGAAGCATTTACGCTATCTATCATACATGAAAAAACTTTGAGACTCTCGGTTCACATATTTTGATCAAAAGATGTTTAAGCTGCCCACGACTTTCAACGTGATCTCAAATCGGGCAGTCCTATCCTATCTTTACCTCTCAATCGAGCCAATCAGGCCTCTCGCTGGGTCAACCGACCTCCATTATTCAGAGAGAAAAATTAAAAACACCCAACCTGCAAAGCTGCCCTTCTTATGACAGCCTGTGAGAGTGGGCGGGGACAGAAAACACAAAATGGAAGCACCCCTTCCTTCCCATACAGGTTAAAATCAATGTACACCAAGTATAACGTATGTTTCTGCACACAAAAACATTTCTGAAAAAACGTATGCAAACCTGGGTGCCACTGGCAGGGCTGCGGCACACATGTAATTATACATGTACACACACAGACCGCCGCCAGCGGCACATTTCTGCAAAAAGGGCAATACACTACGTGGAAATCCCTAAAGAAGCATTTATGCTATCTATCATACATGAAAAAGGGGTGCTTCCATTTTGGGTTTCTGTCCCCGCCCACTCTCACAGGCTGCCATAAGAAGGGCAGCTTGCAGGTTGGGTGTTTTTTATTTTTTCTCTCTGAATAATGGAGGTCGGTTGACCCAGTGAGAGGCCTGATTGGCTCGATTGAGAGGTAAAGATAGGATAGGACTGCCCGATTTTGAGATCACGTTGAAAGTCGTGGGCAGCTTAAACATCTTTTGATCAAAATATGTGAACCGAGAGTCTCAAAGTTTTTTCATGTATGACATGAATAAGGACACTTGAGCTGTGACGCTTTTTCACACAGCGTTATTGAGCGTGTTCAGAGGTGTCAGTCAGGGTACCGACCACAATACTGTGACGTAGCTGCAGACCACTCACAGGCAGCAGTAGGAAAAAACCGAGTCCTATTTGGCCTGTGTTTTTCTTTATTTCCCAGTAGCATGTGCTTTTCCTGTGGGGGATACAAGTGTGGTAGACTACGCTGTTGTGTCCTGCACAGAAAGCGCATACAGTTGACAAATCAATCAACACATAGTCCAGATAGACACCAGTGGAACAAACATAGTCCTATGTTGCAGTATCCATCAGGGGACCTTTTTTCACCCCACCCTGACAATTATTTCCAAAAGAGCTTGCCATATCAACATTAGTTATCTGCATGTATTTCTTTAATCTTCATTGTTTCTTAACATTTCGGAGCCTTGGAACCAAATAGTAGTTTTCCATTGAGAACCCAAATTAATACCCATTTATAATTCTTGTGATTAGGTCCTTTTGCAGGTACCTGTTTATGAATTGGACAGCAGTACCACATCCATTCCTATGCAGATGTATAGGGCAGGAGATGAGACTGTTTGCTGTGCCTGCTACATAACAAACCCCGTTCACATATTCTTTCTTCTCGGCCAAAACAATTTTTTACCAGTCGGGTTGGAACTTTCTCTGTAATTTTAGAATCCATTCTTTCTTGTTAAACCGCTGTATGGTCTTGGCCACCGTGCTACAGCTAAGTTTCTAGGGTGTTGGCAATCTTTTTATAGCCTAAGCCATCTTTATGTAGAGCAACAATTCTTTTTCTTTTTTTCTTTCCATATTCTCAGAGTTCATTTCCATGGGTTGCCATGTTGAACTTCCAGTGACCAGCAGGAGAGTGATAACAAACTTAACACACATGATCCCCTTCACACCTGAAACCTAATAAGGCCTCGTTCACACGGCTGATTTGGGCACGGATTTCAGCCGTACTGCGCGCCGTATTTGCACTGCAATACGGCTGAAATCAGTCCCAGTAACTACGGTAATCCACTGCTCTCATAGAGCACTATGGATTCCGTCTCCTCTCCCCACTCGGCGAAAGTGACATGTCGATTATTTACGGCGTGTAAGCACCGTTGATAATGACTGCACGGCAGCCGGCGTAATTGTGGGGCGAAATCCGGCCCTGCAATTACGTCGGCAATAAGCCGTGTGATCTAGCCCTAACACTTTGGCTATGTTCACACGGCTTATTTTCGGACGTATTTCAGCCCATGTTTCGCACCGTACTGCGCTAAATACCGGGCGAGATACGTCCCAGTCATTACGGTAATCCACAGTTCTAATAGAGAACTATGGCTTACGTCTCCTCTCCCCGCTCGCGAAATATGGTGAGCGGGGAGAAAGTGACATGTACATTATCACGGCGGTATACGCACCGTGGATAATGAATGTCTGTGGGGCCGGCAGCTCGCTGCCCCGCCCCCGCTGCCGAGCACACAGCATAATTGCGGGTGAAATCCATCCCGCAATTACGCCGTGAATAAGCCATGTGAACATAGCCTAACTAGTCAAACGACACTGTGGAGGGAAAATTCCAGATTAGGAACAATTTGTCCATTTTCACTTTTGTTGCCAGTGCTTTAGACATTGATGGTTGTGTGTTGAGTTATTTGGAGGGCACACCAAATTTACACAGTTACACAAGCTGTACACTGACTAGTACCAGGGCTGTGGAGTCGTGGAGTCGGTGGCTATTTTGCAGGAGTCGGAGTCGTCATAAAAGGGACCGACTCCGACTCCCAAAATATATAATAAGTTGGTCCAGTTAGTTTGATGCAGTGCAAAGAGCAAGAGGAATTGGGTCCGGTCAGTGCTACTGCTCCCATATCTTCAGCTTCATCACATGAGGAGTGTAATTGATGACATGGAGCAGGCCAAGCGCTGCCCCAGGGGAAAAGACTTTGCTCCAAGGACAAACAGATTTCAGCAAAATTTTTCACCTGCTTTCAAAGAAGTAGAAGATCAACCATTCATCAAAACTGACTGTGGCTGAGGCAATTCCTTTATACCCTGACATTGCTAGAGATGTTGCCCCTGTGGTCACTGCTTTCCCCCAACCCAAGTTAGTGTAGAGAGGCCGTTCTCTAGCCTGGAAATAATGAGATCAGATGTGAGGTCATGTATGCAGGATCTGATGGAGGCAATACTATTTCTCAGAACAAATTCAGAGACTCCACAAATGTTCCTGCAGTGTTTTGCATATTTAAAAAAAAATTTGTGTCCTAAAGTCATATCCAATAAATATATTTTACACTGACAAGTAAAATGGTAACAATGGTTTGAACTTGTGACTTTCAGGCTCCATATCTCACCATCCACTACAGCTTTGTACATGAGGCTACTGTAATTTTATATACAGTCATCTTACCGATCTTATACATAAATGGGACTTGCAAGAATTTAGCATCTGCTTAGTTCTGCAGATTCTTTCCTGTTACTGCATTGTTACTGTTTTGCTCCTAAAAATCAAAATGTTAATTTCTATTATTTTGTTAGCATTTGGGAAATCCACCTTTTGGTTTTCAATACTGCATAAATCCTTCTGGGCTCTGGATCAGATACAAGCAGGTCTTGACCAAAATCTGATCCCAGGTCTCTTCTTCACATTCCCAATGTTGGTGCAGACTGGACTTGGATACAAATAAAGCTTTTTCTTCAACAAGATCAAAACATTGTTACCCTTTTGCTTATCGGTGTCTGTTCTACCTAAATAGCTTGATTATTGTGTCATAAGGTGATAAGCAGCCTGATGTTACCATTTTACTACAGTAAAGTTATAACTTAAACATGCGCTGTGTATGAGGGAGTCCGGAGTCGGAGGTTTGGGAAATTGAGGAGTCTGTCGGGGCTTCGGCTTGCCGACTCCACAGCCCTGGTGACTACATTGTATCTTCAGTGTTGTGCTATGAAAAGATATAATACAATATTTACAAAAATGTGAAGATTGTACTCCCTTCATGAGATACTGTAATGCAGCCGAGTTGCTTCTGTCTTTGATTTATCTCTTATTTGAAAATCAAGGATCCTGTGGTATGAGTGCAGTATTGATGTCTTATGTAGGGATTTTTTTTTTCAAAGCCTCTCAGGCCCCCTGTGTAGCAGCATTCCTGTGCATCTTGTATGTATACATGTACACTGATCAATAGGAAAAAAAAAATTTGAGAACATTTATTATTTTCCGACCAGGTCTCTTCTCCAACGGTGGGATATATTAGGCAACAAGTGTTAAAAAGTGGGAACAAGGGGGAAATATAAAGATCTGGGCGACATTGACAAGTGCTAAATTTTTGATGGTGACTGGGTCAGATCTCCAAAATGGCAGGTCTTATGAGGTGTTCTCAGTATGAGGCATTTCCCAAAAGTGCTCACAGAGAGGACAACCGAGATTTGTGGGAGCCGATGTGTCTGATCTGATCCCACAGAAGAGCTATTGTAGCCGAAACTGCTGAGAAAGTAAATGCTGGATGTGACAGGAAGGTGTCAGAACACACAGGGCACCACCGCTTGCTATGTATGGGGCTTGGTAGCCACATACAGTGTTAGGTGTTACTGTGATGGCTGCTGATCGGTGGATTTCTCATCCTTGTGTTTGGATGTGCTTTTGAACTGAAGCAATGCACATGTTTCCAGTCTCTTAAGACCGTTGTGCCTCATTGATTGTATGATTAGTGCTCTTTTTTTTTTTATTTTATGTGACAGATGTAAATTTGCTTGCTTTAAACCATTGGCAGACTGCAGGGGAAAGCTCTGTCTTTTTGTTAGATCTAGGACGAATGTGCCGTTCGTTGTGCTATACAATCACCTGTATTTGTTGGGCTTTTCATTCTACAATGAATGTCCTAGGGAAGGCTCTGGTGCCTGGCATCATGCCAACGTCTTCTGTATAATCTGGAAATCTAAACAGAAAAGGCACGAAGAGGTATTCTCATAGATATGGCTAACATCTCATGTCTGGAAACTGTAGGATTCCCGCAAGTGCCAGATGCTGCCTGTGTTATGATTATTAGATCTAAGATTCATCACTTCATGTAGTGGGGCAGCCTTCTTGAACTAGCTTGTCACAAAATGTTTGTAGTTATGTGCGAATCCACCCCCCCCTTCCCTCTCCCCCCCCCCCCCAAAAAAAAAAAACATTAATAAAAGTGTTTGGTAACTGAATGTTTTGCATAACTGGTTTAAAAGGGTTGTTCTCTTTTTATTTGTATGTTTAATGTATATAATAGAGAATCATACAATGTTCTTGTCTGTGTATTAGAAATTCTGCTCCTACACCTCTTATACCAGTGCAGTGGACCCTTATCTAGAAAAACAAAATGGTACAGCCCCCAGATTGGTCCATGGTAATAGCTCCTATTAATTAAACATGGCGTCATTTGACCACACAGGTCATTTGACCCCTGTTCTCCAGGTTTGTTCATTTTCTGAACAAAGCAAAATTAAAACGGCAATGTATTTTGGCAATAGTCTTCATTTACCTTTCCCTACATGTTAACAGCTAATCACTGGTTATAAAACCCCTTTAACCTCTGTATTTTATGCGAGGGCTGCACCTTCATGCAATGACCCTGCTATTACATGTATCATATGTATGGATGACTATGCCGTTCCAAGGCAATGTTATTGTTTTCTTCGTGTTCTACCTTGGATTTCAGAAATAAGGCGGGGTTCACATCTTTCAGAGGTGAAAACTGAAGCCATGGGATCCGTTTCACAAAGGACACCTATGGCACTTGTAATTAATAGGTTCTGCTGGGTTTCCGCCATGGTGTCCATCGTTGAGGCGGAAATTTTTTTTTTTTAAATGTGAAAATAGCCATAAAAATGTCAAGATTTTTTTTAAAAGTTATTGCTTCAGCTTATGTATTTACTTCTGTAATTAAGCTGCAATCGGGAAAGGGGGCGAGTGGTTCCTGTATAGATGTACATGCTTTCTCAGTTAGCTTCTGAACCTTGCATTCAGGGGGTAGGCACATCTATAACGGAGCCGCCTGCCCCCCCCCCCCCTCCACCCTGAATGCAACAAAAGTAATGACGCTTCGATCTAAATCGCATCCATCTCATTCACAGAAGTAAATATTTTTAATGAACATTATTTCACAAATTTACAAAGCGTGTTGTAGCAGGTGGAGAGGGGAGGGCTGCCCCTTTAAAATGTATTGTCTCAACACAATCTTTGATAGCACATTGTTAGGGGTCTCCCACCCACTGAGCATTTTGTAGTGTCATCCATACTTGGGCTACACTGACCCTTGTTAGTGGAATCCGTCCAATTATATTTTTTGTTTCTCCTTTTAGTAGGAGTTTTTCATAAATGTTTAAAGGGGTTGTCTCCTCTTACTGTTTCATAGTCAGTAGCATTCTTTTATTCATGCATCCTGGCACTTCCTGGTCAAGCTGTCTGTAATTAGCATATGGGCTCTGTGTATGCAGACTTCTGCTAATTGTTTATCTAATCTAGACTAATCTCCTGCTACCAGGTCAAGAGAAGTTTCAGAGCTAAAGCAAACAGTAGTAATTATTGTCTTTTGTCTGAAAGATCAGATAACACACAAGCTCTTAGGCCATGTTCACACGGCTTATTCATGCCGTAATTGCAGGACAGATTTCGCCTGCAGGTACGCCGTGTGCCGTGCAGGGGGGCGGGGCGGCAGCTCGCCGGCCCCATAGGCATTCATTATCCACGGCGCGTATCCCGCCGTGATAATTGACATGGCACTTTCTCCCCGCTCGCCGTATTTTGCGGAGACGGTATCCATAGTTCTCTATGAGAACTGTGGATCACCGTAATGACCGGGACGGATTTCACCCATAATTCGCGCAGTACGGCACGAAATAAGCCGTGTTAACATAGCCTTAGGCTGCTAGCAGTTCTGTGCCATGACCTGTGTGATGTCACTCCCTGCTATCAGATGAGACAAACAGTGGGGAGAACAAACAGGTCAGTAACTAGAGAAACCTGAGAGCCCTCAGAAGGTGATAAAATCATTTGTAGCTCCTCAACAACTGAACAAAGCCATATATTTGGAAAACATCTCATTTAGTGTTCCCTACATGTTGAAAGCTAATCTTTGTAGTGAGGCAACCCCTTTAATTCTGTTTGTATATGACCGTGTTGGTCCTCTTTTGCAGCTTTCCATTTATCTCTATTCTAGCAGAGAGTTGTTACATTCCTCTTCGTCCTCTTTCCTGTGTTACATCTGGTTCAGTTTCTCCATCCTTTTTTCCAGTGCTGTGGGACATGTTTGATGTGTGGTGTAAATATTGTTTTACGAGAACATATTTACGGCAGACAGAATGTATATACAAGTTTGGTGAAATTGTTGAGAAAACACACACAAATATGTCAGTCATGTGCGGCCTAAAATAGCAGCACTTTAGAACAGGAGGATAAATCCTCCAAGATGTGCAAAGTGTCTGTGTGGGGACTATGTAGCAGATCGCTGAGCTGGTGACTGAAGCAAACCCTGCTCTTTTTAATATTTCTGCATTATTATGCCAAGGTTCAGTGGTGGATTATTTTTTCCCTGAATCCACAACCAAATACGATACAATGCTAGTGACTTTTTTTTTTTTTTTCTTCAAACTCATTTGCAAGGGTTGGAAGAGTAAGCACAGATTTTTCTCATGCTCTAATCCACATGTAACACATTGATTCTCTGCTTATTGGCAGTAAAAGCCAAGGCAGATAATTTTTGCTGTGTCTGAATGTAGCACACAGGAAATGTCATGAACCTTGACAACGTTATGGAGTCTAGCATTTATAATATGAGACTATGTTGTGTACAGAATGTCATCTTCTTATGTATTCAAATAGAGCCAGGGGAAAAACCACGATGTAATGTTGACGTGGGATCCTCCAAAATGGGTACTTTAATCACTTTTCTAAATATATGTGATTACAAAAAGTGCAGCCTCTGAGAGCTACAGCTTTCTTTCCATGCCCTTAGTTACCTGACAGTTTACATTAAACACGACCAGGAGCTGATCTGGCCGGGCTTGTGCTGTATGCACTTTTTATCTGATGACAGGGAACATGAAGGAGTTAGCAAGGGACTGTGGAGAAATGGCCTGTCTTTTGTATAGAGAATCCACTAGTTTTAATGTTATTATTTGAGTAAACATTGTAGATGCTCCCTGGCACTGTGTGTCTGCTCAGACCCTTTCCCCAGTGACTCAGCATGCTGAGTTAATTTGGTCTTCTGATCAGATAACAGGTAAGGCACTGACTTCTTGGCAAAACCCCTTTAATGGTTGTAGAGTTCATGAAGTCACTTCTGATGCACTGAGCTTTGCAATTTGAGTAGGCGTTAAAGCAAGCCGGATAACCTTCTGTAGACAGCTGTTTTGGGGAGGATTGCCACTCTTCAGTGCAGAGCAGGGTTGTGAATGACTGGGTGAGAAGATTTCAATGTAGCTCGAAACAAGTAGTGTTCCTCAGTAAGAAGAGGCGCCATGATCGCTCCACTAAAATTTGAAATCCCTGCTCTGCATTTAAGAGGGGCAAACACCCCGAAACAACTGTCTGCACAGAAGTATCTTGCTTGACTTTTACTCCTAGTCACATGGGACAGTGAGTTGAATGTAATTTGAGGAACTTTAAGTCCAGTAGGTGGCGCTGAGTCCTAGCACTTTTGCCTTGAGCTTATTTAAATATATATAAATGTTAATGGAGTGGCTTATAAGTCATATAGCATGATGTACTCTTTTACATGCAAAAACTTGCTACTTTATTTTGCTTTTATATCGCTCTTACCATGTTTGAAATAAAAAATATTCAGTTTATGTCAGAAATTGTTGAAAAGTTTAGTGAAAAGTTATTCCAGCTAATAGATGCTATTGATTTCCGTGTTTGGCACACAGACGGTAAAAAAGGTATGAATGAACTAAATAAAGTTATCACATCAGATTTTTCAGATTGAAAGCTCTGGTGTAAAATCCATAGCAGAAAGTGGTGCCCTTAGATTTTCACTTTACACAGTGTAACTATGTGTGTTCTGCGAGTAACAGACAGTGTACAGAGAAGAAGAGGAAGAGTCAGGAGCTGGCATTACACTGCTCTCACTCAGCCCCTTCCCCCTGATATAGCAGAGACGGGACCAATGGCAGGAGAAACAACTCCGACAGTGGGACAACTAATAAGATAGGAGGAGCTCACAAGGATCCAGAGCCTCAATACTTAAAGGGGTTGTCTCACTACATTGATTCATTCAGTCCTGTTTTATTTTTTAATTCAAGGGCGTGTTTACTGGCTTCTACTGGCCTGCAGTGACGAGCTGCTGAGGACACCAGGTCTGTAGCTATAGCGACCAGTGCCTGCAGCCAATGAAGCAAGATCGAACAGATCTATAGCTATAAGGACTTGAGGAGCTGATGTAGCCCATACAAGAAGGGATATCTAGGAATGGAAAGGACACAGTTAATGGACCCATATTGCAAAGTAACTTGTTTTTGCAAGATATTTAACGTAAAAAGCAATCCTTGTAGTGAGACAACCCCTTTAACTCTTCCAGCTCCTTCTCAGCCCCAGCATCTCTGCAGGCAGCAAGGTACTGCAAATAGAGATGCCATGCAGCAGACAATAAGCACTGTGAAGACCACAGGACACAGTGAGTTAGCTGACTAAGGTCAGTGCAAATAAAGTAATTACTGGTCTGTTATTCTGGCCCTTAGAGCATACCAAGACATAAAGCAGTGGAGGGAAAAAAAGCACTTGAGGCAAAATAAAGGGCTCTGTCAGGTTGCCCCTGACTTTTTTTTCTCTAAGTTTTTATTTTTTATTTTGACACACTGGGTATTTGAGTTTGGCACCCCTGACTTAGAGCAATGAGAGATATGAGAGAGCAGGAAGAGGTGGGGAGAGATGGTCGGTAACCATAGAAACTTGTGTATTCTGGGAGGAGATAAAATCTTCATTATCTCCTGACCAAAGCAATAACAGTCTTCATGTATCTTTCACTACATGTTAAAAGCTAATCATTGTGGTGAGGAAACCCTTTTAATGAGGAATTCAACACGGATTCTATAATGCATTCCAATAGCCATTCACTTGAACTGCAACTTCAGTGAACTATAATGCGAATTTTCCACACCACAGATTTAAAATCTGTGGCACAGAAAGAAAAGAATGAACATGTTATCGGATCCCGCTTGGGAGGAGGAGCCCGCATCCAAACCAGAGGTGGAAAACGCCTCAGTTAAGTTAAAGTCCTCTGCAGAAATCTGAAGTGTTGCCTCAGATTTCTGGCAAGGAAACCACGTCTGACTTTGCCAACTGACAAGTGAACATACCCTTAAGGCCTCGTTCACACGGCTTATTTGCCAGCGGATGATCCGACTGCCGGATTGCGCTCATACGGCACCAATCCGTCGATCATTACGTAATCCCTGCTCTCATAGAGAATGTGGATTCTGTCAGCTCTCCCGCGGCGAATCCGCCGCGAGGGGGAAAGCATCACATTTCCAGCGAAGCGGTGGATAATGCAAGTCTATGGGACGGGGGCGCGCCCCGCCGGCTCTGGCCCCGCCCCCGTCCGCCCCTTATTCGCAGATTGTGAGCCGATTGCGCTCCAAATCCGTCGGGAATAAGCCGTGTGAACACGGCCTAAAGGGGTTTACCACAATGACAATGAGACAATGGCTAGGATTGCCACATTGTCTGTGGTGCGAGCCCCACCTCTGGGATCTGCACCTATCTCGGGAACGAGCCCCTGAAAGTCACTGGTGCAGACTGTCGAGCTGGCTGCACTTGTGCAGCTACTCTCTATTCTGTTCTATCGGAGTTCAGAGTATAGCCCAGCGGTGTATTCAGCTCGGTTTGGAACTCACATAGAACAGAATGGAGAATCGTGCTCAAGCATGACCAGCTCTACAGTCTGGGCTTTGACTTTTGGTGGCTCGTTCCCGAAATAGGTGCGATATGTCATCACTTTCTATTGTGGAAAAACCACTTTAATGGTTTCTGCCCCATCCCCACTGTCATGTTTACCCATAAACTACAATTCTTTTTTTTTTTTTTTTTTTTTTTTTAATTAACAATAGTCCATGTATCATCTGTATCACTTTGACTATTTCATTTTCTTCCACACTGGCATAGTGCTACTTTTTGTCCTTTGGTAACATCTCACTGAGGCAGGTGATTTGTTAAAGGGGTTGTCTCACTACATTGATTCATCTCACCTCAGTCCTCTTTTCTTGGTTTCACTTTGAAATCAGGGGCGTGTTTACTGGCTTCCACTAGGCTGCAGTAGAAGCCAGGTCTGTAGCTATAGCAACCAGTGCTGGCAGCCTATCATGGGAGATCAAAACAGGTCTGTAGCTATAGCGACCTGAGGAGCTGATGCAGCCCATACAAGAGGGGATATCACAGAATAGGTAGGACACTGTTAATGGACACATATTGTAAAGTGACTTGTTTTTGCAAGATCTTCAACATAAAAAGCAATCCTTGTAGTGAGACAACCACTTTAACTGTTCTATTCCTATTTGTTTGGGGGGTTTTTTTGTTTAGTAAAAAAAAAAAAAAAATGAAGTTTGTGGTGTTTTTTTTTCAGATACAACATTCTAGTTTAAACAAATATACAGGCGGTCCCCGACTTACAATGTTTCGACTTACATCTGTCCCCTAGTTACAAACGGAGACTTATGAGCATGCTGGCACTTGTAGTTCCATGTTCCACAGCAGATAGTAGCTATGGAACGACAAGTTCCAGCACACCACAGCAGAACATGAGGTGAAAACGAGGTGAAATCTTCTTAACAGGGGCACAGACAGCAAAACAAATGTAAAAACCCTTTCCTGCACTATCCAAAATGAAATAAAACCCTTTAGTGCTGGAGTTACATTTAATAAATATACATATTACATACAATTTCAACTTAAGAACAAACCTACAGTCCCTATCCTGTTGGTAACCCGGGGACTGCCTGTACAAGGATAGTGCTGATTAGGTAAAATGGAGGCGCTCCGAGGAGTTCAGTTCACACGTTTGCTTTTTGATCTGTTTGTTTGATTATTGTTGCATTAACATTTTCTGTCTGGTATTAATACGAACAAGTTATGTTAAAAGCAGTAAAGGTTTTACTGGTCACGTTTCAGGGGAAGTTCTTACATCCTGTGTTTATGGGCTGGTCCTGGCTACACACCAAATGTAATGTTTCTATTTAAGTCTCTTTCCGCTATTGGTATGTCATCTCTTACCACATAACTACTTTAATGGTATTTGGTTGTGCGCTGATACGAAATGGGCTGGTAATCACTGCCTACTGAAAAAAACCCAATATTCTCCTACCCCAACAGGATTGACACAGGGGTCCTGGTTACGCAGAGATGCTGGTGGGCCAGTTTGTAATGCTGCAGCAGAACAAGGCGGTACCGGTCACAGGATTCCTTTGACCAAATGATAAGAAACTGGCATCTTGTCGTTGGTCAATTACTTTACTGCTCTTTTACATAAGCAGGATGTCCACCATTTTAGTAGAGGATTGTCATTTGCCTAAGGGTATGTTCACACGGCATTCTTGCGGCGTGTACAGTAAGCACCACAATACATTGGGTGATTTCGGAGTTGCGCTGATTAGGGGGAGGGGGGGGACGACAGCCCGCTGGCCCATAGACATGCATTGCTCGTGGCGCATAATCGCCACAAGTAAGGGTATGTTCACACGGGCTAATTTCAGCATGCATTTCGCAGTGTATTTGGGCTCTAATACGAGCGAGCTGCGCCAAAATTACAGTAATCCATAGCTCTCATAGAGAACTATGGATTACGCCTCCTCTCCCCGCTTGCTCCATATGATCGTATTGTATGTGCAGGGAGATGTGACATGTCATTTGTGGCGAAGACACCCCCCGAGTAATGCATGTCTATGTGGCCGGCGGGCTAACCCCCTCCCCGCACCGCGGGAGTACATGCTGATCAGCGCGACTCCCAAATCACCCGGCATAATTGCGGACGTACTGTACGCGCCGCAATCGCGCCGTATGGACATACCATAATTGACATGTCACTTATCTCCCCACGCGTACAATACGATTGTATCGTACAAGCAGAGAGAGGAGGCGTGATCCATAGTTCTCTGAGAGCTATGGATTACCGTAATTATGGGGCGCATTTCCCCGTG
The DNA here is from genome assembly GCA_025379985.1 of Phyllomedusa bahiana. Lineage (NCBI taxonomy): Eukaryota > Metazoa > Chordata > Amphibia > Anura > Hylidae > Phyllomedusa > Phyllomedusa bahiana. The sequence goes on along the minus strand of JAODAL010001568.1, from coordinate 170,499 downwards.
TATTAAGTGCAGTACGCGGCGAAATGTGCTCCAAAATAAGCCGTGTGAGCATACCCTAACACACAGGGAAAAGGCTGTTGATTCAGATCTCCAACCCATATCTACAGCTGGAGAATATCAGCCAGAGGGGATCATGTGGTGGTAATAAATGGCATAGTCAGTAGACGTAAAATAAGCAGCAAAATCTGCATGTTGCGTATCTGGATTTTGCGGCGGATTTGCCACAGACTTGTGGTGATTTTCTGCTGCATGTCCAGCTACCTTTTCAAGCTTGATCTTGACAGGAAACCTTATTGTGAAACCACATATCACTGCGTCGCTCACTTGCATCGCAATTTAAGAAAGTGAATGTGGTTATGATGCAACTCGCAAGTGTCCGGGATTTGACAGCTGAAAAACCCGTCCAGGATAGATTTGGGTCACAGCGACTTGGGCATTGCAAAAGCGATCATGTTTATAAACTGCAATACAGGTAGGCAAAACCATGATCTGGTTGTGCGATGTCTGTCCTGGCCAAAGATGCCTGGTCTCATAACAATGATTAGCTTTAAACATGTAGGCAAAGCTAAATTAAGACTATTACCAAATACATTGCTGTTTTGATTTAGCTAGAGATCTTCTTTCCAGCTTGTGCAGACTTGCTTCACTAGATTACCAACCACCTTTATCCAGGCTCAAGAACCCTGACCAGAATGGTGATGTCACATCCTGCTGTGTCTTATCAGCAGCAAAAGAGCTTTTTTTATGTTTCTTACTGGCAAACTTTAACCCTTTAGGACACTGTAGCCTTCTGCTCTGCTTTTAAAACCTATCACCAATGTCCGTTTAATAAGCCTGAACAGGTAGTGGAAGCCAGAATTTGGCTGTGAAGAACCGGCTCTGTGAAACCACATAGTGAGAATAGCCCTTTTAAATGGGTATAAATTCAACCTCTCCATCAGGTTGCTCTCATACGTATGACCAATTTTGCTCAAACCCCTCGTGTTTTGATTCACCAACAAAATCTCCCCTCTGTAGGACAAAATAAATGTATTCATTTTTTTATTTTCTAGTTGTACATTTATTTTAGCTCTCTTTTCTGTATATCATTATGTCGACAGCCTTATCTGCTTTTAACAGCATTTAGATCTAACCGATGCTTTAATCCAGGTCTGGGAGGAGAACATCCGCCGCCTCATCAGGAACATGTCCAGCCATAGTAGGGAGGTCATACAGGCACGTGGAGGCCGCAAACATTACTGAGCCTCATTTCCTTGTCTTGAGGCATTTTCACTGGAGTTGGATCAGCTTTTATCTATTTTAGGATATTTTTTTAAAGAGTTGTTCCTACCATGCGCTTTGCTGGCATCAGAGTGTGATAGGTTAGAGTCCCACCTATGGGATTCACACCCATTTAAGGAATGGCACCCAAAAGCCACAGTACAGGACGGAGGGTCAGTCTTACCAGGTAAGCAGTTTGTTCAGAGAGTTTTGTGCAAGCGTGAACGACTCCCCATTCTGAAAGGAGACTTTTGGGGGCCTGTTCCCAAGATAGGTGCGGGTTCCGTATGGTAAGATATGCCATAAAAGAGTGATTTTGGAAAATTAAGAGAAATTCTTAAAAAGTATATTTTTATTTTATAATAAAAAAAATGACCTATTCCCTCTGTTCGTTCCTATAAACTGAATTGTGCTTGTATGGCACTGATGGCTACATGAGGAGAAGAAGCTTTAGCTAGTACCAAGAATATTCCATTAGTCCTGATGGCTTCAATGCTAATTTTGATTTTCAGTTTTAAATGGTTCACACTGTTGCTGCTTTCAGGCAACTAATAAATTCTAGGTTAATTTTTTTTTTCCTACAAAGGGAAAATTATAAATTTTTTGGAGCAAAAGTTCCATCTTCTTGTGTTTGTTTCATCCTCTTATAGATTGAAGTTGCTGTTCTGTTCAGAAAGCTTTTTAGATTGTAGCTTGTAGATGATAATCTATTCTCTGTGTTCTTCTCAATGGTTAGTCCCATTGGTATGGACAGAGCTGTATTTCAACTTTTTAACTAGCACTTCTGCAGAGGCATCTTCGGTCACGACATTTGGTTGCGTAATTTTAAGAATGTTTTGAAGTGTGCAGAGAGGAAGCGCTTTATGGTCATTAAACACAGGGATGGGTAGATGCCTTTGTTTTCTTAGCTGAACCTGAACTACTACTTTTTATTTCAGTTTTGTATTTTTGTTGGAGGGAAAGGTTGTCTCACTAAAAAGATTAGCTTTCAACATGTAGTAAACGGTAAATCAAGACTTTCCAAATGTCTTTTTTTTTTTTTGAACAGGAGATAAGAGATTTAATCTGCTCTGAGTTCACCAATTTTTTGGTTACTGTACTTTTCTCTTTTCTCTCCTTTCTGAGAGCAGGGAGTGACATCACCACAGGTCACATAGTCTCCAAAAAATTGGGAATCTCGCAAGAGAACAGTGACTTTTGATCACTATATTTACTATTTTGCCATAGGCAAACTTAAACTCTATCAGTTCTCTATCTGTAAAACACTAAAACGTAACTTTTATTATATATAACTCTTAACCTCTATACACATTATTTAAAAACCTGATTTCTAACCTCATTATTTAACCCTTTTTGCTTCTGAAAGAAGGAAAAGCTCCTTTTCTATTATCAAGTCTGGTGGAGCACCACCTATTAGCAGGAAAGCCTTATATATACAGCAATTTACTAACTCCAGTAAGAGATCCCAAGCCTACTACTTGGGCAGTCGTCCCTAATCTCACGGACACAAAACATATAAGGCCCCCTTGTGACACCCCTGCAGCAGGTGACACTTGTAGACAGAGGAAGCCAGTTTAGCTGGCGAAACATGTCAGGGAGATCAGATATGAAGTTTTAAATTGTGATTTCTCACCTCTGTCTACAAGTGTCACCTGCTGCAGGGGTGTCACAAGGGGGCCTTATTTGTTTTGTGCCCGTGAGATTAGGGACGACTGCCCAAGTAGTTGGCTTGGGATCCCTTACTGGAGCTAGTAATTTGCTGTATATATAAGGCTTTCCTGCTAATAGGGGATGCTCCACCAGACTTGATAATAGAAAAGGAGCTATTCCTTCTTTCAAAAGCAAAAAGGGTTAAATGATGAGGTTAGAAATCAGGTTTTTAAATAGTGTGTGTATAGAGGTTAAGAGTTATACATAATAAAAGTTACGTTTTAGTGTTTTACAGATAGAGAACTGATAGAGCTTGTTTGCCTATGGAAAAATAGTAAATATAGTGATCACCACAGGTCAACACACAGGACTGTCGGCAGATTAAGAACAGTGTGTGTTATTTCTGACAAACAGAGGAGATTACTTTTGTAATTCTGAAGCCCTCTGCACTATAGATTACATCTAATGCTCTCATGTTAGTGCAATTAGAAGAGCTGAGAATATGGCGCTGATATGCAAATCACGGTTATAGAACCAACCACAGCCTAACCAGGAAGAGACAGGATGCATTAATCTTAGGAGATGTTCACACGGCTGATTCTGGGACGGATTTCAGCCGTATTGTGCTCCAATACGGCAGATATCCGTCCCAGGCAGTACGGTAATCCACAGTTCTCATAGAGAACTATGGATTCTGTCTCCCCTCGCCGAGCGGGGAGAAAGTGACAGGCACATTATCCCGGCTATGGGGTCGGCGAGCTGAATCCCCGGCCCCGTAATTGCGGGGCGAAATCCGTCCCGCAATTACGGCATGAATAAGCTGTGTGAACTTAGCCTAAAGCTGCGTTTGGCTCTGTGAAACGGCATGGTGACAACCCCTTTGCATTCTTATAGTAAATAAATTTTTCTAATGTTGTGCTTGTACAATATAACTCTATTTGTAATGCCACTTTAAAGGGAACCTGTCACATAGGTTATTCCCCCTTTGCTGAGGGCAGCACAAGCTAGTGTCAGACCTGCTGTTCCCAGCGCTGTGTCCCTTATTCTGTAAGTTGCTGCAGTTTTAGAGCATTTAATGCTCAAATCTTATTCATGAGTAGATGTTAGCCACGCCCACCAAATACTAGTCCCGCACAGTGACAGTTATTCACATGTTTCTCCCTATTCAAAGTAACAGTTTTGTCAGTTGAGGTGGGCGGGGCTAGCCTCAGGTGGGCGGGGTTTTAAAAACTGACACTCTGACTCTTCAAATGACTCTTCTGGCTGAAAACTGCAGATTTGAGCATTTAAATACACGAACACTCCAGCAACTTACAGAATAAGGGAGAGAGCGCTGGAAACAGCAGGTCTGTCACTAGGTTGTACTGTCCTCAGGCATAATCTATGTGACAGGTTCTCTTTAAGACGCAATAATGTGTGTTCAGTTCTATCTTTGGACATTTGCTCTATTTCGCGGCAGTATATGTTTTTGTAGTTGTGAAGTTTGTTCTAAGAAGAAAGGGGGAGATGTAATTTATTTGAAGAAATAATAAAAAGCATAAGTGCATTCCAATCATCTACCGCAGTATTACAGCGCCTTCCTTTTTCTTTTCTACACAGGGAAGTAACTGTAAAAATATTGTCTGTTTTTGTGTTTTATCTTTGGATGAAGACATCTCTTCCTGTTGCCTGCTCACTGCCTTGAAAAAGAATGTTACTTGATTCTTCTTGCACAATTGTTCCTTTGCACAGTGATTTAAATAAGTCATATGTGAGAGCTTCAAATTGTTAAAAAAAACACTCCAGTTCTTTGGGGCTTGTTCACAGCTCAATGGCTGAACTAACATGAACCCAGTAGCTAGCAACTTGGCCATTTATGCTGACTGGGAAAAAGATCACAAGTGCAGCTAATTGCTTGAGCAAGATGAAAAACTGCACACCAACTTAACACCTATTCACACCAGCATGCAGAAAAGCCGCAGTATAATGCATGGATGTTACATTGCATCCAACTATTAAACTCCCCTGGGATTGTTCACAGCATGCAAAGGAACGCTCTGAAGTTGGGATCAGTGCTCTGCCCAATTAATTAAAGTATTGATACATTTCTGTGGCCTTCTCGTTTATCCCATTTCATAATTACACCGCCTAATATTTTACTTTTAATTCTTGGTTCAGTCATGGCAATACAGAAAATGAAAATATCTTAAGGCCTCATTCACACGGCTGATTTATGCATGCATTTCAGCCGTACTGCGCACCGTATTTGCGCTGCAGTACGGCTGAAATCCATCCCTGTCATTACGGTAATCCACAGTTCTCATAGAGAACTATGGATTCTGTCTCTCCTATTCGCCAAGCGGGGAGAAAGTGACATGTCAATTATTTACGGCATGTACACGCCATGAATAATGACTGTCTATGGGCCGGCGAGCTGCCGGCTCCCCGCCCCCGCTGCACGGCAGCCAGCGTAATTGCAAATGTTTGAGTTGGGATCCCCCAAAATGGGTATTTAATCACTTTTTGAAATACGTGTCATTAAAAAAAAAAAAAAGTGAAGCCTCTGAGAGCTACAGCCTGACTAAGATGCCCTTAGTTTCCTGACAGTTTACATTAGACACGACAGGACACTGACAGGAGCTGATCTGGCCACGCTTGCGTTGTCTGCACTTCTTATCCGATGACAGGGAACATGAAGGAGCTTGCAAGGGACTGGGGAGAAAAAGCAGTTAGTGAGCCTGTGTCTTTTGTATAGAGAATCGACTGGTTGTAATGTAATTATTTGAGTAAACGTTGCAGACGCTCCCTTGCTCTCAGCCTCTCTCCCCCGTGACTCAGCATGCTGAGTTAATCTTCTCTCCTGAGCAGATAAGAGGTAAGGAACTCACTTCATGGCAAAACCCCTTTAAGATAGTGCGGTTTCGCTGCATCATTAATAAATTTGACCCATATCAAGAGTGTCCAAGAGTCTGTTTTAGTATCATAAATAAGAAGAGCGGATTGAAACCGTAACATAGACACAAGTCCATCAAGTCCAACCCTAGTGTTGATCCAGAGAAAGGCAAAAAAAAAAAATGTGAGGCGGATGCCAGTTGTCCCATACAAGAGGAAATATTCCTTCCCAGCTTCCATGGCGATCAGAGTAATTCCTGAATCAGCATACTATCTCCAGAAACTAGTAGCCATAACCTGTAACATATTTTTCAAGAATCTAAATCCTTCTCGAACTTGGTCAATGAATCCACCATCACAACCTCTTGTGGCAGCGAGCTCCATAGTGTCACCGCTCTTACAGTAAAGAACCCTTGTCTGTGATGATAGTGAAACCTTCTTTCCTCTAGACATAGAGGATGCCCGCTTGTTGATGTTACAGGCCTAGGTGTTAAAAGATCTGTATACCAAATAAACCTAACGAGGACTAAATACTGAAAATATTTTAATCTTTATTAAATAACTACCTATCATTTACAGAAAATTTAATTTATTGAGATGGTAACGAATAAAAATGGCCTTGGCACATGGGGAGCATAGAACAGTATAATGCATGGAAATGCTTGTAGACAATCGTTACCGTAATTTGAATCAGCAAGTGCAAACAAATAATGATACCAACAACACAACCTGTGATGGCCTTCTAACAGCTTATCCAAATCTTACCCCTAGTGAATTGCTACCCACAGTGCTGGCCTGTAGCCTTCCTGTATGTTTTGCGGTCACTTCCTCAGGGTAAAAAAATCTGTATACTGTCCTTTCATATATTTATCACATCTTGTACAGGGTAATTAAATTGCCCCCGAGCAGTCTTTTTTTCCTTATTATATAACCCAAGGTTTGACATCCTGTCCTGGTGCTTCAAACTCACCATTCCTTTAACCAACTTGGTTGCCCTCTACACCCGCTCCAGCTCAGCCATCTTTTTCTTCTACACTGGCATCCAAAACTATATGCATTATACTATAAGTGGCCTTACCAATGATTTGTGCAGAAGCAAAATTCTGTTCCTGTCTTTAGCATTTATACCTCTAACGATTCTATTCACCAAGGCAGCAGCTGCTTGGCATTGGTTGCTGGATTTAAGACGAGTACAACACAAGTAGATACCAGTCCCAGGAAGGTGACGGTGCGGGTATATTCCCACGATGTTTTTTTAGATGTGTGTTTGGATCTGTGATATTGACCCAGACACACATCTAACAATGTACAGTGTGATTTACATTGATTTCAATGTAAAACACGCGTTCAGACATCTGTTTGCCGATGCGTCTTTTGGACCCGTTGAAAGAATTGACACGTCAATTCTTGATCAGTTTGATGCAGCAGACGCCCTATTTAAAACTATAGGCTGTGTTTCTGCCGCAGCAAAAAGCATTCAAACACGCACCATACTTTGGGTACATGTTGGATGCATTTTATGTAGCGCTTTTGAACATGTTTTTCAGATTGAAAACATGTTCAAAAAGCCATGTCAACATACCCTAATAGAAAATACATCCATATAATGGCAGAGTTCTTGTCCCAGGACAACGATTGCGCTAAATATATTGACGATCGCTCTTGTCCAGCCACTATCTTGGAGAGTCCAGGGGATAAATTTAGCTCTCGGGATCGGCATTTTTGGTAAACAGTTAATGGCATACCAACATATGTCACTCCGACACAAGGCTTTTTTTTTCAACTGGCCTCAGCCAGCTGTATTCCTCAGCAGAGTGAGGTACAGCAAGCAAAAACAAACCAACAGCCATCTAGCTACGAACTAAATGTACAGCACTACTCTCGATCAGTAGTTGGGTCCTACTGCCCAGCACCACAAAGTAAGTTCTCACACAGTACAGTATAGGCTTCCCTCAAGCCTGGGGGTCAGAGCCTTCCCCTCAGCTCTGCCTGTAGCTTCAAGCTCTTTTCAGGGAACCACAGCAACAGGCCTCCAGAGACCTGCCAAAGCCTGGCCTGGAACGTGGGAACGGCCTCCGACCCAACACTACAATCGTTCCAGAAAAGCCAGTCCGTATTAGCTGGATCGTAGCTATACTAACAATACCAAATGTCAGTAAAAACTGCTGGTGCCTTGCAGGTCTCCTGTTGCAAACCATCCAGTGGCATAGGCACGCGTCCGACCACCTGAGGTTGCTCTTCCACTATATCTATCTATCTATGTATCTACTGTGGATATCCCTGTGGAGGATAGTAGTAGACCCGGCGCACTCAGCAGACGCCCTATTTAAAAACTATAGCTGTTTTCTTTGCCCGCAAAAAGCATTCAAACAACGCACCATACTTTGGGTACATGTTGGGGTGCATTTTTGTAGCGCTTTTGAATATGTTTTTTCAGATTGAAAAATTTCAAAAAGATGTCAAAATACCCTAAAGAAAATACATCCTATAATGCAAGTTCTTGTCCCAGGACAACATTGCGCTAAATTATTGACGTCGCTCTTTTCCAGCACTATCTTGGAGAGTCCCGGGATAAATTTAGCTTCGGTCGCTTTTTGGGAAACAGTTAAAGGGATACCAACATATGTCACCCGACACAAGGCGTATTTTGCAACTGGCCTCGCAGCTGTATTTCACGAAAATGAGGTACAGCAAGCAAAAAACAAACCAACAGCCCTCTATAGAACTAAATGTACAGCCTTTTCTCATCGTAGTTTGGGCCTACCCCCGCACCACAAAGTAAGTTTTCACACAGTACAGAATAGGTTCCCCAAGCCTGGGGTCAGAGCCTTCCCCTCAGCTCTGCCGTAGCTTAAAAACCCTTTTTAGGGGAAAACGCACAGGCCTCCAGAACCTGCCAAAGCCTGGCCTGGAACGTGGGAACGGGCCCCCGACCCCCAAAAACAAAAAGTTTCCCGAAAAGCCAGTCCGTATTACGGATCGTGCTATACAAACAATACCAAAAAGTCTTAAAAAATGTGGTGCCTTGCAGGGCTCCTGTTCAAACCTCCAGTGGCAAGGCAGCGTCCACCCCCTGAGGTTGCTCTTTCCCCCCTATTCATCTATCTATGATCTACTTGGATATCCCGTGGGGATATATAACCCGGCGCATAAAAAACGCCCCATTTAAAAAATATTGGCGTTTTCTGCCGCAGCAAAAAGCATTCAAACACCACCATACTTTGGTACATGTTTGGGTGCTTTTTTTTACGCTTTTAAATATGTTTTTTAGATTTAAAAAATGTTCAAAAAACCATGTCAACTACCCCAAAAGAAAATACTCCCTTAAAAGGCGAGTTCTTGTCCCCGGGCAACATTCGCTAAAATATTACGATCGCTCTTGTCCCGCCCCTATCTTGAGAGTCCAGGGATTAAAATTTTCTCTCGGGGTCGGGATTTTTGGGAAACAGTTAATGGCATACCAACATATGTACTCCCCACACAAGGCTGTATTTTGCAACTGGCCCCCCAGTGTATTCCCCCAGCAGGGAGGTACGCAAAACAAAAACAAACCAACACCATCTAGCTACGACTAAAGTACAGACTACTCTCGATCAAGTTGGGCCCCACTGCCCAGCACCACAAAATAATTTTTCACACAGTACGATGGCTTCCCTCAAGCCTGGGGGTCAGAGCCTTCCCCCAGCTCTGCCCGTAGCTTTAAGCTCTTTTCAGGGAACCACAGCAACAGGCCTCCAAGACCTCCAAAGCCTCCCTGGAACGGGGGGAAAACGGCCTCCCCGCCCCAACCCCAACAATCGTTCCAGAAAAGCCAGCCCCGTTTTAGCTGGTTCGTGGGCCTTTTTTAAAAAACTAAAAATTTCCAAATGTCATAAAAACTGCTGTCCCTTTTGCGGGTCCCGGGTTGCAAACCATCCAGTGGCATAGGCACGCTTTCCACCACCTGATTGCCTTTTCCACTAAAACTATCTATCTTTGAAATCTACTGTGGATACCCCTGGGGGGATAGTTTTAAGCCCCCCGGCGCACTCAGAAAAAATGGCGTCTCAGAAAATGGTAAAAAAAAAAAACCCTAAAAATTTTTCAAAAAACTATCAACTTCCCAGGCCCCCGACAGAATTAAAACATTTTTAAAAACGATAAAAAAAATTTGGGAAAAACTTTGCCCCTTTCCCGCGCGTAAACCCACCTTCCTCAGGACAGATCCCCTTTTTCAATGTAATGAAATTCTTTAAAAAAAACATTTTTTTTTGGGTGGGGGAACCTGCATCTAAGGCCAAAAAAGAAAAAAAGTTCTCAACTTAACAAAGACTGTCGGGTTTTGTGATACTAACTTTTTAAGGTTTTATACTATTGTGCGCCCCCCCCCTTTTTTTTCCCCCTTTTTCTCTATATCCATCTATCTATCAAATCATATAAAAATATATAAATATAAAATAAATAAAAATATAATAAAATCTAAAATCACGTGTGTGAAATGGGTGCGGGCTTATCCAAACTACCCCACTATGGTGTGTTTTTTTGTTTTTTAAATTTTGTAGTGCGTGTGTATATATGAAAGTGGGGGGGTTTTTTTTGTTTTAAATTTTATTTTTAATTGGGGTTTTTTTTTAAAATTTTATGTTTTTGGTGGGGTGTAGTTGAAATTTTTTTTTATGTGTGTGTGGGGTTTTTAAATTTTTTGGTGTGTGTGGTGTGTGTGTTAAATATAATTTGTGTGTTGTGTATATTTTGTGTTTGTTTGTTGTGTAAAAATTTTGTGTTTTGTGGTTTTAAAATTGGGGTTGGTATATGTGTGTGTTGTATTTGTGGGTGTTGTTTTTTGTTTTGTGTGTGTGTTATTTGTGTTTTGTGGTGTGTTGTTTTAATTGGGGTGTGTTTTTAAAATGTGTGTGTGTTTTGGGGTTGTTTGTTTATATTGTGTTTTTGGGGTATTTTGGTGTGTTGTTTTTGTGTGTTGTTTTATATGTGTGTGTGTGGGTGTGGTGGTATTGTGGGGTGGTGGGGGGTTTTGGGGTGTTTTGGTGTGTGTATATGTGGGGTGTGTGTGTGTTTTTTTGGGTGTGTGTTTTATATGTTTTTTGTGTGAGAAATGGGGTGTGTGTTATTGTGTGTGTGGTAAAAAGTGTGTTTGTTTTAAAAATGGTTTGGGGTGGTGAAAAATGTGTGTTGTGTGTATTTGTGTGGGGGAAAAAGTGGTGAGTGTTGTTGTTGGTTTGGGGTTTGGTTTGTGTGTGTTTTTGGTTTTGTGGTGGGGTGTGAAATGGTGTGTGTGTTATGGTGTGTGTGATATTGTGTGTTTGTATTGTGTTTGGGTGAATTGGGTTTGTGTGTAAATTTTGTGTGGTTTTAGGGTTTGTTGTTTTTTGTTTGTATATGGTGTTTTGTAAATTTTTGTGGTATATGGGGTGTGGGGAAATTAGTGGTGGTGTTGTGTAAAAGGTTGTGGTGTGTTTTAAATGTGTGTGTGTGTGTGTGTTTTTGGAGTGTGGTGAAATTGTGTGTGTGGTATATGTGTGGGGAAATTTGTGTGTGTGTGTAGTTTTGGGGGGGGGTGTGTGTGTGTATATGTGGTGGTATATGTGTGTGTTTTTTTGGTGAAATTTGTGTGTGTGTGTGTTTTGTATATTTTTGGGGTTGGGGTGTGGGGTATATTTTGGGGTGTGGTGTGTGTGTAAATGTGTGTGTGTGGGGTGTGTGTATATTTGTGGTGGGGTTTTTGGTGTGGTGGGGAAATATGTGTTTGTGTGAATATTGTGTGTGGTTAATTTTGGGTGTGGAAATATGTGTGTGTGTGTAATGTTGTGTGGGGGTATATTTGTGGTTTTTTGTTGTGTTTGTAAAATTTTGTGTGTGTGTTTTGTGTGTGTGTTAATGTGTTGGGGTGTTATGTTGTGTGTGATATGTTGTGTGTGTGTATATTTGGGGTGTGTGTGAAATATGTGTGTGTGTGTGTATATTTTTGGTGTGTGTATTTTGTTTGTGGGGTGTATATGTGTGTGTGTGTGAAATTTTGTGGGTGTTTGTAAATGTGTTTTGGTGGAATTTTGTGGTGTGTGTAAAGTGGTGTGTTGTATGTGTGTGTTGGTGGGGGAATGTGGTTTTTTGGGGTTATATTTTGTGTTTTGTGTGTGTGTGTGTGTTTTTAAATGTATGGTGTGTTTGTGTTTAAATGTGGGGTGTATGTTGGTTGAATGTGGGGTTGTGTGTGTATTTTGGGTTTGGAAGGTGTGTTATGTTATTAAAAAATGGTTGGTTTTTTAAAATAATTTGTGTGTAAAAAAAAAAAAATTTTTTAAAATGTGTTGTGTGTAAATTGTGGATAAATATTTTTGGGCCTTGGGTGGGAAATGATGGGTTGGTGTGGTTTTGGGGTTTTTGTTGGATGGGGTTTTGTTTTTTGGTTGGGAAAAATTTGTTTTTAATAATGGTTTTGTTTTAAATATGGTTTTAAATATAAAATAGCACACAAAACCCCCCACACCCCCCCCACAAAAACAAAAAAAAACTAACCCCCAAAACCGGGAAATTTGGGCCCAAAAACCCCGGGAAAAACAACTGGATTCTCCCCCCAAGAAATTTAATAAAGTAAAAATTAAGAAAACCCCAAAACCAAAAAACCCCCCAAGAAAAAAAAAAAATTCCCAAAAGGAGAAAAAGGGAACCTTTGTCCCCAAAACACCTCCGGTTTAAAAAGGGCCCCACAAAAAAAAACATAGGAGGAAATGGGTAAACAACCTTGAAATTTGTTTAAATGAAATTTGCATTAGAACCTCTAATGACCCAGCAGAAATCAAAAAAAAAGTCTGTTCCTGCTCTTTATATAGTAGTGATACCAGGTAAATGTCAGGGGAAACGCGGGCCCTTTACATCACGGGGCAGGGTTTAAATCCCCAACAGCACCCACAAAAACCCTTTCCCTTTGAAAAAACAAAAAGATGGGGGGCTGTGTGTCACCCAATTTTTTGGATGCTAGATAGGCTTTTTCAGGGTACAAAAAGCGGGGTTTGATAATAAACCCCCCACGCAAAAAATAGTTAAAAATTAGGGAATAGTTTTGGTACCTGCTATGGGGATTTACATCACATACAAAGAAATATAAAAAACCCAAATCATAAAACTTTTGGGAACATGAACGAGGGGCTGCTGAAAAATTTTTTGGCTTTCCCCCAAAAGAAACGAAAATGGGAAAAAATGAAACAACTTTAAAATTCCACATACCTCCACAAAATTGTCAACACACTTCTTACACTGGTTTTCCCAAATTTCTGAACCTTGCAAAAAGAAGGATTTTGGGGTTTAGTCCCTCAAACCAGCCCCACCTGACACCATGGCATCAAAAGGGTGTAAAAATTTTGGTACCCTTGGTTTTTTTTTTTTCCCAGGTTTTGGAAAAACAGACATGGGCGGAGGGAGCTAAAATCTGGAAAAAAAAAGCGGGCCCCCACCATTTTTTGTCGGGGTCGCTTGGCAGTTTTAGCGGGGGGCGCGGTCTTCCAGGAACAATATTTCTTTTGGACAGCTTGTCACCCTTTTTGGCCCTCAGAGCCCCCTTAAAAAGGCCCAAAATTTTTCAATGTAATACCTAAACTTTAAAGGGTTTGGAACCATTTTAAATTTAGTTCCACAAGCAAAAGCCCCCCTTTAAACCAGAACACAGAGGGCCAAAAACCTTTAGTGGCTTTTTTTCCCACCCTGAACTTCTTTGGGACGGGAAACCACTGTGCCCCCAACTTTTGGACGCCCCTTTGGGTTTCCCAGGGTCATAAAAAAAAACCCAGGTCTCACCCATAAAACCAGTCCAATCCAGGAAATTTTTAAACAGTCCGGGAAAACGCTGACCTTTTGGCCCGGGGAAATTTTTCACCCAAAAGTTTTTCTGATTTTTTTGTAAAAACGGGGGGGAAACCCCCTTTTGCAGATAGCTTTTTTCTTTTGTTCAAATTTTAAGGATAATGACACAAACATGTTAAGGGGAAAAATCCCCATGATGCGCTTTTTCCTTTCAGCTAAAATTTCGCCCGATTTTTCCCATTGTGGGGTTTCAGAAATCAACATCTCCAGAAAAAACCACTACCCCTCTGTTCCAGGACTTTCCCCCCATAAAGGGTTGTTTTAAAAGTAGCCCTTTTTAAAAAATTTAGAAACCCCAGTTCTTAACTGAAGAATATAAAGGGGGCCATTGTTTCCCCCAAGGGCTGCCCCCATATCACCATGAATATCCTTTTGGTTTTCCCTTTTGAAAAAAACCCCAATTTTGGGGTCACTCCTCTGCCTCATTTGGTGAATTTTCCCCCTTTTAAAACGCCTTCATTTTTTTTTTCCCCCGCTGCCTAGACACTGTTTGCTAAACAACTATCAAAAAATTTTAAAATTAACTTATATTAAAACCGCACAAATTTCATTTTGATGTACCATTTTTTTACCAAAAGAAACCCAAAAAAAAAAAAAACCTTACAGCACCCCTTTTCGAAAAATAATTATAGAAAAGGAAAGAATATTTTTTTTCCCAAATTTTTCCAAACTAATTGATACAGTACAACACACACCTGCTGCAGGCAACCAGGGGGTGAATTTGGGGGCAAGATGCGGGGGGCTGATTTTTAAAAATGCCCTGAAAATTAAAGAAAAATTTAACAGGTTAGGGGTTTAAGGGGGCTGGTGAAAGAGAAGTCCTAGTTTGTAACTACGGGGGTTCTGGGACTTGAAAGGAAATGGTTTTGGGAAACTACAAAACACTCCCCCCAAAACCCCGGGAAGTTTTAAACGGGATTTTATGAAGATGAAAAAGGAGGCAAAAAAAGAAAAAAAAGAAACACATAAAGGGTTAGGGAAAATATTTTTTTTGTTTTTTTTCATAAAAAAGCTTTTTAAAAGTTTTCTATAAAACAATTCAACGCCCGGATAATCCCTTTGAAACTTCCATCTGCATTTCTGTGAGTGCAGTGGAATGAGACCTTAAACGTATCTGAAGATGAGTTTGAGCCTATGCTGGTAGCTAATACAAATGACTTACTGCAGTTGTACAGATCAATAGGGGCCAAATAAGCTTTTCAGCAAACACAGCTTTTTCCCATTAAGACCTTTTACTAGAAAAGGCCTTTCCCCAACTGCTGAATCGGCACTTACTGCTCTTGCTTCCCTTTTAAGCGGGAAATCCAAGAAAATGTTTTTTTTAAAAAAGGAGGAAACCCAATTTTAACCCTGCATCTTTTAATTTGCCCTAAATAAATCCCCTTTAAAACCTTTTGAAGATATTGCTTGTCAAGGCTTGTCCAAAAGAGAAGGTGTTCACATAATTTTTTTTTTTTTGTGTGAATAATAAACTGGGAAATGTTTTTTGGGAAAAGGGAAATGGGGAGTCACCAGTTTGGATAAAAATACTTTGGGAAGAAAAAAAATTTTTTAAATTTTTTCCCATGCATTGATATGGTTTTCATTTTTTTTTTGGGGGCCCCATGCCACAAACCCTTTAAAGTGACTGGTTTCCCAAACTTTGGGTTTTCAAATGATGACTTAAAATTTGTGCTTGGTGTGGAAGCACATCCCAAAGCCTCCATTAAAATTAAAAGGGTTGAAGGACCCATCAAAAAAGCCCTCCTACTTGTAAAATGGCAAAAAAGGGTCCTAAATAGCTGCATGTGATTTTTTTCAACCCCCTGAAAAAAATAAAGACCCCTTTAAAAAAAATCGTCTAAAATTTGCCTTAAAATTCTCAAAATTGGCATGTTTTTTTAAACCCCTTTAACCCCCGGGGCCTGAAAAGAAATTTAAATGACCAAACAAAATTTTTTTTATTTTTGGGGGCCCCCCTTCTTTTCAACATTTTTAAACTTTTTTTATTTTTTCAATGACTCAGTTGTATGAGGTCTCAATTTATTCAAGACGAGTTGTATTTTATGAGGGAGTAGTTTAAGTTCACTTATAAATAATTGCAGAATTTTTTTTAATTTTATTATTTTTTTTACACCATTCACACTTAATAACTTGTTAGATTAATTCTTCAGGTTATTATGGTCATGTGGATACCTAATATGTGTAGGGTTTTTTGTGTGTGTAATATATGCACAATTATTTATTAAATATTGATTTTATTTTATTTTTTCATTTTTTTTTTTACACTTTTACCCCTTTTTTTTTTTTTAAATCCCATGAAGGGAGAACTGTTACATTTTTTTTTTAAAACACTAACTAATGTACTAGCATATTCATATAGCTAATACATTATAAATCTGTGTGTCTGACACAGACAGTGATCAGGACAGCACACAGTGTGTCCTGGTCACTGGCTTCATACACAGACAGCTCTGGGGCCACACTGGGTCCCCAGGGCTGACTGTGCAGCCGTTCCGAGGGCTCTGTCAGGTCACCAAGTGTTCTGATCACCCCCAGAGTAGGGAACCCTTTGATTGTGCTGCGGTAACGCCCCCGCCGCAATAAAAGGGGTTTAAAAAGCACCGGGGTTACAGAGGTTTTCCTCTGCTCCCCGATGCTCACAGGAGATGCTCTGGGATCAGGGCTGTGTAGTACAGCCCCGATACCGCAAACCCCGAAGACTACAGCGACGCCAAAAAGACGTCGCTGTAGACGAACGACCCGCACTGGCCGACGTCTAAAGTCGGTGGCCAGTTTTTAAGGGGTTAACCGCTTACCGTCATTGGACGTAAGAGTACGTCCTAATGCCAGTAAGGGGCTTTGTAGCGCTGCGATCCCGCTATATAGGCTCCGAGTGTTAGCTGCTAATTGCAGCGAACACTCAGCGGTTACATCATGGCATGGAGCCACCTCCATCCAGCGCTGTTTAACCCTTTAGGCGCCGCGGCAAAGATGGCCACGCACTGTCCTTCGATGGGAACGGCAGCTGCCTTGTGAAGACCCCATCACTGCCTTGTTTTCTGTTTACTACGTCTCCAGGCGGGAAGTAGTAAAACCGGCATATTCGTACACCGTATTGCATTATGTTACGATGCATTAGGCTGTATAAACTATCGCGCCCCCTAGTGGGGAAGTTCCCTATGGGGACTCAAGATGAAAGTAAAAAAAAAAAAAAAAAAAAGTTTTAAAGTGTCAAATATTAAAAGTTCAAATCATCGCCATTTTACAAATAAAAAAAAAAAGTTAAACACATATTTGGTATTGCCACGTCCAAAAAGGTCCAATCTATTAAAATATAATATAACGTGTCCGGTATGCTGAACACTGTAGAAGAAAAAAATTCCAAACGCCAAATTTTTTTTTTTTTTGTCATTTCACATCCCTTAAAAATTGAAATAAATGTAATCCAAACAGTCGCATGTATTCCAAACTGGTAGCAATAAAAAGTACTCTTCAGCCCACAAAAAATGTCCCTGCACTCAAGTCCGTAGGTGTTGATACAAAAAAAGTTATTGGCCGTGGAAAATGGCGCCGCTGCGAAAATTTCAAAAATGTTTGGAATTTTTTACGGTACCAAAACATAAAGAAAACAGTATGTTTGGTATCGCCAGGTTTGTATCAACCTGTAGAATACAGATAACACATCATGTTTGCCAAAGTTTGAACGCCGTAAAAGCAAAACACCCTCAAACATGGCGCAAGTACGTTTTTTTTTTTTTCTCATTTTGCCACACTTTGAATTTTTTTGCGGTTTTCCAGTATATTCTATGATAATATGGATAACATCATTAGAAATACATCTTGTCCTGCAAAATAAAAGCCCTCATATGTCTCTGAAGATGAAAAAATAAAAAGTTATGGCTTTGGGAAGGTGGGGAGGGAAAAAACGACCATGGAAAAAAAAAATAGGCCTCGGCATTGAGTTAATAAGCATAGTTCACAGTCCAAGCTGCTAGGCCTGGGAAGCATAAAAAATATCAGTGATGTTTCTGATAGTACAATATGCCCACAGAATGCAAAATCCTTTAAAGGGTACGTTCACATTATGATCCTACCCCCTGCTGGCTGAATTCACCTCAATTTGTACAATAAAGGCATTTAATGGTATAGACCAGATAGCCGCCATGTATCCGTAGCCTAAAACAGAGTAAACTTAATCAACTTGTGACCAAGTTTGCTTATTTTGGCCTTACATTTTGTGGACAGATGTACATAATATAGTACGTTATTCTGTACCACAACTGTGTATAGCTGAAAACAGATCAAAGGGGTTGTTGACCTTGCATCAAAATCTAGCAAGCAGCTCCGGGGGCCCCATAACAATAAAATAATTTACAATCCCCTTCCTCCGGACCTTGATTCCAGCGCGGTTTCATCAGTCTTCTGTTGTCCTACTTCCGAACAGACACGTCACCGCTGCAACAGTCACTGCCTCTACGGACATCGGAGAGGCACGTGACCATTGCAGCCAGTCGGCAACAGCAGTGGTGGCGTTACCATATGGAAGTACAAGAATGAAGACTGGAGAGATGCAGCGCTGCTACCGGGGACCAGACCAAGGCGAGTAGAAGTTGTTTTTAGTAAATTTTACTTGGGCCCAGGAGCTGCTTGCTAGGTTTTGTTATGAGGTGGACAACACCTTCCACCCCTGTTTAATCTGTTTTAGGCTATGGATACATGGCAACCAAGCTTTGGTACATGTCTGAATACCGGTTATCAAATACTCATGCATATTCATCTGACGGGAAGGAAAGGTTCATAGAGTGAACGTATCCTAACAATTAAAGCTGTGACCACCCGCAAAATATATTTCAAGTTGGGTGCATGTTCAGAACGCTATCGTTATTCTATCTTAGTGAGCCAATTCTGTAGGGCTGTGGAGTTGGAGTTGTGGAGTTGGAGCCTATTTTGCAGGAGTCGGAGTCGTCATAAAATGGACCGACTCCCAAAATATATAATAAGTTGGTCCAGTTAGTTCGATGCAGTGCAAATATCAATATGAATGGTGTCCGGCCAGTGATAATGCTTACATATATTAAGCCTAATCACATGAGGTGTGTAATTGATGACATGGAGCAGGCAAAGCGCTGCCCCCAGAGGAAAAGATTCTGCTCCCATGGCAAACAGATTTCAGCAAAATTTTTCACCTGCTTTTAAAGAAGTAGAAGAGTTCAACCATTCATCGAAACTGACTGTGGCTGAGGAAATTCCTTTATACCCTGACATTATTAGAAATGTTGCCCCTGTGGTCGCCGCTTTTCTCCCAACCAAAGTTAGTGTAGAGAGGCTGTTCTCTAGCCTGGAAATAATGAGATCAGATGTGAGGTCATATATGCAGGATCTGATGGAAGCAATACTATTTCTCAGAACAAATTCAGAGACTCCACAAATGTTCCTGCAGTGTTTTTGCATATTTACATTTTTTTTGTGTGTTCTAAAGTCATATCTAATAAATATATTTTACACTGACAAGCAAAAGGGTAACAATGGTTTGAACTTGTGACTTTCAGGCTCCATATCTCACCATCCACTACAGCTTTGTACATGAGGCTACTGTAATTTTTAGACAATCATCTTACACATAAATTTGACTTGCAAGTATTTAGCATCTGCTTAGCTCTGCAGATTCTTTCCTGTAACTGCATTGTTACTGTTTTGCTCCTAAAAATCAAACTGTTAATTTTTATTATTTTGTTAGTATTTGGGAAATCCACCTTTTGGTTTTCAATACTGCCTGAATCCTTCTGGGCTCTGGAACAGATTAAAAGCACATCTTGCCCAAAATCTGACCCCAGGTCTCTTCTACACATTCCCAATGTTGGTCAGACTGGATTTGGGATCCCAAATACAGCTTTTTCTTCATCAAACCCCACAAGTGTTCAAAAGAGCAAACATTGTTACCCTTTTGCTCATCATGTTGTTCTCCCTAAAAGCTTGTTATTGTTCAAAGTGATAAACAGCCTGATTTTACACAGAAAAGTTATCACTTAAAAATGCATCATGTTTGAGGGAATGGGATCTGAGGTTTGAAAATTGGAGTGGGATTGGGCTTTTGCTTGCCAACTCCAAGCCCGCCCTTCTGACCTGAACCCAACCCTACTTCAGCCCTCTAGAGTTTTTACGGTTACTCTGAAAGGTATACACACAAAGTAATTAATTGGCATTAAACTTGCAGAAATGTGTATAGATTTTACCTGGATTTTTTGTCTGTAAAGTTTGTCTGGAAGCCCTCTGATCTATGCCCTTTTTAGGGGAATGGCGTTTTTTATTCATGCAACAAATGAAAAAGGGAAACTTCACACTGGAATATAAAAAATAAATTAAATATAATAAAATAAAATATATATATATATATTATGGGATGTTTTTTTAGAATTTTTTACACATTTGCGTCACATGTTTATGACCCCTTCCTACTTTCAATGTTGGCAGCATGTAGCTCTTGAAGGAAGTCACATTATGAGCGCTTGGGGTATAGAAGGTGTGGCAATGGTGCTGCAATGTATACCTTGTTCCTGTCTTGGGTAAAAAAGTTGATTTTTGAGCATTTTTCTACAAAGCAAAATATATGACAAAAATGTATGACAAAAAACATGGGGCATTTTTACCCCCCATTTAAAAATTCAGTGGGAAAAATACATGCAGAATTCAAGCAGAAATGCAGAAAGAAGTGATTATGTATATAATTATATATATAATGTGTGTGTGTGTGTAAAATTATACAGATCTATTTTGTGGAATTATGTGTGATAGATAATAGTTATTTGTGATGTGATGATAGATATATAAATAGATAATCATAGATAAATACATAGATAGATACATAAAAGATACTAGAAGAAGATACATAGATAGATGATAATAATAGATAGATACAAAATAGATAGAACAAGATAATAATACTAGATAATAAACAAATAGATAGATACATAGATAGATAGATACAAGATAGAAAGATACAAAAATAAAATACAAGATAGATAGATCATAGATAGATAGATACAAAATTGATAGATGAAAATTTAATACAAGAAATAGATACATATAATAGAAGATATCTATAGAGAATAGAGAAAATAACAGTAGAGTTTTAAAAGAAGATACAGATAAATATAGAATAGATACAGATAAGATATAGAGATGATACAGTAGAGTTAGAGATAGATACAGAAAATATAAGTAGATATCTATGGGAATATAGGATAGATATTATAGAATATAGGATGATATATATAGGTAGATATTTTAAAGAGATAGATATCTATAGAGATAGATATCTATAGAGATATAGAATAGTATCTATAGAAGATAGGATAGTATCTATAGAGAGATAGAGATAATATCATAGAGGATAAGTAGTTTCATATAGAGTAGATATCTATAGAGAGAAAAGGATAGATATCAAAGATAGATTCTATGATATTTAGAGAGAAGAGATAGATATCAAAAGGAGATAGAGAAGTATCTAAATAGATATCTATAGATTATTATAGAGATAGATATCATAGAAATCTATAGATAGATATCTATAGAATCTATAGAGAAATATCATAGATATCATAAGATAGATACTAAGAAATCATAGGATAATATCATAATATCATGAGATAGAATCTTAGAGATAGAAAATTATAGTATCTATAGCTATCTATACATCATACTTCTATAGCAATCTATAGCTATCTATGCTACTTACTACTAAGCTATCTATACATCTATAGAATCTATAGCTATCTATAGCTTTTTTAACTATCTAAGATATTATAGATTCTATAGATATCTATAGAATCTTTAGTATCTACATAGTATCTAAATATCTATAGTATCTTCAAAATATCTATGAAAAAGATAATCTATGATATTATAGAGATAGATATCTATAGATATTAAGAGATAGATATAATAGATATCTATAAGATGTACATAGAATCTATAGAAGGATACTATAGATATCATAAGAGAGATATCTATAAATCTTAAGAGAAATCATAGAATCAAAGAGAGAGATATCTATAGATATCTATAGAGAGAGATATCTATAGATATCTATAGAGAGAGATATCTATAGATATCTATAGAGAGAGATATCTATAGATATCTATAGAGAGAGATATCTATAGATATCTATAGAGAGAGATTGCATGTGTGTGTGTACATGTAGGTGGGGGTGTATGTATATAAAGATGTATGTACCATTTTTTTTTTTTTTTCTTTTACAGAACAAATGTAAAGTGTGTGTGACTAGTAGCTGACTGAGCACAGAGCACTTGCCGGTGACAAGTATTGTGATAGAAAGCTGATAAGCTGATTAAATTAGACGTTCGTTGAATCTTTCTGCAGCTCGTCCTTTCCAGCTCGTTCAGACTGGTAGAAACTATGCGATCATATCTTAGCTTTAGAAATCAATTCGTTTGCTGGAATCCTGAAGTCTCGTCATTGTGTCCGTCCTGCTGCAATGTCAGGGTGTGTCAGTCTAAATTTGTAAGCACATTTTCTGTCTCTTTAATTTAGGTCTTAAAAGGTCCATCTCTTCCCCAGCGGCTTACATGCGGGCTTAAATACCCCCTATTTTAAGTGTGTAATTGCTCCCAGCAGACCCGCTTGTGCCAGCAGCTTTCTGACTTTCAGATTCTGACTTGTCTCCAGAACTGCATTTATGCACTTTGTGGTAGGGGAAGGAATAAAGCCATTCACTTAGAATATGCGCTTACTATGTCTAGGAAGAGGGAGGGAAAAAAAGCGGACTCCATATACTTTGAATGGATTTCAACGTAGCCCTCTTCCTCCATATACTTCAGTATTTTGGAGGAGTAGACGGGCAGGGGTTTGACCTCTGTCCTCGCCATCACCCTTTACCTAAGGAATATGGGATGGCATTGCATCCGTGTGTATCTAGCCCTTTGCTTTGGCTTTGTTACTAGTGTTTGTCAGACGTCTTGTTTGCCCTCAGCCTCGCATTGCAGTGAGCAGAAAGCCGCCGCATCTGTGGAACCGTATAGCTGTCAGCCATTGTAAGATTCAAGCTTCCTGCCTGGATCCCATGTCCTGCAATCTCTCAGCTTTCAGCTCTTCTTTTTTTTTTTTTCTTTCCCCTTTGTCAGAGGAAAAGGATCAAGAGTCCTTTACTAGCAATCTCTGACTCTCCCCTCACAGGAAATTTTCTAATTGCCGGAACAGCTGGTAGCAGCAAGAACTTGAGGGGTTTGGCCTTCCTCTTTAACTTGTCAGATGTCTGTGCGGGACAGTCTTAACACTATGGTTTTACGGCCATGTTAAAGTTTTGGGGTCTACGGATACGTTCTTTAAGGGTAAGATTTCTTTTGCTGCTCCCTCCCCCCTCCTTGTGTAAATGAGGACAGTAGTGCGACTAGTAGCAGAGGGCTCTCGTAAGGTGACATGTCTCTGCTTGTCCTACATGGCAGTAATGTCTTTGAGAACATGTCCCATGTTGCTGCTGGGTGAAGTTTCCGCAGCTGTTTGAACTGTTTTAAGTGATTTTTCTCTACGTTTATTTGTTTTGCTGACAAAACGTATTTGAATTGCAAGATTGTTACTTTGTTTTTCTCACTGAAGAATAATAAAACTTTGCTTTGTACAGTATGATAGTATATGTGTGCTACATTCAATACGTTTGCATTTAGAGCAGGGGTCTGCAATGTCAGATCTCCAGCTGCTGGGAAACTACAACTCCCATAATGCATTTATACAATCTAGATCAGTGGGCATGATGGGAGTTGTAGTTTCCAAACAGCTGGAGAGCCGACATTGCAGACCCCTAGTTTAGAGGAGCACATTTCAGAGTGCAGGTACTGGATTTGTATTGTACAGCAAAATCTCTAACCCTATGACTGAAGACGTCATTAAACACTAGCGCTGCTTTTAGTCATGAAGTTCTATGTTACAAATGAAATCTCTTTAGTATATTATTGGTCATGTAATGTGATCATATGGAATTAAGGCGAAATATTTAGTATTTGTTACATTGTATCCCATGGGGTGACCGGTTGGGTATAACTGTGGCACGTACTATCAGGGGTGCCAATAGGGCAGTACTCCTGTCAGGGGCCCTAATCAAAAAGGGGTCCACTGATATGTTAAAAATAGGAACTAGTATTGGTTGGGAGCCCCATTTGATTTGGCTGTATGGGGCCTTGTAACGGTTAATACCCTGTTTCCCCAAAAATAAGACCTAGTGCATTTTTAGTTATGCAGTTCAGTTTGGCTGCTTATGCTGATGTTAGTGATGAAATCACTACAATGTATTAATACATGTGGATTTTTGTTCAACAATAAATGTGAATTCTTGTTCATAGAAAAAAAAAACATCCCCTAAAAAGAAGTCTTAGCTCGTTTTTAGGAGCAAAAATTAATATAAGACACTGTCTTCTTTTCGGGGAAACAGGGTAGATGATGCCAGTCCTGTGTACTATTAACCCTTTTTGCTGCCAAAAAGCTTTTACACTTTTATTAATGCATATCCTGAATTGCTGAATTAAAAAAAAGTTATCCCCTATGTAAAGGTTTTGTGAAAATGGACACCTGTCACATGTTGAAAATGCCACCCAGCACTCTACAGTTATGGGCACTTCTGTGTCATTTTGCCTCAAAGTACTACATTCTGTACCAAGGCATAAAGATTAAAGGGTTATCTCACTACATTAATTCATCTTACCTCTGCCCTGTTTTCTTGGTTTCATTTAGAATTCAGGGGCGTGTTTAGTGGCTTCTGCTAGGCTACGGTAGAAGTCAGGTCTCTAGCTATAGCGACCATGTTTGGCAGCCTTTCAGGGAGATCAAACAGGTCTGTAGCTATAGTGACCTGAGGAGCTGATGCAGCCCATACAAGAGGGGATATCTCAGAATAGGTAGGACACTGTTAATGGACATATATTACAAAGTGACTTGTTTTTACAAGATCTTTAATATAAAAAGCAATCCTTGTAGTGAGACAACCCCTTAAATGTTGCTGAAAGCTTGATCTAGTCAAAGCCGGACACACTCAAAGATTCTAAAAATAAAAGTTGTAGATGTGACGTTAACACATGGCACTAGGGAGTCCAGTAAGTTCTGTGCTCCAGATGCTGAAAAAGTATTTGTCAGAGGTGGCAAATGTTCTGATCGGATGGAGGGGGTGACTGAATATGCAGTCTTAGAAAGAGCAGGAACCCGCAACCTAAATGTCACAATCAGACAGCACATATCCTCTGACTGGTAGAGGGGGTGATTAACATGTGAAGGTTTCTGTATCCCCCTGGGCTTACTGGAAGCTGTAAAGATGGAGAGATGACAACAGTGGGCCATGATCTTTCATCTTCCCTTTCCTTAGATGCAAAACCAAGAAGTGGAACTTGCAGCTCCCTAAAAAATTGCACCTAGAATGAGCCTGTTAATATTTGAAAGATTCAGGGCTTTAATCTAAGCTGGTTCCTACATTCCCTGGATTATGGAGGTCTGAATAGGACCCAAATGAGAGGTATCAATAGTGTAGGAATCAATAGTGTAGGACCACCTGCCTTGAGATCCCGATGAAGTTCGGAGGTGGCTTAAACAGTTTTGATCAAAAATGTGAACTGAGAATCTCAAATTTTTTCATATATCCTAGATAGCAGAAATGCTTTTTTCAAAATTCCTATGTCCCGTTTGATGGTGCTTCAGTTTATAGTGTGCCACTGTTATTGGAATATGTATGTATACTACAGCCGCACCAGTGTTTCACCTATGTTAATTTTTTTCAAAAATGATTTTTGGGATTTGCATAACCATATATTACTTTTAATCTAATACCAGCATTAGCCACAAGATTATAGCCATGGCAAATCTTTCACGTCAGAAGAGCTGTGGCAGTGAAAGGGTTAACGGGTTTCGCAGTCACGGCTATTAGTTGGTGTCTCGTCCACATAGTAACCATACATTATACATTCGCTGAGGTAAGTCGGTGCTGGGACTGACTGACACGTGTGGAGCTTTGTGTGCATCAGCGGATCCATCGCACAGTGGACACTAGGGGCAGCCCATGTACCCCAGTGACCTCAAATCAGGTCCAGTGACTTGGCAGTGCTATTTTTTCTGATATGCAGTAAAGCCTCAGACACATGTGAATGGAGCCATAAACTATCATGGGTGCTAGGAACAGGAGGATGACTGGTCGTGTGACAAAAGATGCTGTCTGTGCTTGTATCAGTCACTAAACTGCTATTTTAGGTCAGAAATGTGGCCCTCCATGTTGTTTTACAATGTAATTGAAATAATGCAGCTATTCTATGAATCAGCTGCTAACAAGTATGTGTGCATATATACATGTGTGCTTATATACATATAGGGCCACATGTATGAAAACTCTCTTGGTCTAAGACTTTCTTTGTTGCCCATAGCAACCAATCAGAGTTCCCCTTTCATTTCCTATAGTGCTCTGAAAGATGAAACGGGCGTTGTGGTTGCTATGGGTAACAAAGAAAGTCTTAGCCCTAGATCGTTTGCATACATGTCCCCCATAGTGTTTCTTCAAGTTATAATGGCCTCAGGATATAATATTTTCAACATACAATGGTCTTTACTGGGACATTGTATGCTGAGTGTGGTTTCAAGATAGTTTAACAGACAATAATTTTGCCGATTTATCATGAATATTTTTATTGTAAAATCTCTATTAGGTGTATGCAGTGTTTAGCACCTCTCTACAGTCCGGTACCACGTCCTGTACTGCTTTTTACATGTATTAGGATGAATGACTCCTCTGGACACAAGGTGAAGGCCCCATTTTTTTTTTTTCCTGGTATAAAGTACATGACCCAAAGTAGATCCTGTCCTCAGCATAGAAAGTGATTTCCAGCAGCTTTATCTAGGTTAGTTACCTACATAATCTTCATTTTGCATTCTGGTGGGTGACCTTTTGTCACATATACACACTTCTATATATGCTGCTGTTTGACATCAAATTTTTTGCAGCTTTTAATGAAGTTACACAGAAATAATGGAGCCAATTACCAGTTTTTATAGCGTTCTGGAATTTTGGGTTTTCATTAGCTGCAAGTCATAATCATCCACATTAAAAGAGATAAACGCTTGAAATCTACCGCTCTGTGTGTAATGCGTCCATACAATATATGGGTTTCTCTATTTCACTTTTTTATTATTTTTCAATGCTGTTCTACTTTTCTGAGATGCACTAGTGCGGGTGGGGAATGTGTAAAGGGATAATAAATATAAAATAAAAAATTTAATAAAATATTATATATAAATAAAATATATATTTTAAATAAAATAAAATAGTAAATATATTTTATAACATCCCAAAACATACATACTTTAACATACAGGCTTTCCCCGGGGTTAAAATATATTTGGGGGACTGAAAGGTTTCGTTGTTAAAAAGTTAAAATTTGTATGTAAGCAAACCAAAAAATTTTAGTATATGTATGGTGTTTTAATCAAAAACAGGTATATGCCCCCCATAGCGGGTATAGGCGGGTTTTCCCCCAAATAGGCAGGTATTTGGGGGGGTTTCCCCCATAGATGGGTAAAAGGCAGGTTTTGTCCCCCCATGGGAAAGGTAAAGCAGGTATGCCCCCCCCAAAAGGTGGGTATGGGGAAAGGTTTTACCCCCTGGGTAAAAAAGGGCAGGTATGTCCCCCAAAGGTAGGAAATGGGCAGGTATTTTCCCCCCATAGGTAGGATGGGCGGGTATGCCCCCCAAATAGTGGGTATAGGCATAAGCCCCCCCATGATAGGTTTGGGCGGGTAGGCCCCCCCATTTTAAGTTTTGGGGCAGTATGCCCCCCCAAGGAGGTTTTTAGCAGTTTTCCCCCCCAAAAGGGTTTAGGTATGGGCAGGAAATGTCCCCCAAGGGGGTATAGGCGGGTATGTCCCCCCTAAAATAGGTAAGCAGGAAAGCCCCCCCATAAAAAAGGGTATAGGCGGGGATTCCCCTCATAGAAGGGTAAGGCGGGGTATGTCCCCTCTAGATGGTATATGCGGAAAGTCCCCTCAAAGAGGGGTAAAGGCAGGTATGTCCCCTCATGGGAGGGGTTAAAAGGGGCGGGTTATGTCCCCCAAAAGATAGAATAGGCGGGGTATGTCCACTTATAGAAAAGGAAATAATGGGGCTTTTTTAAAAAAATTACAAATACCACCCGCCCCCCCCTTTTGCTCCGGGGCTTCCCCTGGGCCCTTCGGCACGGGCCCTGTTTCATGGGGGCCCACTAGGCAGCGTGATGACATCGAAACCCGCCTGTCCCGGGGAGCCCCCCCGGGAAGGGTTTCGCTTTTCGCTTACACCCTTTCCGGGATTTCTTTGCAGAGGCGGGGAGCGCTCCCTTCCTGCCCGCAATAGTCTTCCCCCGCTGTATCACCCCGGGGAGGATTCGCAAAACACCCGGGAAGGGCGATCCCCCGCCGGTCCCCGGGGCCCAAATGGCAGGCCCGCCCGGGACCGAGAGTAAAGATGTAGGCACTCCCAGGAGTCGCATACAGCTGCAGAGATTGAGGACAGCGCCCGGGCCACAGCGGCGTCCGGTCCCCGTTCGTAACTAGGGGACAGATGTAAGTCGGAACATGAAAGTCGGGGACTGCCCCCCAAATATATAATATTGAATTCGGGGAAAATAAATATAAAATTTTATTTATAAATATAATATAAAAATATAAATAAAACATATACAAAATATATATATAAATAAAATTCCCTAAATTAAAATTGTTCCATTTAAACATCCATCCCCAATTTTGAAAGGGACATTTAGGGGGAAAGGTTGGGGGGTCCCGATATCATACACTGAGTCCCCCCATAAAAACCAAAAAATTTCCAGAAAGTCACAGTTTGCATATGAAACCGAACTTAGGTGAATCTTCTAAAGGGGCACAACACCCAAAACAAATGTAAAAACTGTTCCCTGCACGATCCAAAACCAAAAAAAATTCCTGGAATTCGCAACCCGTGGACTGTGTTTTGGGTTTTTTAAATGTATGTACTAATTTATAACTAAAAAATTCTGCATAAATACAAAAAAAAAAAAAAAACCCAATTTTAAAATATAAATATATATAATAATATATAAATATTATAAAATAAAATATAATAATATTTTATATATAAATATATAAATATATTGCTTTTTTGGGAAATATATTTTTGCATTTTTAATGTTTTTTATGCAAGATTTTTTATGAATGTAAATAAAATCTTTACATGTTATCTCGCTAAAATTAGTAAAAATAAAAGATTGATTTTTCCACTTTTTTACAAAAATTTTAAAAATAGTAAAAAATTTAAAAAAAAATGCTTAACTACCCTTTTCCCCCCCCAAATTTCTTTCAAACCTTTTTTACTATACCATACAAAATATTAAAAACAATGAAAAACTTCCTTACTGAAACACCTCTAATTTCCTTGGCCTAACAGAAAAACAGAAATTTTTTCTGCTTTTTCCCCCAAAAATTGGTGCACAAGACCCCAAGTTTTCCAATGGGGGTTTTCCACTAGGTATAAATTTTTAAAAGTGCAACCCCCTTTTCTGGCATAGAAAAACAATTTCCCAGACCACCATCCCCAAAAATTTGTTTTCCAAACATGCAGTTTTACAATCAAAAGCCACTTTTTTTTTTTTTTTTTTTTTTTTGTCATTCTGGACTCTCGGGCCAGGGGGGTTTCATAGGGGTAAATTAGCAGATTTAAAGGAATACATTTTTCCCCATTGTAACCCAACAATTTCCGGGGGTTTTTTTTTTTTTCCTTCACATATAAAAATAATGGTTTATACCCAAACAGAAATTGCCAGTGATATGAACGCTTGCTAAGCAGGAATGTCTCACTAGATACAGAAAATTACCACCCAACGGGGTTTGGGTCGCTTCTGCCCCTAAAATGCCCTGAAAACCCACCCCCCCTTTTCTGGGGGTTAAAGCCCTTTAACCCTAAGAAAGGGCCCTATTTCCCAAAAAGGTTTTCCCTTGGCCTTTTAAAATTTTGAGGGCCAAGCTTCGGGAAAAAAAAAGGGCCATTATTTTGGGGGGGCCAGGGGTGCATAAACCTTTTCCCCTCTGCTATTCCGCTGTTTGAAGCCGTGCTTATGCAAGCGCTGCAGCCTCCTCGGGTTTTAAAATTTTTGGCTTCAGCCCGTTTGTACTTGCAATCCCTTTGCCTTTCTGGGCGGGGTAAAAGGGTATGGCAGCAATGTCTTATTCAAGTTTTTGCAAAAATTTCCCCATCGAACGAAAAAAAAAAGGTTTGCCCGGGTTTTTTTTTCCCGATGTGCGTCCGCAGTTTGTCATGTTTTTCGCTAAAAAAAGCGGTCTGTTCTCGTTTCTTTCCCCCGCCCGCCTATACAATTAAATTGAAATAGAAGATATGAAAAAATTTCAAAGCCCCGGGTTTTTAATTTAGAAACCCCTATTTTCCTAAATGGGGGGGGGGCCGGGGGCCAAGAAAAAGAGCAAAAAAAAAACGACCTGTGAGATTTAAAAGGTTGCTTTTCAATTAAAGCCTATGGGCCTTTCCCCAATGAATTTGGGATTTTTTTTAGGTTTTAAAAACGATTAAAACCGCCGAAAATATCATCGTTCTTCTGTGGAGTGAAGACATAGTGCAAGGAACAGGGGATTTTATTCTTCCCAAAACGGGGGTGGAAAAAGCCGCTGGGCAAAACCAATGATTTTGTGAGCGAACCCACGCACAAAACTCGTCGTTGTCCTTGGGCCCCTTAAGGCCCATGTTCACACAGCTTATTTTTGGGGGGGATTTTTGTTTCCCTATTTTTTCGCCGTACTGCCGAAAAGGGTGAAAACCGTCCCCGCCCTTAAAGTAATCCACAGAACTATGGATTTCCAAGACTTCTCCCGGCTTTTAACCCCCACTCTGGAACTCACTGCCCCAAAACATCAGACTCTCCCCCCCACTTTCACCACTTCAAAAAACAACCTGAAAAAACCCCTCTCTTCCCGGCTTTCCATAACCTTTACTAACCTTGCTGTCACACTTCCCCTCAAACAAATTCCCTTTCCCCCACCTCCCGTCCCTTTTTCCCCCTCCTTGAAAGATTGTAAGCCCCCGCAGGGAGGGTCCTCTCTCCCCCCTTTTCCTTTTTTTTTTTTTTTTGTTAGTCAGAGATTTTTCACTATTGTAAATTTGACCCTTTTTTTGTAAATTTAAACCCCCCAATGAAAAGGGGCCCGGAATCAATGGCACTTTTAAAAAAAAAAATAAAAAAAAAATTTTCCCTCCGCCCTCCCCCGCCCCGCAAATACGGCAAGCCGGGGGAAAATGACCAAATTTAAAATTTTTTTCCCCCGGGAAAAGCCTGTGGAAATGAATTTTCGATGGCCCGGCGAGCTACCGCAAACCCCCCCAGCAACCGAACGGGGTAATTGCGGGCTAAAAATTTGTCCCGCAATTAAACCCCGGAAAAGCCTGTGAACTCAGTCTAATATCCATCATCCGGTGAGGTAGCTCTACACATGTTGAAGATTGGGCAATAGAATAGCCTTGGATTGGCTGCAATACTTGTAAACAAGCTAAACTATTGGGTAACAAAAAAGCCGGTTTGGGAAAACCATCAAAACCAGGCTGTGGAGACATTTTCCTTTGCCGCCCTTTTCCAAAACTTTTTAAAAGATAAACTTTTCCCCAAAAAGGACCCAAAAAAAAAAGGGTTTTTAAGTTAATTTTTTTATTCCTTTTTAAAAAAAAGGGAAAAATACAAAGCCACAGTTTTTTTTTTCCCTTTGATTTCCCCAAAGGAAAATTTGGGCCCCCTTTATATGAAAATTTTGGCTAGTCCCTCCAAGATTTTATTTAAAATAGGTTTTTATTTGTTTGGGCCAAAAAAAAGGTTTGGGAGAATGGGCATCACAATAGCAGAAAACCTGCAGTTTTAATGCAGTGGCCAGCATGGCTACCTTTCTTATAGGCTCTAAGTGCAGTGATTTTGAAACCGAATGGTTACATTTGAAGAGGAGTAGCCATAGTCTGGAACCCCCTAAACACCCGAAAAATTTCACAAACCCCCGTTCCCGAAAGGGACAAAAAAAATTTCCATTATAAATGGGGTCGGAGACAGCACGCCCAAAGGGAAAACTTTAACTTTACCCGAGATACAAGTGGGCAAAAAAGAAGTATTTTCAGTTTTTTTTATTTATTTTTTTTAATTATCACAGAGCTGCATTATATGGATATATTGTATGGACACTAATGCACTAACTCCCTCAAAACTATAAATTCCCTCCCCAACATTAAAAAACCCAAAACCCCCCCCGCCGGGGACCCATGCCCGGCCTTTTTAACCCCCATGGGAAAGTCTGGCCCATTAAAAAATCAGTCATGACTAAACATGGAATGGTTTAAAAGTCCACAAAAAACCACTTAACAGCAACACTCCCAAAACCCAAAAAAAAAAGTCCCAAAAAAAATGGAGGAAATTTTTTTAAAAAGGGATTTTTTGCTACTTTTGAAAACATGAAAATCTGAGGTTTTTTTATCAAACGTAACTGCCCCTCTACCACAAAAAAGGTGACCCAATACAATGGGAACCCCACTCTGCATGTTTCCGCTCTTGGGGTCCAACCCCCATATTTTTTTGGGGAAAGATCCCCCAAAAACCCCCTGCTTTGGTTAAAACAGTCTTTTGTGTTGGGTTGGGGGCCAGTGCACAATATTTTCCAGACTTTTTTTCCCCTTTTTGGAAACCGAATTAGGGTTTTTTTTTTTTAAAAGGAAAAATTTATTTTGTAGTTTGTCCCCTTAAACTTCATCACGCCCACTATGATCATTGTTTTTATGGGACTGGGGGGTTCCTTAAAATAACACTGAAAGGGAAATAATCTTTGTCCCTGAATTTCAGCGTCATGCTTTTCAAATTTTTTTGCCCCTAGCCCATGTTCTTGCAGATATTCTGCTTTCTGTGTTTTCCCGTGAATTTGGAATTAAAACTTGGGGAACCCCAGTGCACCAAAAAGGGGGTTATCTCTGACCCCGGGAAATTGGAGAGGGGAGTGTTTTTAAGGAGAATTTCTAACACAGGAAGGGCAAGCCTTAGTTTTCAGCTCACTGTTCTTAGTCACTATGACAACCCAGTGACTGGAATGTGTCTAGCTCTCAAAATTATTAGGATTTTTTTTATTTCATATAGTTCATTTTTTTGGTCTGTGGTGAAATGACAGCATGACCAAATAGTAAATGGGCAAAAAGGGAAATTTTGGATCGTGATCAGGAACATTAGCAAGAAGTCGTTTTAACAACGGCGTTTATCGTACCCGAACAGGGCAGATATTTTTTATTATTCCCTTTTTTCCTTTTTATATTTTTTATTTGAAGCTTTGATTTTTTTTTTTTAAAGGGAATTTTTCCTTTTTTTTTTTTACTTTTAATCAACCCCTAAACCCCCCCCCCCTTTTTTTCTTTTTCTCATTCTTTTTTTTTCCCTGTTTGTAGATTTCTCTATTCTCCGTCTATATATAATTGGGGGGAAGGCATTCTTGCTTGCACGCTTTAACAGCATCAAGAGATATATTAAGCATTTCAGCCAAGGTTTTTTTAAGACAGATTGCCCCATAACGTATAGGAATTTTCAGGACCCCCTCTTGACCTGGGGAAAAAATTACTGTAAAGGGGAGGGGAGGGGGGGGAGCTGTGAATCTCCCTTGTAGGGTGGATCCTGTGTTATCTGTAACAATGGTGTTTCCTTTCATTTGACCCTCTTTGTGCTGATAATGAGCGTATGCTAAAAACTCTCAAAAACAAAACGGAAGTGTCAGACGTTATTGGGGCCTAGGGCCCAAAAGTGAAAAACAGGACTAAGAATTATTAAAAAAAAAATTAAAAGTGACTGGCAAAAAAAAAAAAAAAAATTTAACCAAAAAAACCCTAAAAATGTTTTTTAATGAGTAAGAAGAGCACAAGACGATTTTCTATGATATTCACCTTTTGGGGACAATCGAGTGACACAGTGCACCCAAAAATTATCTGATGGGAACAGATGAGAAAAGGGCGGGCCCCCATTTTTCTATTAAATTTGAGTTTGTTTTTTCATCTATATGCTTTTTTTGACTCGTTCCCAAAAGATTTAATGTACTATAGTGTTTGCAATAAAAACAAGTAAAAAAAAAAAAGTGTTTAACATAAAAAGTAATTTAAAAACAATAATCTTTTTTGATGACACATTCCCTTTAAGTGTTTATTTTTGGTATTTCAATAAATAAAAGTAACATTACATAGGACACTTGAGTTGCATTGTCATATTCACTGAGTAGTATATAACTATATGTAAAATAGGACATCATTCAAATATAGATTATGGACAGTCCAGACCATGGATGCAGAAAGGAGGCCTTGCAGCTGCAACATACATATCAAATAGGGTATGGAGAAATCTTTGTAATCTAGGAATTTCTGGATAGGATCAATGACTCAAATCCAAAACTAAAGGGAAAAAGACATCAACTGAAAAAAGGGGCAGACAAACCACACAGACAAAAGCACCCACACCAAAACCACCTTCCTCACCATAGAGACAGTAAGCCCTTTTCCCCAATATTGAAACGACGGGAACTCCTTGGAAAAAAAATGTAGCTTTATAAATTTGGAATCCCCATTTACCAGCTGAGCCAAAAGGGACAATGTAGCGTTTTCGGGTTCAGTTCATGGGAAATCTTCCTGCACAGAAAGCACAAAACTTTTTTAGAGTGTGGTCTTATCTAGTTAGAAGAACCAAATATTCCACTAGACCCAAAAGACTGTGACTTGGAGCACAAACATTTGGAAGCTTAGAATTAAAAAAAAAAAAAAAAAAACTGCAGGAGTCCATCCAAAATCTTTGTTGGGGTTTTCCCAAACCCCTTTGGGAAAGGGTACCCGACTCCCGGTTACATCTGGTACAGGTGTCGGAAGCTAAACGGTGCCTTTGTTTAAGCAGTATTGGCATTAGATACACCCTATTAAGTGATTTAATTGGAATAAACTGATATTGAGCACCAAGGAATGTGGCCTTCCACAAGGATTTTATTTCCTCCATTGCTGTGTTCTCCAAAACTGGAATATCCCCCCTCCATCTCTCAAAAGATTTAATCAGAGGTGCAAGTGTATCAGTCATCAGGGCTTTATAAAACCGAGAATGGTTTCTGTATTGGTAAGATTTTTCATAGCTTCTTTGCAAGTAAATGGACTGTCTACAAACCAACAGAATGAGTGTAGCCATAAGCATTACATCTACCACAATGCACATGTGAATTTATAAGTAGTAAAAATAAATGTCAATGATTAGTTATTTAAAGAAATTAAAATATCCTATAGCCAAATTATTCTGTAGATCTGGACACCAATGAACAACATTAAAACATTACTTTTATTTAGATGCTAAAAATAAAGCCCATTAACTTACTCTCTCTCTCTGTTCATCCTTCCCTGAAGAGGAGCACAAGCCCCGAAAAGGGCGACCTCAATCCGGAACCTATCCCTACACTGCCCTATACTACATTATGAAGTACAAAAGGGAAGCTAGGTAGTGGTAGGAAAGGGGCAAATTAAAAATAGTAGCACCAAACCTAGATAAAATGTATACAGGATGCCTTAGGGCACAGGTATCAAACTGCCGGCCCTCCAGCTGTTGGGAAACTACAAATCCCATCATGCATTTGTATAATCTATAACAGTGGGCATGATGAGAGTTGTAGTTTCCCAAAAGCTGGAGGGCCGGCAGTTTGACACCCCTGCCTTAGGGGATAATATTTTTGGAGGTATTATAATACAAAAAAACCAAACAATCATATGGGATTGAAAGTTCAATGCGTTTCCCCTAAGGAAAAAAAATAGGTTCATCAGGAAACGAAAGTCCCACTAATATTTTTACTCAACATAATCTATCCATAGTTCAAACACTTTTAAGCTACAAAAATGTAATCGTTCATGTTATTTAATAACTTAAAATACCCACATCCTATGTACATCACATTCCCCTGGGCAAAGCATGGATGTTTTTGCTCATTATATTGGAGTTGTTTTAAAAACATGGACAAAATTGTTGGCATCCTTCCGTAGACTAAAGAAAAAAACACAATGGTCGGGGAAATAACTTGAGACTAACAAAAGAAATATATTTAAGGACGTGTTCACACGGCTTATTCAAGACGGAATTGCGAGCCGGATTGCGCTCGCAATTCCGGCTTGAATAAGGGGCGGGGGCGCGGCCCGCCGGCCCCATAGACTTCCATTATCCACGGCGCGTATTGCGCCTGGATAATGTGCATGTCAGTTTCTTCCCGCCCGGCGGATTCGCGGGGAGGAGCGACGGAAGCCACTCTTCTCTATGAGAAAGGTGGATTACCGTAATTACTGCAACGGATTGGCGCCGTACTGCAGCGAAAATCCGGCGCACAGTACGGCGCCAATCCGTGCCGAAATAAGCCGTGTGAATGGCCCCTAAATTTACAACAAAAAAAATCAACTAATAAAAATTAGACTTTGGTTTTTCAATTTTTTTATTTTTTTTTTTTTGTTGAACCGCATTTCAAAAGCACACTAATAAAAATAGCCTGGACAAAAATGATGGTTCCCCAAACTTAATATTTAGTTGGACAATCTTTTCAATCTTTTGAGGCAATCACTGCAAGCAAACGATTTCTGTAACTCTGAATGGGACCTCTGCACCTGTCCACAGCATTTTGGCCCACTCCTCGTGAGAAAACTACTCCAGATATCTCAGATTTAAAGGGTCTCCTTTCCAGACTGCAAGTTTCATCTCCTTCCACAGATGTTCAATAGGATTTAGATCAGGGCTCCTAGAAGGCACTTCAGAATAGTCCAATGGTTTGCTCTGAGCCACTCTTAGATGTTTTTAGCTGTGTGTTTTTGGTCGTTATCATGTTGGAAGACCCATAATCTGCGACTGAGACCAAGCTCTCTGAAACTGGGCAGCACATTTCTCTCCAGAGTCCCTTGGTCGTGAGATTTCATTGTATCCTGCACAGATTTTAAGACACCCTTATGCAGATGCAGCAAGTTAACCTCAAATCATAAAAGAGCATTCTCCATGTCTCACAGTAGATGCAATAATCTTTTCTTTATAGGCTTCATTTTTGTGTCTGTGAACATAGAGCTGAAGTGACTTGCCAAAAAGCTTCAGTTTTGTTTCATCTGTTAAAAAGACATCCTCCCAGAAGCTTTGTGGCTTGTCAATATGCATTTTGGCAAATTCCCATCCTGCTCTATGATTTTGCTTTCAACAGTAGTTCTCTCCTGAGTTGTCTTTCATTAAGTCTACTTTGGCAAAGACAACTACGGGCTGTTCGCTCTGACGCTAATGTGCTTGGACCTTGGAGTTCACTTATATCTCTTTGAAAGTCGTTCTGGGTTCTTTGGCTACTATTCTCACTGGTAAACTGCAAATAGTGAGGATCATGAAGCTGTGAATGCATAAGCTAACTGCACAGGAAAACTGAGATCTGCTGTATATGTGAAGGATTCAGGCAGAACATTACAACAGGCGTGTCAAGGTCATTTTCACCAACGGCTACATCAGTGTTAGGGTTGCCCTCAAATGGCACTAGATGGTCATTAAAAAGCCAAGCTTTTTCTTAACCTTTGTAGCTCCATATCTCGAAGGCTGGTTAGTTTTTCTGGATAGGACTGCATACGAGTTGCTGAAAGGAGCAATGTCGAGGTGCGAATAGGGGCTCTGAATCCAAGATGCTGCCCACTCTTTGTGTAGATGCCTCTGTCTGTGTTGGACTCGTCTTCTGGGGAAAATAGAAAGCCGTATCTAAGCTCTCGAAAACCGCGTAAAATGATGTGGCGGGTTGTGAGTTTGACACATGCTTCAGGAAGCACCTTCTTAATAAGAAAGGATTGTGACATATGTGCTGTTTTGTATAGTTATCCAATGTCATTATGGTTTGTACCACAGAGTGTAAGGCTATGTTCACACGGGCAAATTTTGGCACGCATTTCGCGTCCGAAATTATAGTAATCCATATCTCTCATAGAGAACTATGGATTACGCCTCCTCTCCCCACTCGTACTATACGGCGTGCAGGGAGATAAGTGACATGTCCATTACTAGCGGCGAATGGGGCCGGCGAGGTGCCGTACTGTACGCCCCGCAATTACACCGTGTGAACATAGCCTAAGTTTTTGGTTATTTTCTGGTGTCCTAGTGCTGCTTATTTGCTACATTAGTTCTTAACACATGACCCTTATGTATTTTTTGTAACTAAGTCTTTATGTAATGAAAGATTAGGATTCTTGTGTTTTGGATCCCGCATGCATTTAATTTATTATTCAAACCAGGAGCTCAATGCGGCAATCCAAACATAGTGCACCCATTACATTGCAGAACTACAGCTATAAGTGCTTTAGGTTCATAGGGGTTTCTAGAACATTTGAGCTTTTCTGTATGGGCAGACATATCACTGGTACAACCTGTGCAGAGCCAAATGGTCACTTCAAAGCTGTTGTTCATCTCACCTTTAACATACAGTTTGGTGCTAAGGCTGGGATAAAATAAAATAAAAAAATAACAAAAATCTCCCCTCTGAATTCACATTTGTTTCAGCTTTGCGCCTCCCGATCTTCTCCGCTATTCTGTAAGAGCTGCTGCAGTGGTGTCTTGTTTAGCTTGAGACGGAAAAAAATAGATGAACAGCAGATAGCCATGAGTCTGCTCAAAAGGCAGCGGGTTCCAGCAGATTTTTACAGCAGAGGTCAGAGCGAGATGGTGGAGTGCCAGCTGGAAACCTAATGAAGGCTTTCAAAGCTACCATTTTATCTTTTCTATTACTTTCTGTCCCAGGTAGGAGGTAATTTAACCAACATCTGCAGTGGCAAACTGCACCAGAATTCCAGCACAATTGCTTTAATAAATGTGCCATTGAGTTTTCTTTCTTTTTTTTATCCGACAACCGCACCAAAATCCCCACGACTTGTTGCGGATTTGTCACTGTGAATATACTGGCATAAATGACACTGATTTTCTACTATGGACAATCCGCAGGGACCCCATAGTGTTCCTGCAGATGTATAGGAGGTGCACCAGCAGTTGTCAGCTAGGACCTTGCTGTGTGATGTGTTGGAGACTCATGTTATAGAATTCTTCCCTGCTGACTCCATTTGTATTTTTACACTATGAGTTTTCGGGTTTATTTTCTGGCAACAGCCCTTGTTGAAAACAAATCCTAAAAGGGGCAGCAAATTATGACTTTTTGCCTGACTGAAGAACATCATAGTGAAGATACTGTTGCACATTACCCAAAAACACACCACAGAGGGGGCACCCTGACTAGAAATGATCGGTAGTACAGAGGGATGTAAAAGGTGTGCACGTGTTGATCATCTGTATCGTTATTTTCTCGTAATTGAAACATTCATGCCATTGTGCGCCAACAAGGTGTTTTGGTGCAAGTTCAATCTACGCTCATTTTTTGGGCCTTCCTAAAAAAGCTCCCCTAGAAAACCCCTTTAAGGGGTATTTATTGAGGGTTTTTCTGTGTGTTTAGGTAAAGAAACAAAAAAAAGTAAAGGTTTTTATTGTTAAATGTTACCGATGTGGGGAAAAACCAAGATAAATTTAATGAGACCCCTTCATAAGGACTTTGGGGGTTCTTCTGGAAGTGGAAAAATGTGGTCCTGAAAATTTAAAAAATAAATATTTTTAAAAAATAATTTTAAAAACCTACAACTATATTTTTCTTTTAACAGACCCATTAAATGAGGGGTCTTTCCCAAAGAATAGATAGATAGAGAGATAGATAGAGAGATATATAGATATATATATATTTGTTTTATTTATTTCTTTTTTTTTCTTCTGGAAGTCCTTCCATGTAATGGGTCTCATTAAATTTATCTTGGTTGGATTACCACAATCGCTACTTCCAGAAGAAATATCTTATATATATTTTCTTTTTTTTTTTTTTATTTCTTCTGGAAAGTCCTTTCCATGAAAATGGGTCTGATTAATTTAATATAATTAAATTATACATTTAAATTTAATCAGACCCATTACATGGGAAGACTTCCAGAAGAAATATATATATATTATATATATTATATATATATATATAATATATAATATATATATATATACACAAACTCACACTTCCAGAAGAACTCTTCCAGAAGAAATATATATTTTTATTTTGCTACAGATCCACCTTTTTGAACAGAAAGAAAAATGCAGATGTGAACCACGCCTAACATGAAAACTTGTGGACAAAAATAATAGTTTTTTAACTGATGGGGATTCTTTCTAGCAGGATTTAGCACATGCAACAATTCTCAGAAAGTCTTCACAAAATGCTATTTTTATTCATACTTTTTACACAGATTAAAGAGTTATCCATCAACCAACACTGCAACCGTGACCAAGAGTAAACCAATAAAATATAACAGCTCGCCAACTTTATATGGCACGCCGACCTTAAGCCTATTCCTGCTCGGCTGCATTCTATAACCTTTGCTCTACTGTGGATATATAGAAAAGTTCTGGCTGTATTGCTGGAACAAATAGAAAGACCGGAAAGGAGGGGAAAAAATTATAATATATACACTTGAAACAAGTTTACATACACTATATATAAAAAGACACATATGCATGTTTTTCTTACTATCTGACATGAAATCAGAATAAACCTTAGCCGTTTTAGGTCAATTAGGATTACCAAAATTATTTATATTTGCTAAATGCCAGAATAATGAGCGAAAGAGAATTTTTAAGGCATTTTTATTACTGTCTGCAAAGTCAAAAGTGTACATACAGTAGCATTACTATGCATTTAAAAGATTTGGAACAGCCCATATGATGATGTCATGTCTTTGGAAGCTTCTGGTTTATTGGCATTATCTGAGTTAGAGAGAGATCTGTGGATGTATTTTAGTGCGCAGCAGAAACACACTGCTTCTGTGTGTAACACCATGGGAAAGTCCAATGAAATCGGCCAAGATCTCAGAAAGAGAATTGTGGACTTGCACAAGTCTGGTTCATCTTTGGGTGCAATTTCCAGATACCTGAAGGTGCCTCGTTCATCTGTACAAACAATTATACACAAGTACAAATAAGATGGGAATGTCCAGCCATCATACCGCTCAGGATGGAGACGGGTTCGGTGTCTCAAAGATGAATGTGCTTTGGTCCGACATGTGCATATCAACCCAAGAACAAAAGGCCTTGTGAAGATGCTGGCGGAAGCTGGTAAGATTGTGTCATTATCCACAGTGAAACAAATACTGTATCAACATGGGCTGAAAGGCCACTCTGCCAGGAAGAAGCCATTACTCCAAAAGAAACATATAAAAGCCAGATTAATGTTTGCAAATGCACACAGGAACAAAGACCTACATTTTTGGAGACATGTCCTGTGGTTTGACAAAACTAAAATTTAACTGTTTGGCCATAATGAACATCATTATGTTTGGAGGAAAAAAGGAGAAGCTTGGAAGCCTAAGAACACTATCCCAACTGTGAAACACAGGGGTGGCAGTGTCATGTTTCGGGGTTGTTTTTCTACAGGAGGAGCTGGTGCACTTCACAAAATAGATGGCATCATGAGGAAAGAAGATTATGTGGCAATACTGAAGCAACATCTCAAGACATCAGCCAGGAAGTTAAAGTTTGGCATACTGCCAAACTGGTTACAAAGTGGCTTAAGGATAACCAAGTCAATGTTTTGGAGTGGCAATCACAAAGCCCTCATCTCAATCCTATTGAAAATTTATGGACACAGCTGAAAAGACAGGTGTGAGCAAGACGACCTACAAACATGACTCAGTTACACGAGTTCTGTCAGGAGGAATGGTCTGAAATTTCTACCAACTATTATGAGAAGCTTGTAGTAGGATATCCAAAATGATTGACCCAAGTTATATAGTTTAAGTGCAATGCTATCAAATACTAATGGAATGTATGCAAACCTTTGACTTTGTAGAAAGTAATAAAAATGCCTTAAAAAGGGCAAATATAAATAATTTTGGTAATCTGTATTGACCTAAAACGGGGAAGGTTTATTCTGATTTCATGTCGGATAGTGAGAAAAACCTGCATAGGTGTCTTTTTATATAGTGTATGGAAACTTCTAGTTTCAACTGTAGGTGTCTTGTAGAAGTCCACAATAATCGGTCCCTCCAGCTTTGAGGGGCGCTGTCTGTCTCGAGATTTTCCCTCACATACTGATGACAACCTTGTCGGAGAAGCTCCTTGGAAATGCCATTGTTGGGTTATCCTGAATGTAGATGAATGAATGTAGTGTAGAGGGATGCATGACTAGCGGTAATGTCATACAAAGGTTCAGTGTAAGAGGAGGAAGTGCTGTCACAAGACCCACGTGCTCCACAGTCACATTGTCTCAGTCATCATGGTTAGTTTGAGGTCAGAGTAGAGTTTGAACTGCTTTGTTCTTGATTTCTTGCACATAGCGATCATAATTTCTTGTGGTTATGTAAAATTTTATGAGCCATACACATCAATCATTGTGGCTTTTAGGTAATTAGAATGACTTCATGCTTGGTAAAGGACGCTATGTGTCCTTTGTATTAGGTTAAGTGAAGTCTTTGCTTGATAAATATTTTGACTTTTAAATGCTTATAAAGTTTTATGCTAGATCTTGGTTTGTTTTCTCCATTGCTTGCATTTTAGAGACATACATTATACATTGTTTGCTATAGGCCTACAATGACAGCTGGGGAATAAACAAATGGGCAGTTTTAGTTAAAGGGACACTTCCGTTAGGGGTATTTTTGTTAAAATATTTATTTCAGGAAGACCTTTTGTTTTGTTTTTTTATAGAATTTTTTGGGCGTATATATTTTTTTTTATTTTGGTAGTGCTATGCTAAAAAATGAAACCTAAAAATGTTAAATTACACATTTTAATCTAAAATTACATTTAAAATCTTGCCCTGAATGGCAGGACAGGTAAAACTCTGTTTACTGTTGGTGCTGCAAGAAATGCTGATCTGCATGTAGTCTCATTACAAATCCCTTTTTTTCCCTTCATGTTTTGTGACTTCACTCGGCGCTATCCCTGGAATGTGATGTCACTATAACTGTTTTTTTTTGTGCTGTAGCCCTGTAATGGATTTTTCATTGGTACCCAGCAGTTTCTAGTGGCATTGCTTGCATTCGTGGTTGTTGCCTGCGTTAGGTTTTCATCATGAAATCCTTCAAAGTCAGTTTGGAAAATTGCAGCAAAATTGCAACAGATAGGGCACTTTATAGTTTAAAATGATTTAAATCTCCTTCACTACAATAGCATCTTGCTGTGTTTTCCACCATGCACTCCTTTAAAGTGTCCCTCTTTACAGGGGACTGTTCCTACTTTTGACCCTCCCTCCTTCTGTGTTCTTTTATCCCCTTTTTTTTTTTGATGTGGGAATTAGACTTGTTTGGTTACGTGGCTGCAGAGCTCTAAATGGTTAAAGTTTGTCAATAATAAAGATACATGAGTTCCTGTGCTGCTGATAAGATACAGCAAGGAGTGATGTCATTATACTGACCACTGCTGGAGCAGAGAGGGGTGTTCCGTAGCCTAGGGAAGCTTGTGCAGGAGATAAGAACTGCTCTTGCACTAAAAGGAAGCAAAATCAGAAGAGCAATGTCTTTGGTGGTAATCTTTATTTTGCCTACATGTTTAAAGCTATTCAATGTGGTGAGATTACCCCTTTTAAAGAAAATAAAGCAGTAAAGCAAGTCCTTAGATATAACCATCTTAAAGAGCTGCTGGAAGCTGGAAATCACGTTCTTTGATGAAAGGATCTATTTTGGTTCGTGTACCTTATACGTCTGTTACCCAAAAGCCACTCAAACTGGCACAAGTAAAGAGCAGTACAGGGCATGAAGTACCGCACTGTACTGTAAAGGCAATACTAGACCGCCAGTCACTGCAGGCACCTCACTAATACATGTAAGAGCAGTACAGGTCATGTAGTACCGCACTGTACTGTAGAGAGGCACTACTAAACCACTAATCACTGCATGCACCTCACTAATACATGTAAGAGCAGTACAGGACATGTAGTACCGCACTGTACTGTAGAGACACTACTAGTCCGGTAATCACTGCATGCACTTCACTAATCCATGTAAGAGCAGTACAGGACATGTAGTACCGCACTGTACTGTAGAGAGGCAATACTAGACCACCAATCACTGCATGCACCTCACTAATACATGTAAGAGCAGTACAGGAGATGTAGTACCACACTGCACTATAGAGAGGCAATACTAGACCACCAATCACTACATGCACTTCACTAATCCATGTAAGAGCAGTACAGGACATGTAGTACCATATTGTACTGTAGAGAGGCAATACTAGACCACCAATCACTGCATGCACCTCACTAATACATGTAAGAGCAGTACAGGAGATGTAGTACCACACTGCACTATAGAGAGGCAATACTAGACCACCAATCACTACATGCACTTCACTAATACATGTAAGAGCAGTACAGGACATGTAGTAGTACACTGCGCTGTAGAGAGGCTCTATACACCAGCGGTCC
Organism: Phyllomedusa bahiana; assembly: GCA_025379985.1. Lineage (NCBI taxonomy): Eukaryota > Metazoa > Chordata > Amphibia > Anura > Hylidae > Phyllomedusa > Phyllomedusa bahiana. The sequence continues at coordinate 126,369 of JAODAL010001568.1, read as the reverse complement.
CAACCTTTTTTCCACCAGGGACCGGTTTTATACCAGACAATTTTTCCATGGCCCAGTGGGGGCGGGGTTATCAGGGGTGTGGTTATTAGGGGCAGGGTTATGGATGGAGTTGGATGTTTAGAATCACACACAAAAGAAAAAAAAACCAATAAAGTGTATATGGTGTCATTTTAGGGGTATAGTATGGGGTAACCAGTATTTTATAACTGCAGACTGATTGTCAGCTCTGTGGGTCAGTATTATATTAATTCTGATCCACAGAGCTTATAGTCAGTCTGCAGTAATATTGATCAGCATTATAGATGTATATAATATACATATGGAATTAGCTCTGTCATTATAGAGATATATGCCCCCTCTAGTAATGATATATAAATACATGCCCCTCCACTAATGATACATGCCCCCTCCACTAATGATACATGCCCCCTTAGTAATATGTCCCCTTAGCAATATGCCCACTTAGCAATATGCCCCTCCAGTATTGGATAAATACACACCTTCTTGCAGTGGACAGGTTTAAAAAAAAAAGAAAAGAGAACGAACGTTACTCACCATCTCCCGATCCCTGCCGAGGCCCTCCTCCCAGCGTCCAACGAGAACCAGCGGTGCAGGGGGTGTGACGACACTGCTGCATCATCCCCCCCCTGCGCCGCTGATCACTGTAGGTGCGGAGCTCAGTGAGCACCCCATCTACAATGATAGGGAAAGCAGGGACGGTAATGCACCATCCCTGCTTGCTCTCTATTGATGCAGCCGCAGGATGCGTGCAGCTGCTATCTCTGCGCGGCTGGATTACAGCGGCCGTGCAGAGCAGATGCCGACTGCCTGGACTAAAGTCTCCGGGCGGCTGGCATCATGTGTTGCCATGGCCGCGGATCGGCAGGGGATGCGCTAAGGCCCGGTGGCGGTCGGGGACCCCTGTACTAGACCACCAATCACTGCATGCACCTCACTAATACAGATGTTCTACAGGTTAAATGTTCATACTTGGATGGATCCTCCATCAATCACATCACGTGTCTGTGACATTGGATCTTGATACCACATTGACGGTACATGGTATTGTACGCCCTGCAATTAGCCGTGTGAACTTAGCCATAGGGTATGTTCACACAGCGTTTTGTGGCGCGTATTGTATGTGCCGCAATACGCTGGGTGTTTTGAAAGTACGCGATGGACAATGCTTACTTCTAAAGCGCGCGTGTGTGGGGGTGCATAGACTTCTATTATCCATCGGCACATAAATGCCGGGAAGAAGTGGCAAGTCACTTATTTCCTCCGGTGTGCAATATGCGTCGGGGGAAGGCGGGCGTAATTTATAGCTCTCTATGACAGTGCAAGGTGCATTTTGGGTGAATTGCAGCACAATTGCGCGACAAAATCCGGCCCACGATTAAACCGTGTGAACATATCCTTAGGGCATGTTCACATGGTGTATTGCGGCGTCTATAGTACGTGCCGCAATATGCCGGGTATTTTGGAGGGACTCGTATTCTCCGCTAACACGTGACATGTCACTTTTCTCCCCCGGAGTACAATACGATTGTATTGTAACACATGGAGGGAGGAGGCGTAATCCATAGCTCTCTGAGAACTATGGATTACCGTAATTGCGGCGCGCAGTTCGCCGTGTATAACGTGCAATATGCAGCGAAATTCACGCCAAAATAAGCCGTGTGAACATACCCGTAGACAGTATTGATAAATCTACCCCTATGTATCCTGAGTCCACTGTAACGTTTGGAATCAATGTATCCAGGTATTAGAAATCAAATATAGCAAATTGTGTGATTCATCTCTTGAGAGGGGAAACTGCTGATGCTTGCTGGCCACCATGAGGGCACTGAGCACATTGCGTCCGTACAGAGTAGAAGTAACTTGTGGGCTGGGTAATCTGGTGTATTGTAAAGTGAATGGGCATCTAGTGACTATTACGCCAGTTCCATTTAGCTGCTGACTGTAAAAGGCTTGCTCTTAAGATGAATAAAGCAATTTGGCACGATGGAGAAAATACACTTGGCAATGGTACTGCTAATTGCAGAGTATGAAGTATTTGTGGCACATCTATCCTTGTGCAGGTCTCATGATATTACGTATGTCAAGTGAGCTGCCAGAAAAAAAGATATGTGAGCATAGCTACAATGTAAAGAGTAAAAAATACCAATTTCAAGGGCACCTCGAGCCCTATGGGCTGTTAACAATATGTTTTACCTTGGATTTTGACCATCCTGTAATCTTCGTTCTCGTGCTGACGTTACCGTTAAGGTATAATTAGGATGCCCTGCAGAGATCTCCTCATTTCGTTAAATTAAATCTCAGTGCGGGAAAGAGCGTGCAGCGAGACGCCGAGACAAGACAATCCGTTCCTACCATTGCTGCACGGTGCATTGGAATCGCCAGGAGGAAAAGAATCAAAAGCTGCACTGCAACGTCTGAAAGCGAAGCGGCATCTTTGGTGGCAGCGTCTCCTTGTCGTGTATGTGACTGACTAGTGCTTATAGTTTCTAAACCATTAGTAGTATACAGACTACAAGTGACCTGGCCTGCGTAGCAGAGTATAACACCCAGCAGATGAATTGTGTTTTTTGTCTTCTGTTGGCAGATGGTGTCTTGTCGTGCCATACGTTTTGAAGGTTGTTATGAATGAGTAAGAAATGCAATCTGCTTTGGCTGTACTGTATTTTATCATTTACAGGGTTTTTTTAATTTATCGTAATGCAATTTATCATTGGGTGAATTATTAACCTACTTTTACGTTCAAGTCCTAAAGGGGTTTTCTCACCACATTGATTAGCTTTAAACATATAGGCAAAGGTAAATAAAGATAATGACCAAATACATTGCTGTTCTGATTGTGCTTCCTTTGCGTTAGAGCAGTTTTTTTTTGCCTACTTGTATACACAAGCTTTCCTAGGTTACTGACCACCTCTCTTTTGTGTAGCAGAGGTCACTTCCTGCTGTTTCCTATCAGCTGCACAGGAGCTCTTGTAGAACCGTCCACAGCCTGAGCAGAAAGAGCCTAAAGCTGGCTGTGAAGAGTAGGTTGTGTGAAACAGCCTGATGAGAAAATCCCTTTATAACCAGTTAAAGAGGACCTGACTTTTCATGAATGCTTTGATTTCTGAATTCTGGAGCCTTTTGTCATTCCTCCTGGAAGTGTATACAAATATTTTTCGTCACCTCTATCATATCTCGTTTGTCAGCGCTGATTGAACGGTATGAGAGTTGATAAGGATACACCTAAGGGAAACAGTAACTCCCAATTGTCAGTTTATTCCTACATTTTTCTAGAAGAATAGGAGAGAAATGTCACAATACATATGGTGCTTTAAGCTCAATCACATGAGTTTTTTTCTGTGAAGTCAGGGATTCTAGTATTTTGTGATAGCAAAAATGGCAAACTTTGTGTAACTCTCAAGTCCCAGAATCTCAGCAAATTAATAATGATAATAATCATGGCCCTTATAAGTCATTGGGACCTCTAGACCTTGAGGTTAATGTGAACAGAGCCTTATCCATTCTAGCTCATTCCATGCTCTGTCAGAACAGCCTCAAATTATTGTGTACAAAAAGCCACATATCTTTCTATCTCTATGCATGTATAAATATATATATATATATATATATATATATATATATTTTATATATATATATATATATATATATATATATATATATCAACGTATGTACTGTAGATAGACTTGTGTGTCTGTTTTTCACAGCAGCCTTAGGCCTTGTCCCCATGGCACTGATTTTTGGCCGTTTTTCAGCTGGTTTTCGGTTTTGCAAGCCGGCTGACAAACTTTTACACAGTCCTTAAGGGGCCGTTTACACAGCACAGGACAAATACCGGTCGGTTGAACTGTTTTCAGGCCGTGCACACGGCCGCAGGGAGACGGCTTTTCTCCGCGATTAGCCCTCCACTTCCCATAGACATGTTCATATTCCGCCCGAAAACCGTTCAGAAGAATGAACATGTTCTATGTTTTTCAGACCGCCGGCAGTCTGAAAAACCACCGGGCGAAAAATCCGTGCAGAGGGGACTGCTGCACGTATTTTCCATTAAAGTCCATGTTAAAGTTTGTCAGCCGGCTTGAAAAACAGTGCCGTGGGGACATACCAGCAGTCCTGTCGTATGTATCTGTGCCTTCATCTCCTGATACCTCCCCTTATGCAATCTCCGCTCCACCCAGGTCCTTCTCCGCTCACCTCTTGTCAACTCCGGACACAACAGTCGCAGTCTTCTGTGCTTGCCCCATACTCTGGAACTCGCTTCCCCAACACATCAGATACTCCGCTACCTTCACTTTCAGAAGTGACCTGAAAACTCATCTCTTTAGGATAATGTACGATTTAGACTAACCCTGCTGCTACTACACGGCCCCACACACAAACCTGGACATCTCTTAGGCTACGTCCACACAGCATGGTTTTTTTCGTCAGATTTTTAGACGGTTTGCGGATTTGGAAATATTCTGACAAGCGCCCATCCCCACAGGCTATGTCTGCACAGCAAAGGCTTTGAGTCGAATTTTCTACATACTGAATCCAACTGTAATCTGTGCTCTGTAGCCCTCAACAGAAAATCCATGCTGTAGTCTACGCAGCACGGATTTTTCTAAGGGAAACCTTAGCCGCCATCCGGCAAAATATAGAACATGTTGTATCTTCCGGCGGACCGTCGTCGGATTCCTGTATAGCCCATGTACTGGGCTGCTCGAAGTCCAAAATCCTGCCACGGTTTTTTTTATGCAAAAACTGCACAAAAAGAAAACAGCGGTGCAGCGCGGTCCAGAGATGTGAAAGTGCCATCAGATTTTTGGTGCCATTTTTGCTGTGTGGATTTAGCCATAGACTTTAATAAAAAATCCACCCAGTGGTCTACACTGAACGGATTTTCAGCTGGACCGAATTGTAAATCCTAAAAAGTCGAAACATGCACAATCCTCCGACCAGTTTTCAGGCGGAAGGTGTTCTATTCAGTGATTAAGTGGACATCCGAATCCACAAACCATGGAAAGAACCACACCCAAAACCATTCAAAAAAAAAAATGCCAGTCGGATTGATAATCAGGATCTGACCAGTATTTTGTCACTGCCATGTAGCCATAGCCTCTGTCTTCTTTCTCGTCCCTTGCAGACCGTCTCCCACTGTACCAGTTTGTTTGTTGGTTAGTTAGTGATGATATTGTATTTATTTGGGTCTTATATTATATATCCAAACCCAATGTTAATGTACAACGCTTTGGCATTAATGGCGCATTAAAATAACTAATAACTACCGTGCGGAATAACGATGTTTCATTTTACTGACTGCTTTCTTATTTTTTTTTTCCCACAGGATGAAGGAAGTATAAAAGAAATTGCAATTACACACCATGTTAAGGAAGGACATGAGAAAGCTGACCCCTCACAGTTTGAGCTTCTCAAGGTACTTGGACAAGGTTCGTTTGGAAAGGTGAGTGAGAAGTTTCATCCTGCCATTTATCACATATGTATGAGTTTAGCTTGATAGCTAAAGAAGAAAACCAGTAACACGCGAATCTGCAGTATCAGGGTATGTTGACACGGCGTGTTCAATACGTTTTTGATTCGCAAAACGCATGCATAAAATGCATCCATCACCCAGGTGTGTGCTTGGATGCGTTTTTGCTGCAGCAGAAACACACCCTATAGTTTTAAAGAGGGCGCCTGCTTCGTCAAACGGATCAAGAATTGACATGTCAATTCTTTGAACGGATCTAAAAGACGCATCAGAAAGACTTATAGTCTGAACGCCGATGAAAGCAATGTCAATCACACTGCACATTGTTGGATGCGTTTGGGTCCGTTTAGGGTCCAAAACATGGATCCAAGCACATATCTAAAAACATATCCAAAAACATATTGAACACGCTGTGTGAACATACCCTAAGGGTATGTTCACATGGGGTAATTTCTGTGCACATTTCGCCGCGTATTTGCGCTCTAATACAGGCCGAAATGATGGTAATCAATAGTTCTCATAGAGAACTATTACGCCTCCTCTCCCCGCTCGTACGATACGATCGTATTGTATGCACGGGGAGCTAAGTGACATGTCAATTACTTGAGGCGAATACGCGCTGTGAGTAATGAATGTCAATGGGGCTGGCGGGTTAATGCCCGCCCACAATACCCACCCACCCTCCACGCCGCAGGAGTATGCGCGTATTAGCGCGAGCTCCCGAACACACGATGTACTGCGGTGCATACTGTACGTGCCGCAGTACATTGTGTGAACATACCCTAAGGGTATGTTCACACGGCGTTCTTGGACGAGGTTTTGGACGAGGTTTTCGGAGCGTTTCCTCGTCCAAAACGCCCCCAGTTCTTTTCATTGATTCCTATGTAAAACCTCGTTGTTCACACACAACGAGGTTTTTACACGCTTCTTTGGAAGCAATGAAAAAGAAGTGTCATGTCAATCCTTGAAGCGCGTTGTAGGCGTGGTTTTGGCGTGTTTTCAGCACGGTTTTGGCTGCGGTTTTTGTCCTGGCTATTCATTTGTATGGGTGAAAACCTGATCCAAAACCTGATCAAAGCCTTGTCAAAAACCTCGTCTGAAGACGCGTGTTTCATGCGAGGTTTTGATGTGGTTTGGACGAGGTTTTGGGCGAGGAAACACTGAAAACCTCGTTCAAAACCTTGTCCAAAAACACCGTGTGAACATGCCCTAAGAGTGCCCACCTTAATAGACTTCCTCCAAAGTCTATGTATCACAATGTGAAATGAGAAAATCCAGGCAGCTCTTCCATCAAGGTGCGTGGTTTTTATCCACATCTGATGTTTCAGCTCTACCTAAAGCTTTTCAGTTGCTCGGGAAAAGTTTTAGGTAGAGCTTAAACATGGGTGAATGAAGACTACTTTGATGGCAGTTCCTTGCCTGATTACTAGACTAGGTAAGTTTTTATGGTACACATGTAGAGGTACTATATGTAAAATATGTTCCATATGAAATCTCAAGCAGGGTGGTAAGAAAGTGGAGAGAGGTATGCTGGGATTTTAAAGGGGTTGTCTAGTGGGGGGAAAAAATTCTGAAAAATGTCTCCAATCTGCATCAGCTGTGTGATGACGGGAAGCTCAGTAGCTCTGTGTCAAATCTAGGAGATCAGGTGACCAGAGGGGTGTAATTTGTTTTCAGGTCAGCATTTGAAGACACCATTGAGGTCTTTCCTCCTGAGGCTTTTAACATGAGGGAGGAAACTGTATATACTGATACAGAGGTGCAGAGGGACAAAGTCCTGCGAGGGGATTGGAGCTTGTAGTTTTACAGGGAAAAGTAAAACTGCTGCTGCTCGGAAACTGTAGCCTCCTTTTCCTACAGCCGTGCAGCAGCAGACGGCGCAGGAAAAGCACACATTACAGAAAACATCACAGAATGATAGAGACTTGGACAAGCAACCTTGAGTTTTTTTTACAGTTTACAAATGGGATACAGACTGTAAACTCAGAATTGCAATGACGCCATATGTAGCTTCTAGGCCTCTCTTGTGGTGTGTGTGATTGTGTAATCCCATGACAAATACTGTCCTAAAAGGACACACATTTGCCTTCTCTGACTAAAGAAGAAATGATTTCTCAAATGTAAGCTGCTGTTAGTTCAAGGCTATGGAAGAGACAAGTGTGTGATATTATGGGCACTGTATGTGCTTATTTTATCATCTCTGAGTAATGGTGGACACACTGGCAGGGGTAACTCTGTATGGCTGTCATCACTATGGTAACACTGCTTTGTGGCCTACATGGCCACTGGAGTGTGAAGTAGGTGACACCACAGTGTAGGAGGAGGTATAAGGTATGGTGTTTGTTCAGAGGGAGAGTTTCTAAACTAGGGCAGAACCTTGTTAGTCTATCACCTATATTTTTTAATAATTAAAATAAGATACTGATTATTTTCTTCTTAGCTACTTTATTTTTCTGACTATATAAGTTTTTTTTATTTTCTGCATACGGGAGCATCAATCTTGCCTGAGCAGCTTTCACACTTAGAGAAATGCTTTACAGCAGCTTCATGTCCATAGAAGCCAGTGAACTGGACCCTTTGACTTCTATAGGAGAGTTTTCTAGGCATGGTCTGTGACTTAAAGGGGTTCTTTGGGAAAAGAAGAAAACTAAACAGATAAGCTACATGTCATAATGAAAACATTCCTAAATAACTTTAATAGGAAAAGTCTGCTCATTTTGTCTAGGGAATAATCGTTATAGAAGAACAAAATGGCCGCCGGGCTCCTTCCTGTGCAAAAACCTGTCCTACAGGAAGTGGGAAAGATGCTGCGAGTTACTTCCTATATATATATATATATATATATTTACACACACACACATACTATATAAATGTAGTTTTCAAGCAGAGCACCTAGCAACTGTAGCTCCACCCAATAGCCCAGTGAGGAGAAAGATCCAACATGGCGATCATATGCAATATAACAGCGTATGTAAGAAATTCACACACTGGATTATGATATAGAGTTACTTCTTATCTTTAGTATTCCTCCATATGTTCTTATTTTTTTGGGGTTTCTCACACAACCCCTGTAAGTAGAAATAATTGTGCAGGGTTAGGGTGAGCTGAATCTCCTATTGTGAATGGTGGATCCTGTGTTATGTTTGCACATTGGTGTCACCTTTCAGTGTAATCCTGCCTGTGCTGGTAATTAGGAGACTCTTGAAAAGGTTTCTATACAGAACAGGCAGTGTCAGACTACTATTAGGCCTAGTTGCCAAAGTGAAAACTGCAGGATTTAAAAAAAAAATAAAAAAAATAATAATAATCTTGAAAGGGATATGTAAAATAAAAAAAAAAATACATACCGTATATACTTGAGTATAAGCCGGGTTTTTCAGCACAAAAAATGGGCTGAAAAAGCCCTCGTCGGCTTATACTCGAGTCAGCAGTCGGTATCTGGGCACTGCAATGGCCCGGGCACTGGCGGTGATCTCTTAAGTTGTATGTGTCTCCTCTGGGAGCGCATACCCTGACACTGCTAGGATTGCAGTTTCTTCACCCTGCCTTCCAAAAAACAGATTTAAAACTGATCAAAAAGCCTTGTCCCCAAAAAATGATACCAATAGAAACATCAACCCATCCTGCAAAAAACAAGCCCGTACACAGAAAAGTAAAAAAAAGTTATGGCTCTCAGAATATGGCAATGTAAAAACGTGTTTTCCTTTTTGTATAAAATTGATTTTGTGTAAAAGCAGTAAAACAAAAATAAAATTGGGTATCGCTGGGATTGTATCGACCTGCAGAGTAAAGCTAGCATGTCACTTATACTACATGGTGACTGCTGTTAAAAAATAAATATAAAAACCACTACCAGGAATGCTGTATTTTGTTGAAAACACCTCACAAAAACCTTAATCGAAAGTGATCAAAGCGTCATATGCACCCCATAATGGTACCAATAAAAACTTCAATTCATCCCGCAAAAAAAAGCCAACAATCAGCTTCGTATACAGAAAAATAAGTTATAGTTTCAGACTGGTTACATAAAAATGCGATTTTTTATAAATGCATTTCTATTGTGTAAAAGTAATAAAACATAAAAACCTGCATAGTAAAGTTATGTCATTTATACTACACGGCGAATGCTGTAAAATTGAAGGCCAAATAATAATGGAACTCCATTTTTTTCCCCCAACTTCCATGGCCCAATGCTAATAAAATCTATGGAACACGTGTGTGCCCAAAATGCACAATACACCCCTAGATGAGATTCATGAGGGCTGTTGAATCCAAAATGGGGCGACTTCTGGAAGGTTTCATCTGTTATTATTATTATTATTATTATTTTTTATTTTAGGAGCCCCCTTTGGTTCCAGAGCGCTGTAACTTTTCAGGTTTCATACATAACATAGGTCAAACAAGTACAAAGGTGACAAATAACTAACTAACAACTGGTACAGAAGGAGAGGGGTTTCCCTCCCCGTGAGGCTTACATCTACGAGGAAGGTAGGAAGACCAGAAGGTGAGGGGCAGACATGTTATGGAAAGTGTAGTGACAGCAGGGTTTATTGTTGGATTAACCTCTCCTAAAGAAATGGGTTTCCATTGCCTTTGAAGCTGGGAGGAGTGGGGGAGAGTCTGAGTGTGTTTGGGGCAGTGAGTTCCAGAGTGTGGATGAAGCACGGGAGAAGTTTTGGGAGAGGGTTTTGTGTGAGGAGCTGATAAGGGGAGAGCAGAGAAGAAGGGTCCTTTTGAGGAGCGAGGTTGCGTGAGGGAGTTTATCTGAATTAGAGCAGAGATTTTATGGAGGGGAATGGTTATGGAGCCTTGAAGTTCAAGGGTTGCTAACTTGAACTGGATTCGCTGGGCAATGGGAAGCCAGTTAAGGATGGCAGAGGGAGGGGCAGAGGAGTAGCAGGAGAGGGAATCAGACAGGCAGCAGAGTTAAGGATGGATTGTAGGGGAGTGAGGGTGCTAGCTGGGAGGCCACCAGAGAAGGATGTTGCCAGTAGTCTAGGCGGGAGATAACGAGGGCATGGACCAGCATTTTTGTGCTTTCGAAGTTAAGGAAAGAACGGATACGGGAAAATATTTTTCAGGTGGGGGCGGCAGGGGGATGTGAGGGTTTGGATGTGTGGTTTTGAAGGACAGATTGGAGTCAAGGGTTATCCAAGGCAGCGGACTTGGGGAGCTGGTGAGAGAGTGTAGCCATTGACTTGATAGAGAGATCCAGGTGGGGGTGTAGGATTGGATGGTAAAGATGAATGATTCATTTTCCCTCCACGTTGAGGAGCCTGAGGAGAAGGAGGAAATGGACGAAAGACATCCAGGATCCGGGAGAGTAGAGAAATGACATCTGGGCCGGAGAGGGTAGAGTTGGGTGTCATCAACATACAGATGGTATTGAAACCCATGCGATGCTATTAGTTGACCCAGACCACTAGTGTAATAGAAAAAAGTAGTGGACCAGGACAGACCCCTGGGGTACACCAACAGAGAGAGGCCGGGGGGGGGAGGTGGTGCGTGATTTGAGAGACGCTGAAAGTCCGATCAGTGAGGTGGGAGGAGATCCAGGAAAGAGCCAAGTCCGTGATGCCGAGGGAGCAGAGGATTTATAGCAGGTGGGAATGGTCGAAAGTGTCAAAGACGGAGGACAGGTCCAAAGGGGAGAAGCACAGAGTAGTGGCGTGAGCTTTGGCCTTGCTAGGTCATTGGTGACTTTGGTTAGGGCGGTTTCTGTAGAGTGTTGGGGTCGGAAGCCAGATTGCAGTGGGTCAAGGAAGAGTTGGTGAATAGATAAGAGAAAGTTTTAAGATGGACTGTTGTTCGAGGAGTTTTAGAGGCGAATGGGAAACAGTGAGATGGGGCGATAGTTGGACAGACAAGAGGGTCAAGAGATGGTTTCTTAGGATGGGTGGATGGTCGCATGTTTTAAAGGATGAAGGGAAGATGCCAAGGGTTTAAAGATAGGTGTGAAGAGATGGGGGAGGGCTGGGATGATAACAGCACTAAGGTCAGGATGAGGTGAGATGGCAGTGGGTCCCAAAATTACGGTAGTGATTTGGATTTGGGACAGAGATGGAGAGGTTGTCATGAGTGACAGTAAGAAGCAAGTTAGGAGGGTGTGGTGATGACAGGTGTAGAGGTGGGGTGTGGGGACACTGCAGGAAAAGAGATAGACAGAGGGACTGTGGGGTGAAGCTTTGTCTGATGAGATTGATCTTAGTTTGGAAGTGAGTGGGGAAGTGTCTGCTGAGAGGGGAGATGGGGAGGGGTGCTGGTGACGGAGGAGAGCGTTGAAGGTTTGAACAGTTTGTCTGGGGTTGTGAACAGGGAGGATATGAGGGGGTGAATAGTCCTGTTTGGCTGATGGAGTGCAGATTTAAATGTACAGTTTTTGTATGAGGCTGAGGTCGCGGGAGCGCTTTCTTCCAGCGGCGTCGGTAATTCTGGAAGCCGCCCAGCTGTTTGGTGGAGTCTGTGTGCCAGGGTTTGTCTGTTGGGTTTTTGCGTGTCCGTTGTGTGTGAGAGGGGCGACCCTGTCAAGAGTGGAAGTGATTGTGTGTTTAGTAGAAAGTGGGGCTGCGTCTGGGTCAGTAAATGAGGATATGGTAAGAGGGGAGAAAGAGATTCAGAGAGAGTGTGAGGGTTAAGGTGTTGTAGGTTTCTACGCGGGAGCAGTAATTTGGGGCAGGGGGGGGAGGTGTGGTGGAATTGGTGGAAAGGGAGCAGATTGTGGTCAGAGATGGGTAGAGGAGAGATTGAGGGGTTAGATAGAGGACAGAGTGGGTGAAGATGGTCCAGTGTGTGTCCCACTTTATGAGTGGCTCCAGAGGTTTCCCCTGGTGAGGGCCCAAGGAAGAGGAGAGTGACAGGGGTTTTGTTAGTAAATGGGGCAGGGGTGGGCGATTGGGATGTTGAAATCTCCCATGATAATAGTGGGGGTGTCAGTGGAGGAGAAAGTGAAGGAGCCAGGGAACGAAGTGGTCGAGGAAGGCGGTGGCAGGGCCTGGGGACGATAAACAACACCACTGGGGTTGGGGGGAGTAGAAAGCGGACGGAGTGCACCTCGAAGGAGGGAGGGTTTAGGGAAGGTAGTGGGGGACGGGGACAAAAGAGCAAGGTATCCCGACAGAAGAAGGCCGACACTGCCGCCATGTTTACTTCCGAGCGGGTGGGGGTTTGGGGAAACTGAAGCCCGCCGTAAGAGAGTGCAGCAGGGAGGTTGTGTCAGAAGGTATCAGCCCAAGTTTTCTGTTAATCCAAGAAAGGTTAGGTTGCGGGAGATAAGAGGCATGGACAATAAGCTTGTTGCTTACCGAACGTGCATTCCCGAGAGCTCCAGACATGGGGATAGGTTAAAGCGGGGTGAGGGGAATGGCTTTATATTTAAGGGTTGTTTGGGAGTTTGTGCTTCTTGGTCTGAAGGGCAGGTGAAATAAAAGTGGGATGTGTTGAGGCGGCCCGGGGTTGGGGATATGTCCCCAGCAGCAAGAAGAAGCAGGAGAGTGTGAGAAGGTGTGTGTGGGATAGAGCAAAGGGGGTTGTTTTAGGTTTGTGACAGAGGTTTTAATGCGTGAAAGAGGTGAGAGTAAGGTCAGGTGTGAGGGTAGGATATACGGGGAATATGGAAGTCGTTGCCAAGTGTGGGGGTGGAGGATAGACAAGGGGTTTGAGGGCTAGGAGGTATGATTGAAAGTGGCATAGAAGTGCATTTTGGGGGTGGTCCCGACTATAAAGCAGACTAAAATCTAATGGTAACCTTTGGGGCATTTCCTGGTTCGTTTCTGGCTTCAATTCTGGTATAATTCTGAAGTCACACTTATGGAATAGCACTTAATGGATATTGCATCTATGGTATTGCATCAATGATCTGTTCATCTGCAATCCAAAAGCCAAATAGCGCTCCCTCCCTTGTACAGCCTGCCATGTACCCAAACAGCAGTTTACACCCATATATAGGGTACTACCAAACTTGGAAGAAATTGCGTAACAAAATTTTGAGTGCCTTTTATTTTTTGTTTCCCCCAGGGTTCCTTTTAAAAATGATATACTCACTACACCCCTGGATATATTTCTTAAGGGGTGTAGTTTTCAATATGGGGTCTTTTTAGTGGTGTTTACACCTTGGGATGTTCGCAAACCTGAAATGTTGCCTAAATAAAATTGTATTGAAAATGAGACCCCAAAGTCCGGTAGGTGGTCATTTATGGGCTTGTCTAACATGCAGTCCCCTCAAAGCCATGTCAGAACTGGACTGGTCCCTAAAAAAAGTATATTGCAAATTTTCTTGAAAATGTGAGAAATTACTACTAAATTTCAAAGCCCCCCCCTAATGTCATTAAACATAAAAAGTCATTTAAAAAATGATGCCAACCTACAGTGGACATATGGTAGATGCTAGTTATAAACTATTTTGAGTGGAATAACTATTTCGTACTCGCAGAAATCTTTTAAGTTTGAAGATGTCAAATTTTTCACAATATAACAAAACAAAGATTGCTTGGACCAAAATGTCTTACCAACTGAAAGCACAATGTGTAATGAGAAAACAATCAGAAACACTTTTATAGGTAAACCTCACACATAAATTGACACATTTCATATGTCAAAAATGTGGCTCTCTCAGGATGGTAAAAACTGGCTGAGACAGTAAGGGGTTAAAACTAAAAAAAGCCGCCCGTTGACAGGGCGTTATGGACCACGTTCAAGGTATCGGGGGATTTTGGAAAGGATACCCTCACAGATGCCATAACATAGCTGCTATGGCATCAAAACCACAGAAAAATGGAACATTATTTATTCAAAAAAACACAAACACAAGCTCAATGACTAGATAAAAGACTGAACCCAATAGGAGGCCACATAAGCCCCATGTGCTACTTGGAAAAGTTAAAACAGGTACAGATAACTAATGAGCAGCAGCTCACACACCCATCCATTAGAGGAGCAACTGAATGATAAAAAACTGCACATTGGGTAAGTACCAGGTCACACCAGTATGCAAAAAAGTCACAGTATAATACAACCACGGCTTCTATGTATGAAGGGGGTTGTTGCTGGTATTATAATTGCATTTAGATAAGGCGATACAAAGGGTGCCATTTATACAGATACATGTGGTGCACAGTGTTGGCTTACAACCTATGAAGCCTCTACTATTTGATTGGGCGGGCTGCCTAGCACATTTCAGGTGTTCAACACAAAATACAGACACCGTCTTCCACCCAGTATTTAGGGCAAAAAATTACACACTGGAAAAATGAGGTATTAGTTGATATAGTGGCCACTATATTCTGTAATCTCGCAAACCACGTCAAGGTTCTTAGTTTTCTTGCGTGTCCCTACACTAACCATTTACAGAAAATTCACAGAAAAAATGGGACAGTGTGGTGAACCACACATAACCGTATAATTGGCACCCTTCGTATCGCTTTATCTGTATGCAATTCTAATACTAGCATCCACCACCCTCATACATAGAAGGCGTGTGAGTTGTTGTCTTATCAGTATTTTTGCATTTGTGCAGTCTCCCCTTGTATTATACTGTGGCGTTTTTGCATACTGGTGTGAACTGGTACTTACGTAGAAAAATAAACTGATGCGATCCAGCAATGATGAAAAAAGACGGACTACTTTATTGCAAAAATGGATAGAGGGTTAAAAGTAGAAAGAAACAAAGGCTAGATTGTGACAGCCCGAAACACGTCAGCTACGTTTTTTAGCGTCTACTTTTAACCCTTTGTATTTGTTTTTGCAATAAAGTAGTCCGTCTTTTTTTATCATTGCTGGATCGAATCTGTTTATTTTGCTACGTTGGTGCTTTGCCCAGAGGTCGGGGGCTCAGCGTTCCGTGCATGAAGGAAATACAGGACTTGCAATAAGGAGGAGGTATCCCTGATGTATGCACCACTACTAATAGAGGTGAGCCTCAATACTATTTTTTGGTTTCATGCTTGTTTGAACTGGTACTTACCCAATATGCATTTTTTTTATCTATCATTCAGTTGCTCCCCTAGTGGATGGGTGAGTGAGCTGCTGCTCATTTAATTATCTGCACCTGTTATATCTTTCCCATGTAGCAAAGGGGTTTGTGTTGCCTCCTACTGGGTTCAGTCTATTATCCAGCCATTGAGCTGCAAGTATGGCTTTGTGTTAGGGAAAGCTTACACAGCTGGGGAATACAGCAAATGTAGTCCACATAAGACTACACTTGTTTTACTAATCAGGGGCCACAGCAGCTACGTTGCAGCATATTTTGGGGTGTCTTTTTTTTTTTTACTATTCACGGTACCCCAAAATATACCCTGGACGTAGTCCATAACACCATGTGAACAGCCCTCTGGAGTGTTGATTTGTGAAAAATTAAGAGTGACTTATTGTTTGTTCCCTTATGCAAGGAAGTGTTAAAACCGTTACGATTAATTCATACTTCATGGATTTTGATTTGCAACAATTTACATGTTTGACAAATGAAAAAATCCACATGGAATTACGGTTATGCTGTGAATGTTCATATCCGTAGCATATTAATTTTGTTGCAAATTTGCAATGTATAATGTGAAATGTGCAGCAGTTTATCAGTCCTGTGTGGCACTGATGTTGATTTCAGGGCTCCTGTGATCAGATGTCATTACTGGTGTAGGTGGCCAGCTCATTTTACTAACTATAAGTTACATAGCACCCATTAAAATCAATAGACCATTTGATGCATGAACCAGCCAGATCGTGTAGCGGGAGAAATGCTCTGCAGTGCCTCTCCACTGCCACTCATAGAAGGCTAGTCCCAAGCGGGGGATCTCTCTCTTATATCTCAGTGTCCTAATAGGCCATGTAGGTTATTTACAATAGGGGCTAGTTCAGCGTAACATCTGTTCCCGGTATATTGCTTCAATGATTGCAGGAGTGCACAGAAAAAATGACTGTGCTATAAGGTATAGAATAAGCTTTAGTAATACGGTGCAATGAAATATATTGAATTGAGCTTGTGACCTATAAGGTTTGCCAGTATTTACATGCCTCCAGAAGAAGCGTGGCTAAAAGAAACCTTTTGACTGCAAAAAGTGTTGGATTCAGCCTAAGTACTGTGCTGCTGCTCCCCTAAGAGCCGTCGTGTTGGCCTTGTAATGTTAGAAGATGAATCCCTGTGCTTTTCTATTTGCTTTTAATAACCACAGTATCCTATCTTTTTATACAGGTATTTCTGGTGCGAAAAATCTCAGGATCTGATGCTGGGCAACTATATGCAATGAAAGTATTAAAAAAAGCCACACTTAAAGGTAAATCAAATGTCATGTCTTTTCATTATTTCAGTCCCAAGAAAGGTTCGGCAGTGTTTTATGGTGTTCTACACCCATGGATGCGCTTCACAACTTCACCTGTATCTATAATGCATGAAATAACTCGGCAGTCAAATTACAGCCCATAATATATTAAAGAGTTGGAGAAATCGGACCCTAGTACACATCGAAGCTCATCTTACCTTCTCATCAGTCTGAGCTGCTGTGTTATAGTCATGTAATATCGGCTGCATTATATATGGCATGCACATACGTATATAGAGTAAAAGATTCCCATCATGCAGTAGTATAATGTTCTGCTCTTTCTATGGCTAATACAGTACAAGAGTGAAGAAATCAGGCAATACCTTTTAGAGGCTGAGTATATTTGTTGGTATACCATCGACCATCAAATATATTCAATAGTCTCTAAAAGGTATTTCGTGATTTCGTCACTCTTCTGCTACCATCAAGCAGGAAATCTACCTGCCTCATGCTGAATATTGGTTATTGGCCCCCTGTAGAAATTAGAAATAGATATGGCCCCACTGTGGTAATTATAAATAGATATGGCCCCACTGTGGTAATTAGAAATAGATATTGACACCTCTTTGGTAATTAGAAATAGATATGTACCCCAATGTGGTAATTAGAAACAGATATGGCCCCCCTGTGGTAATTAGAAACAGATATGGCCCCCCTGTGGTAATTAGAAAAAGATATGGCCCCCCTGTGGTAATTAGAAATAGATATGGCCCCCCTGTAGTAATTAGAAATAGATATGGCCCCCCTGTAGTAATTAGAAATAGATATGGCCCCCCTGTAGTAATTAGAAATAGATATGGCCCCCTGTAGTAATTAGAAATAGATATGGCCCCCCTGTAGTAATTAGAAATAGATATGGCCCCCCTGTAGTAATTAGAAATAGATATGGCCCACTGTAGTAATTAGAAATAGATATGGTCCACCCCGTAATAATTAGAAGTAGATATGGCCCCCCCCCCCCCACTCCACCTGTAATTATTAGAAGTGGATATGGTCCCCTTTAGTGGCCAGGGTAGTGAAATAAAAGAAGGTTACTCAACTTTCCCGGATCCCCTGCAGAGACGCTGCCTCCGGCATCCGGAGAGACCTGTGCGGCGCAGGGGGTGTGATGACAATGCTTCATCACACTCCCTGCGTCGCAGATGGTCGTTGTAGATAAAGAGCTCCTACAGCGATGGGGAAAGCAGGGATGGTAATGAACCATCCCTGCTTTCTGACTAAAGTCAACGGGCGGTCGGCATGAGGTGTAGCCGGGGCTGCGGACCGGCAGAGCATGCGCCACGGCCCGGCAGTTGGGGACCCCTGATATAAAGCACATTGCTGATTGATCTCTAAGCAACACAATGAATGCCCTCCGGTTCCATCATAAACCAATATTTTTATGTCAGGCCATTAAAAATGCATATCTGTGCATTTTTAAAGGAATGAAATAAAAATATTGTTTTATGATGGAACCGGAGAACATTCATTGTTTTGCTTAAAGGGGTTGTCTCGCTACAATGATTGGGTTTTAATTAAAAGATCTTTAAAAAACAAGCAGCTTTGCAATATATGTTCATTACAAATGTCCTATTGATTTTGAGTTAGCCCTGTTAGGAGTGCATCAGCTTCTCAAATTTCTATAGCAGTGGACCTGTTGATCCTTATCTCGCTGGCTGTCAGGTCTGTATGACTCATCAGCCTTTGTAGACAGGTCAGAGCAGAGAGCCCCTCTGCACAGAATGCTTCTGTAGTGGAGGGAAGGGGAGGGAGGACTCTGGCTTCTGTTTCCGTGCTGCCTGGATTAACCCTGTGTGTGCCTGCTTCCTCCTGCTCTCTACACAGATAGATGTGACAGCAGTGACCCTGTGTGTTACTATAATCATGATGTGTCTGTGGAACTGTCACTATACTAATAGAACAGATCAGGCATGTGAATACTTCATGCTGTGCTGTGCTGTACTAGTGTCTGAGTATAGTAACACTTCCCAGCTGCCCTGTGTCTGTTCTGACAGGATTTGTTGTTGCTGGAGATGTGGAGACTTGTAAGCTAAGCAGGGGATATAGGAACACTTGCATCCCCTCTGCTCTGCTATTAGCATACAGCTTCACAGACCTCTCTACACTCATAGATCAGCCCTCTCCTGCAACAGACCTAGGCAGGCACACACAGGGTTAACTCTGGCAGCAAACCCCCTCCCCCCTGTATAGAAGTTACGTAGCTGCCTGTGTGCTGAGGGGAGGGGGGAATAGGGAGCAGAAGAGACAGACCAAGAAGCACGCCCCTCAGCCCCTCAATTCAACTATCGGGCTCACTGACAGGCTGAAAGCTTGTAATGAGACAACTCCTTTAAGGCTTAACCCATTGGATCCATGGGCTATCTCCGGACCTACACACTGGATGCACACCCAGGGTTAATTGCTCAAGGAGCAGGCAGAAGTTACTGAGACCTGTTTGGAGTGGAGAGTCTGGATTTTCTTCAAACACGCTGATTAATCTCTGCCCATGCTCATGGCTTGTGCTTTCCACTAGAATGCTGCAGTCTCAGGGTATATCTACACTGCATAACAATCCGCTCGTATTTAGAATCCTAAAAGCGCCGAAAATATGATCGTTCAGGCAGCCCCATAGACTACAATAGAAAAAATGACCTGTAGTCTCCACAGCTTGTTTTTTCTACAATCGTCTTTTGGCGCCGGCATAATATACAACATGTTGTATAATAAGTCGGTGCTTTTAGTTTTTTCGGTATCTTCCCAAACAATTCAGTTGTATGGACGACGTCAAAAAAAACGAGAACCGACCATGGTTTTTGTGCAAAATGTGACTAAAACGCGGTCCTGCATCGGAAGAAAAACAGGCGATTTCGGCCGTTTTTTGTCCAATGCAGTGTAGACCTGGCCTCACAGTCGCACTTTGTCAGGTGGAAATGGCAGCTTTCAGTGGTGATGCGCCACAAGACTTGAAAATCCCACTGCAAGATTTATCAATACTTACAAGACAGGTTAAAACAGCATGTAGTATATATGAGATACCAAACATATCCTCATGGCTGTTGCCTGCCCAATAGCTTCTTTCCAAAAGCCCTGGAAGAAGCTACTGAACGAAAGATTATGGTGTTTTTAGGCTACATCTACACGATAGTGATTTACTGTCTGTTTTTTAAACAGATTTGGTATTTAGAATCCACAAGTCTGTCTGTAAAGCATCCCCATAGACCTCAATTGAAAATCTAAGCTGTAGTTGGGAGTTCGGATTTCACATCCACAAACGGAGTCAAACTTAACTGTGTTGTAAAATCCGCCAGATTTCACTACAAAATGGTGGATTATAGCACCGTTCAATTGAATGGTCCGGCCGAAATCCGGAAACCACAGTGGAAAAAAAGGGACAGAATGGAGTGTAAAGTACTGGGATTTCTGAGTCTTGTGGTGCTTCAGCATTAGACTGTGTCTACGCAGCACTGGAATTCGGTTGGTTTTTCAGCAGATTCAGTATTTTGAATCCGCAGAAAAACAGACCGTACCCAGCGCTGTGTAGCCCTCAATAGAAAATCCATGCTGCAGTCTACACAGCATGGATTTTTTTATTGAGGTTTTTCTAGACCGAAAACTGTCCGGCGGAAGATAGAACATGTTGTATATTTCACCGGACCGACGTCGGATTCTCAAAGCCGGGCAGCTGGGAATCCGAAATCCGACCACCAGCGCAAAAAAAGCGGTGCAGCGCGGTCCAGCAATTTGAAAATGCCATTGGATTTTGAACGGCATTTTCAATTGCTGTGTAGGCAGAACCTTAGAGACTGTCTTGGTTCTTCCTGACCGTGTGAGACTGCAGCATATTGTTGGAAAACACTAGCCATGCTCAACAGAGGGCATCAGCAATGTGTTTTTGATGGATTCCTAAATTGTCCTATTAAAACTGCAAGTACTGTTTCGAGAAATTTTGTAGACTTCCCACATAATACATATTTGGCTCATACAGTGGTTTGCAAAAGTATTCATACCCCTTGAATTGTTCCTCATTGTCATGTACACACTCACCAGCACGTGACTGGGGGCCACTGTAATGGGGTAGATTTATCTCCACTTGCGCTCACCTCTCAATCAGGTAGCGAATCAAGCATAAATCTCACCACAAGACAGTTCCAGCACCCCAAAAATATATCCGCTGCCACCACCTTCCTTCAAAGCAAAAAGGAATCAGCTGGAAGGAATCTGATTCCTAAAAGATATTCTAAAAACACGTAAAAATGCTTACAGTCCACCTCACTGCTCTCCAGCAGCTACAAAAAGAAAATACACTCCTTTAAGGAAATGGATCCGTGCAGAAACAAAATTAACGTATTACTAAATAACTTTAATATGAGAAGGAAACAATGCTTACTTTAAAAACACAATAACAAAGGACATACCCATCAATACATTTTTATGAAAAAAAAAGGGTTTAAAAGTTTTAAGAAAGTTTTTCACATTTACAGAGTTTCAGCTTTCAGACCCAAAGGGGGTTTTTGGATAAAGAAGAATGGAACACAGCTAAATTTCAAAAATTTAAAACCCCCATGCTAGAACACTTTTTTGAGTCGGGTTTCACGTGTTTTAAACCCCAAAACCTGTCCGGGTTTTTCCCCCACCCTCTCATATTTGCCACTCTTTTACTGGCTGAAAAAATAATGAGGGGGGGTTGACACTTAAAATTGTCTTATGGGGGTTTTTTTTGCTCACAATCGTTAATAGATGGCAATCACGGCCCTGCCCCTTCTGCGGACCAACAATGACCTCTGTTTTTCCCCAAATTTGATTTTATGTTTGGGAAAGGGGGGGGCCCTGGGTCATCAGGAAACCCGGCCAGCTTGCAATACAACTTTGGCCATAAACCGTTAAAACCCATGTTATCAAAACCCTTTTTCAAAATTTAAAAACAGTCAAAAGGCTGGAGTGAAAATCCCCAGCCCCATGCTAAAAATTTCCTTTTCACACAGAGGGGGGGGGTTTGGCCCCCACACTCTAAAGACAGGGTTTTAAATGATAAATATAGAATACTTTTAATTTTCAGTCTGCTACATTACACCATTTAAAAATTTTAAAAAACCAAAACTTTGAATGTTAAAATGGAATTTTTCATTGGCTCGTTCTTGCACGTTCTTCAAACATTGGCAAATCCTGTTCAAATCCCCATAAATGTTTTAAAAAACCTCTATAAAACCCCAATTGTTTTGGGGCCATAGATATAGCTTTTTGGAAACTGAAAATTTTTTTTTTTTTTTTTTTTTTTTTTTTAAATGTATCGTTTTCCTATATTCCTCTCAGTACTGGAGATCATAGTGTTAACCTGCATGTATTTGCAACACTATATGGTAGTTCTTCTTTATTGTACATTGCAGCTTTTATCATCTTGACTCTTTATTCACCACTTGGTATATAGGCTTCTAGGATCCAAATAGCCTTCCCAGTGTCTACAGCAAAGCTGTTCCCTTGTCCTGACAGTCATCATGTCCATGTCTGAGTCAGAGGTTGGCCAGTTATTTATTTTTAAATTTTTTTACTTAAATGGGAAAAATCAGGAGGGGCGGAAAAACTATATGTAAAGGAATTATATATATCCTTTATCTTACCTGACTTTATCTTATGTATATATTTTATCTTACCTGACCCTGCTTCATACAACAACACTCGCTCCCCACGGCCTCCCCCTTTTGTTTTTTTAAACTTGTCCCTGCCGCAGGGGGCCCCCCGGCCCTGCCGCAGTCGGCCCCCCCTGACCCCCTGCCGCAGTGGGCCCCCCCTGAGCCCTCCCCGCAGTCCCCCCCCCCCTTGCCCGGGCCGCGGGTCGGCCCCCCTGAGCCCGGGCCGATTTGGGCCCCCCTGAGCCCTGCCGCAGTCGGCCCCCCTGAGCCCTGCCGCAGTCGGCCCCCCTGAGCCCTGCCGCAGTCGGCCCCCCCGGGGGCCCGGGCCCGATTGGGCCCCCCTAAAGCCCTGCCGCAGTCGGCCCCCCTGAGCCCTGCCGCAGTCGGCCCCCCGGAGCCCTGCCGCAGTCGGCCCCCCCTGAGCCCTGCCCCCCAGTGGGCCCCCTGAGCCCTGCCTTTTCCTGATTTTTCCCCCGTTCGGGGCATTTCCCCAAAAAGGTGAATTTTGAGCAATACCCAATAAATCCCCTGCAGCGCCGTGGAGCTGACTGTCCACAGCTAGAAGTAACTGAAGAACCCGGTAGAAAGCCGGAAGCATTGTCACTGGAACGGAGCTGAGTAGGGAGTTAAATGTTAGTTTTGGTTTTTTTTTAGTCTATAACCGCACCCCTTTCCGGGATTTTAAGTAAAAAAAAAAATGGACAGCCCCCTTTAAACTCTTAACGACCGGGGGCGTATCCATACTTCCAGGTCTTTTGGGGGGGTTAAACCAAACCGGGACGTATGGATACGTCCGGGGGATCGCGGAACCCCTAAAGCAGAGTTCGCGCGATGGGGCGCGGGGGTGCACTGATTTTACAGCTGCCCAACCCCGCACCACCCCCCCCCGACCCCGGGATCCCCGGGGGGGGGGGGGGGGGGGTTTTAACCCGGGGGTTAATTATCGCGAAAAATCCATCGCAATAACTAAGGAGACGCAGGAGGAGATCGCTCCCCCTGCGTCCCCTGGGGCGGCAGCAGCGCACGGATCGGGCCGATTCCGTGCCTCCGCCCCCTTTAAAAGACTCCCCGGCATCGTGACAAAAATTTGTCATAGGAACCATCATACAAAAACTATCCCACTGTTTTCCTTTTTGAATGAGAGTTTCTAAAGATCTCTCTTTCAAATCCCCAAGGGGGAAAAGTAAAATAAAAATTTTGAAAAAGTGAAAAAAAGTTAAAAAAAAGTGAAAAACAAGTAAAACAAAAACACGAAAAATAAAAAAAAAAATACGTACACCGCCCTTTTTCCCCTTTTACAAACCCCAAAAATTCGCCCCAAAAAAAAGATCAAAAAAAAAATAAATTAACCATTTTTGGGAATCCCCCGCTGTGTAACGACCTGCCCTAAAAATTTTCTGTCATGAAAATTTAAAACCCTTACGGTGAACGCCGAAAAAAAAAAAAAAAAAAAAAAAAAAAAAAAAAAACAATCACAAAATTTTTAAATTTTATTGTTCATCCCGCACACAAAAAAGGGGAATAAAAAGCGATCAAAAACTCCTATAAACTCCAAAGTTTTTTCCCCAATAGAAACGTCAATTCTTTTCCCGCAAAAAAAAGCCCCTCAACAGCTCTGTAAAACCGGAAAAAATAAAAAATGTATACTCCCAGAAGATAGCGTGCATAAATATTTTTTTTTACACACTAAAAACTTTTTTCCCCCCTTTTTTTTTTTAAAGTGTTTTCCAACAAAAAAAAAACTATAAAAAATTTGGGGTAATCCCCCAAAATCAAAGCGACCCAAAGATTTAAAGCTAACTTTTTCCCGGTTTACCAGGGTGACCCCCGGTTAAAAAAAAAAAAAAAAACACTACAAGATTGCAGATTTTCTTCACAAGGGCCTCCAAAAAAGGGTTTTAAAAAAGCAAAAAAAAAGGCCTTGTCCCCCCAAAAATGATACAATAAAAACGTAAACTCCTCTCGAAAAAAACAATTTCCCTACAAAAAGCTCCAAGCACAAAAAAATTTAAAAGTTAGGGTTTCCTCAAACAAAGGTGATGCAAAAAGGGTTTTTTCCCCTTTTTTGAATAAAAGTGTTTTTATTGTAAAAAACTTTAAAACATAAAAAAAATCCCAAATTGGGGAAACCAGTTTAACGAATTGACCGGTTTGGTAAAGTTTACCATGTCATAAAAAACCGTACAGTGACCGCTAAAAAAAAATAAAAATAAAAAACACTACCAAGATTGTTTGTATTTTGTTCAAAACATCTCACAAAAACCCTTTAAATAAAAAAAACCCATAGCATCATTTTGCACCACAAAAGGTCCCCAATAAAAATTTCCCAACCCCTCCCGCAAAAAAAAACCCCATACACAGCCTGCACAAAACAAAAAAAAAAAAATTATGGCGGGTATAATGGGAAAACCAAAAAAAACCCAAATTTTTTTTAAAAGTACGTTTTTCTATTTGTTTTAAAAGTAATAAACAAAAAAACAATAAAAAAATCTAGACCCTTTGTAAGTGAAACCCGACCCCCATAAAAAATTTTATCACATAATTTACACTGCAGGGTCAATGCAAAAAAAAATTTGGAAATTTCAAAAAAAAATGACTAAAACTGCGTTTTTTCCCCCCCCTTTTTAAATTGCCCAATGCAAAAAAAAAACTAGGAAACCCACCTTGAAATTAAAAATGCACAGAACCCCCCTAGATGGGGATCCCGGTGTTGAATCCAAAATGGGGCGACTTCTGGAATGTATCCCCCTTTGTTTCTGCTACTTTGGGAGTTTTTCCCAAATGCGACAGGGCCCCCCCAAAAACGCATTCCAAAACCCAAATGGGCTCTCCCCCCCTTTAAAACGCCCGCTTTTGCCCCCCAAACAGCAGTTTAAAAAACCCAAACATGTGGGGTATTGCCAATTTTGGAAAAATTGCTTAACAAAGTTTGGGGTTTTTTTTTTCAGGTTTTCCTTTATATGTGAAACATTTTAAGCAAAAAATTGCAGATTATTAAAAAAAAAAAATTTTTCCCTTTTCAAAAGCCTTATGTTTAAAAAAAAAAATTGTGAATCACCTGGGGGTCTTTTAAAACTCAAGCACCCCGGGATATTTTCCAAAAGGGGGTTTGTATTTTCCCAATATGGGGGTCTTTTTTGGGGTTTTAAAAAATTTTTTAAGAAACCTTAGGGTGTCCCCAAACTTGAAATGGCGCCAAAAAAAAAATCGTTTTGAAAATGAGACCCCAGAGAAATTAGAAAGGTGTTCCTCCTTTTCCCTGGGACTTAGGGTTTTGACCCAAAAAATAATGCCTGGGGCCACATAGGGGATATTAAAAAACCGGAAAGACCGGGGGGAATTTGGGATATTAAGTTGTTTTTACCGGGTAAACTTTTTACCGTTTTCCCAAATTAAAATAAGGGATAAATATTAAAAATTTTCTGCAAAAAAAGGAAAAATTTTTTGAAATTTCCCTCCACTTTGTTTTAATTTTTTTGTGAAATATCTAAAGGGTTAAAAATTTCCCTAAAAATTTTTAAAAAAATTTTTTAAGGGTCTAGTTTTTAAAAAGGCATTTTTTAAGGGGGGGTATCTAACATGCAGGCCCCTCAAAGCCATATCAGAACTGGAGTGGTTTCCCCAAAAAAATTTATATTGCAAAATTTTTTGAAAAATTTTGAGAAATTTAAATACTAAAATTTTTAAAGCCCTCTAAAGTCATAAAAAAAAAAAAAAGGATATTTAAACAATGATGCCAACCTAAAGTTTGGGCATAAAGGTTTGATGCATTAAAAAAATATTTTTTGGTGAATAATTATCTGTCTTTTCACGCAGAATTTGCAACTTTCAAAATCGCAAATTTTTTTTCCAAATTTTTATGAAATTTTGAAAATTTTTTTACAAAAAAACAAGGAGGGATGGATAAAAATTTTTTACAAAATTAAAAACACAATGTGTCAAAGAGAAAAAAAAAAAATTCCCCCGGGAACACATGGATAAAGGGGAAAAATTTTCAAAAAAATTTTTCTCCCCCAAAAAAAAGGGGCACGTCCCCGATTTCAAAAATAGGGGGTTTGGGGGAGGAAGGCCAAAACAGGCTGGGTCCTTAAAAGGGGGGAAAACTGTACCTCTTGGTTGTCTTGCGGTCCTGATATAACACAAAGTTTTTACCCCCAATTTAAAAAAAAAATGAAATTGGGTTGGGGTTTTTGTTTTTTTTTGCTATAATCTTGGAAAAACACAAAAAAGCAAACTGATCGCAACTTTACTAAAGTAGCCACCAAAGCAGTTAATTATGGTCCTTTACAAGAGATTACCAAAAAGAAAGGTCTGTGCTGCTTTTGATTAATGTTAAAACCGCAATTCGTGCAACAACTAGGGGGGACGGGGGACTTCCTAATAAGTCCCACCACACAATGTGAAGCAGTGATGCAGAAGGAATTTGTGCACAGGTATCTTTTGTTTTCCCCAAAAGGGAAAGTTTAAAGTTACATTCTGGTATTTTTTAAAATTTTGGGTGCTGTATGGGGGGGTTTTTTTAAGTGATCGGGTCGTTCACCTAAGTTGTCATCTCCAGGATTGTATCTAACAGATCTAACTCTGTGATGTATGGGCAAAATGTTCTACACAGTATTTTATTTAGAAAAAAATGGAATTTATTGTAACGATTTTAAAATTTTTTGGGCTTTACCTCTGACCCTTGTCGAAGACAAATTTCACCCGACGATGCATGTTTCATAAATCCGGCCCTTTAAACAGGTTTTTTTTGCCCTAAGGAAAACAGCCAGGGTTTTGGGCCCCCTGACAAAAAGCCCCCTTTTTCAAATCTGATGCGACAAATTTAAAGGGGGAATAATTTTTTCCCTTTCCCTGTTTATTCAAAAAAATTGCTTTTTCGTTTACACACTGTGCTTTTTTGTTATTAAGAAATTGTGGTCCAAAAAAATCCTTGTTTTTTTTTGTGAAAAATTTAAAAAAATTGTGAAAAAAATTTTCCATTTCAAACTTCAAAAAAAACTGCATGTAAGTTTTCAGGGTTTTTGCACTAAAAAAAAGTTTTAAAAAGCATCTACCTAATTTTTTAAATGTCTTTATATTTTTTACGGTGGGTTTTGGGGGTTCGAAAATTAGTATTAAAATTTTTTAACCCTTTTTAAGAAATTTTTCAACATATGTTTTTTTTTGACATCCAGTTCCCGACCTGGCTATGAAAGGGGGCCCACATGTTAGATACCGAATAAAGACTTAATCTAATTTCCCTTTCCCCTTAAAATAATTTAAAAAGCAAATTAGGAATTTTTTCACCCCATGAGGTGGGTTTCAGAAATTAAAAACAAAGTGGAAGGGGGAAAATTTTACTTTTTTTTTTGTGCAAATTTTCAGTTTTTATCCAATTTTTTCCCCTGAACATGGTAGATGTACCAGGAAATGCAACTTAATATCGATTCCCCCCCTTCTTTCAGTTTTTTAAGAAATCCCAAAAATGCGGCTCTAATGCGCTATTTGGCTCCAAACCGCAAGCACCCAAAAAGGAGGAGCAGGTCTTTTTTTCCCTTTCAAAATTTTTTTTGGCGCCAAATTTTAGGTTTTTCGGGCACCCCTAAAAGGGGCTAACAAATTTAAAAAACTCCCCTAAAAAAATCCCATAATTTGGGAAAAAACACTCCCTTTTGGAATTATCCAAGGGGTTTTAGTGATATATCGACCCCAAAAAGGTGGGTTTTACAAAAATTTTTAAACGTTAGGGTGTTTAAAAAAAAAAATTAATTTCTTTTTCCAAAACAATCCGCCCTTTTTAAACTTTAAAATTTTTTCATTTTGAAAGGGAAACCCCGGAAAAAAAAAACACCCCAAAATTTTTCTAAAAACCCCATAATGTGGGTAAACGTTTTTTTGGGGGACGTGGCATGGTACACAAGGGGGGGAAACCAAATTTGGGGTTTGGGAAAACAGAATTTTTTCTGAGGCCATGGGCGCATTTGCAAAGCCCCCAAAATACCAAACAGGTGGAACCTTTCAGTTGGGCCCCCCCAACTTGGATTTAAAAACCCCCCCATGGTTTTTTAGATCTTAAACGAGGAAAAATTGCTTTTTTTTTTTACACAGGGGTTTTTTTACATTTTTCCAGGGAAGGGGGGGGGGGGGGTGCACATTTACGCCAATTTGGTTTTTTGGGTTAAAAATTTTTTAGCCTTCGCTGTGTGATATAAAAAGACATAAAAATTTACTAAATGGGGCCCGTACAGTGACAATTTATATACATTTTTTAAAATTTTTGGGGTTTTATTACCTTTACACACTAGAAATGCGTTTATTAAAAAAGGCCTGCATTTTTATGTTATAGTCTAACGGTACAAGCTGTAAGGGACAAATTTTTTTTTTAGGGTATTTTTATATTTTTTTTTTGGGGTCAAATTTTTTTGGGGCAGGGGGGATGCTTTTTTATTGCTTTTTTAAAACAGTTTTTTGGAAGGCAGGGTGAAGAAAAACTGCAATCCTGGTATGTTGTCAGTATAAAGTGACAAGCCATTTTAACTTTCGATATATTAAAGGAAAAAAAACCCCGTTTATTTATTTATATATATATATATTATATATTAATATAATATATAATATATATATATATAATTATAAAATATAATATAAAATTTTTTTTTTTTTTTTTTTTTTTTGCTGAGGGGACTTTAAAAAAAAAAAAAAAGTGTATTTATTTTGTAAAAAATATTTTTTGCAAACACCAAAAATTTTTTTTCCGTATGATTTAGCTTTTTGTAAGGGCTTTTTTTTTTCCCGGTAAACTGAAAGTTTTTTAAATTTGGGACCCAAATTTGGCGTTTTTTGGTTGGATTTTTGAAAAAAAAAAAATTTTTTTTAATCAAAAATTCTGTTATTGTTTTTTTTTTTTGGGCAAATTTCGGGCATTCAAACCCGCAGGTTAATTAACATGACAATTTATAGGGTAGTCGTTACGCCCCCGGGGACGATACCAAAATAGCTTTTTTTTTTTTTTTCCCCTTTTTTTGTGGTGAATTTGGCCTTTTTAAAGGGGAAAAAATGAACGTTTTTTTTTTTTTAAAGTTTTAAATATTTTTTTTTCTTTTTCCCCATTTTTTTTTTTAAAAAATTTTCCCCCTAGGGGACTTGGGATCTTGATCCCCCAATCACTGATCCCAAAAGAGATCAGTATAGAGCAAAACGGGGCTTTAAAGGCAGCTTTATGGTTTAAACTTTCTTTCCCTGAGCGTTAACCAAAACCCAAGGACTTGGGACGAAAAATTAAAGTCCCGATTTGTTTAAGGGGTTAAAAGTGGAAATTTTTCCCATTTGGAAATGAATAATTGGAATCACCATGCCCCAAAACAAAATGAAATAGCGAGACCCTTTAAATCAGGGTTTAAAAATCGGGCCGACTACCAGGTTTTTATTCTTCAAAAAATTAAAAAAATTAATTTAGGATGAGTGTCTAAAGAAAAAGGAGAAATGTCTGAAAAGAATATAGTATTTTTCACTTTTAAAGGTGTTGTCCCCTTTTTTAATATGTATATGAATACAAAGTTTAAAAATTCTGCCCTAACCCAAGAAAAAAACCAAGCACAGGAACCCCATGTAGCCCCCTCCATAATTTGGTATACAAAGGGGGGAACGGTCTGGACTAAACAATTATGTGATCCCTGCTATTCAGTTCCAGGTAGTTTGAGGAGCAGAACTTCTCCAGTATTACTCCCTCCAGTAGTACCTTGTCATGTGACCCCTGCTATCCAGAAAAACAAAATATTATGGGGAGTAAACCTTTTTCCCCTTAAAAAACACCTCCCCCAGCGTCTTATTGTGTGGGCCACCCCCACTCCCCCTGTGACCCCGGTATCCCCGGTAAAATTGGATTATTGAGGAGCAGAACTTCTTCCCTATTAAATAAACCCTTTACAGTGGGCTTTTTGTGACCCCCCACCCAGGGCATGTGACCCCTGGGACCCCGGTAACATTTTGGTATGGGGGAGCAGAACCTTTTTTTCATATTACTACCTTCAGCAGTGTCTTATTGTGTGACCACCACACAGGTCATGTGACCCCTGGTATCCAGGTAACAGTACTGAAAGGGAGGAGCAAACTTCTCCATATTACTACCTTCAGCAGTGTTTATTGTGTGACCACCACACAGTCATGTGACCTCTGGTATCCAGGTAACAGTAGTGTATGGGGGAGCAGAACTTCTCCAGTATTACTACCTCCAGCAATGTCTTATCATGTGGCCACCACACAGGTCATGTGACCTCTGGTATCCAGGTAACAGTAGTGTATGGAGGAACAGAACTTCTCCAGCAGCGTCTTGTCTTATGTCTGTGGGGTTGTTGTTTTTTGGTCTTTCTCCCCCCCCCCCCTCCCACACACACACACAACACACACACACACACACACACAACACAACACACACACACACACACACACACACACACACTTTATGAACAGCTTGACAACATCATCTGGAGAGACAGCAGTAATACAAGTAACCTGGCTACTAACTGAATGCCAACAGGTCACATGACTAGTGCCATATTTATTCCATGCAGTTAATCCATGGGAGCCATGTGGGCTGTATCATATTTTTTTCTAGATGTAGCCTAGTGCAGTGCTAAAAACGAGGTGCTATAGCAGAAGTTTTTAAAAAAATGTATATTAGAAAACTGTATGATTTTAAGTTATATACATAATAAATAAAAGCCATAAAAAGTGAACAACCCCTTTAAGGGGTGCTACTGGCTTTAAGATATTCGGTTCTCTTCCAATAGCTAAGAAAAATTCTGTGTTTTTGACCCACTAGACATTAAATTTGCTTTTTCAGTAGCTTAACCAGCTTGTAAAGAACAATAGTATTTTATCCATCTCATAATTAAAGGGAACCTGTCACATAGGTTTATGAGGACAGCACAAGCTAGTGACAGGCATGCTGTTTCCAGTGTTGTGTCCCTTATTCTGTAAGGGGAAGCAGTTTCAGAGTATTTAGTGCTCAAATCTGCCGTTTTCAGCCAAAAAAGTCATTCATATTGTCCGATTTTTCAAACCCCGCCCACCTGAGACTAGCTCTGCCCACCTCAACTGATAAACCTATTACTTTGAATAGGTAGAAACATGTGAATAACTGTCAGTGGGTGGGGCTAGCCTTTGATGGGCGGGACTAACACCTGCTCATGAATAAGATTTGAGCATTAAATGTTCTAAAACTACAGCATCTTACAGAATAAGGGGCACAGTGCTGGAAACATCAGGTCTGACACTAGCTTGTGCTGTCCTCAGCAAGGAGGGCATAAACCATGTGACAGGTTCCCTTTTAACCATTATCTCTTGTGCATCACGGTCACAAACCGTTTTTGAAAAGCAGGACCCCCTCCATAAGTTATTAGGGATGTGGGATGTTTAGTGCTGAATTTGACCTGGTGAACTCTAGGGGTGCCAGACGACGCCTAGCACAGGGGAGGGGACATCTGGGTGCAATAGTGGAATCTGCATTCAAACTGATAAGTGACATATATTTTCTTTTTTCTTAACAGTTCGCGATCGTGTCAGAACAAAAATGGAGCGTGATATTTTAGTGGAAGTTAATCATCCGTTTATTGTCAAATTGCACTATGGTGAGTAATAGATTTCTGACTGCTGCTCGAATGGCACCAGCTGCTAGAATGTCACATCTTGCTCTCACATAATTCCTCTGCTTTTTGTTAACAGTTACACTCTATGCAAATGTTAAACTGATCAGAGTGTATTAGCCCACAGGAACATGTTCCCACTGTCTAAGATTTACTCACACTGGTTTTCCTTTTTTTATGCAAAAATAATTTTACTAAGCAATGTGTCTCTCGCCTTACAATGGCTTTGAACTCTTAGATTAGAATTCGATTTTACACAGTTACCACTTTAATGTGATGTTCCAAAAGAAGAAATGAATGCAGCTTTTATTTTCCGTCCTTCTGATCTTTTTAATTACCGTTTTACGCAGATGGCATTTTGCATAAAATATAGTTTATATTTTCTTGTTATTGCTTGTTTGCAAACTTAGGGGTATTTACTACAGTAAAACAAAGATAAGAACATGCTTGAAATGTGAAACTGTGAGACATTTTTCATTTACTTAAAGGGGTTGTCTTACTACAAAGATTAGCTTTGAACATGTAGGGAATGATAAATTAAGACATGGAGGGAGAGGCATGGATCGCACATCCTCACACTATACGTTGATCTAATGCTTCTCAGCATAATTTTTTACAAAAATGAACAGGAGGTTCTCAGTTGCTTTTTGATAAAAACGTATTTGCCCACTTGTCACTTCACGATGACCTCTTTAAAGTGGGTCCCTACCCTAATGGGGGTAACACTGCATAGCAGCCACCACCGCAGCAAACACCACACAGATGAGGGGCAGAGCCCAGTGGCCCAACAGCACCACTGCTGCCAGACCTAGCCCCCTGGCTCTGGGCTGCACCACCCCACCAGCACAGCATCACAGCAGCAATGGCTGCCACACAGCACCACCAACAAAAAGGAACCTGGGCCAAATGGGGAGGAGTGCTGATCCATGTGTGCAAAAGATAGATGCTGTGCTGGTGGGGTGGTGCAGCCCAGAGCCAGGAAGCTAGGTCAGGCAGCAGTGGTGCTGTTGGGCCACAGGGCTGTGCCTCTCATCTGTGTGGTGGTGGCTGCCATGCAGTGTTACCCCCATTTAGAGTAGGGACCCACTTTATAGAGGTCGCCGTGAAGTGGCAAGTGGGCCTATATGTTTTGATAAAAAAGTATAGTAAGAACCTCCTGTTATTTTTTTGTAGAGTTTTGCTGAGAAGCATTAGATAAACATATAGTGTGAGGATGTGCGGTTCATGCCTCTCCCAAGTTTGTAATGATAAATTAAGACTTTTTCCAAATGTATTGCCTTGTTTATTTTGCTTTCTTGAACAGATGACAGATTTTATCTCCTCTGAGTGCACCAAGGTTTCTTCAACCTGCTTTCCAATTCTCTGCTCTTTGTCTTATCTGGGAGTAGAGAGTGACCTCACCACAGGTCGACACACAGGACTGTCAGCAGCATGAAAACAGGATGTGTTATCTCTAACATACAAGGGAGACTAATTATTTTTGTCCACTTTGAGCTCTGAAGCTCTCTGCTTTAGAGATGAGATCTCCTGCTCTCATGTCAGGGCAGTTAGAAGAGTTGGTAATATGGACCGGACATGCTAATCACTGCTATAGAACCACCCACAGTCTGATCAGGAAGAGACAGGGTGTATGAGTCTAAAGCTGCTTTTGGCTCTGTGAAACACCATGGTGAGACAACCCCTTTAAGGAGGACTGATGGCCACTTTTGAGATGTCAATCTTAGTAAATAACCACCCTGGCACATATTTTCTTAGATCTCTGAATGTTGCTGTTCCTCTGTTATTCCCCTCCCCCCCTCCCTCCCACCCATGTATTATACTGTGGCTTTTTTGCATACCGCCGTGAACTGGTACTTACCGAATGTGCAGTTTTTTATCAATCCGTTGCTCCCCTAGTGGATGAATGTGTGAGCTGCTGCTCATTAGTTATCTGCACCTGTTAGATTAGGTTCAATCTATTGTTCAGCCAGTGAGCTGTAAGTATGGGCTTGTGTTTTTTTAGTAAATGTCCCATTTTTCTGTAATTTTTCATGTGTGGCGTCACAGCTGTTTAGCTATGTGTAATAACACCTTTACTTTTCCTGCTCTTCAACACTGCGTCTGTACTCATTACTGAAGACTGGAGCAGGCAGCAAAGTGTACATAGCTGTGTAAGGACCACTAGAGAATGAACAGCATTTTTGGCTCCATGGGTGTTCAAATTACATTTGCACACTATGCCCCAATATCCATTCTGCAGGCAAGACCTTTATTAACTGATTCCCACCCCCACCCCTTTTTAATTCTGGATTCTATACAGTATACAAACATACAGTATAAAATTGTATACCAAGCAGTATATACATTTATTATATACATAGATGGTTTTCATAAGGCCCTTATGGGCCGTTCACACCGCACAGGACAAATACCGGTCGGTTTTGCGGCACACGGCCGCAGGGGGGACGGCTTTTCTCTGCGATTAGGGGGGAAAAGCCCTCCCACTTCCCATAGACATGTTCATATTCCGTCCGAGAACCGGACGGAAGAATGAACATGTTCTATATTTTTCAGGCCGCTGGCGGTCTGTAAAACCGCCGGGCGGAAAATCCGTGCAGAGGGGACTGCTGCACGGGTTTTCCATAGCAGTCCATTGAAAAGTTTGTGGCCACTTTTTCAGACGGTTTTCAAAACACAAACCATCTGCAAACCCATCCCGTGGGGACAAGCCCTTTATGTAAAAATGCCTTATTTCATATACAAAATATTGTTTTCTTTTTTTTTTTTTTTTTTTTGAAATTTTTTTTTTTTCAGAAAATTAGGTGTCTGGTTTTATATTTTCCATGTAGGCCGTCAGACAGGGAGTTATTTTTTTTATTAGTACACCTACATTTCAGAAATATCACAATGTAAACTATTAAAGCGCGGATCACGTCATTTATAACATATATCATTCTGAAATGATTTGTGTAAGAATTGAGGAAGCCTGGTGATGGATATTCAGTCTGTAAAGGAAAAAAAACCTGGTAATCTTGTCTCTAATTTCAGCTTTCCAAACAGAAGGCAAACTATATCTAATCTTGGATTTTCTCAGGGGTGGGGATTTGTTTACACGCTTATCCAAAGAGGTAATTGTACCCTTTTCTTCAATATCCAATTTTTTTTTCTTTGCTGTAGAATATTAAAGTTTTGTGAATTAAATATGTAAAGAATTGTTTTATGCAATATAAACAATGAAGAAAAACTGTGAATGAAATTCAGGAAATGTTCGTTTTTTTTTGTTTTGTTTTGTTTTTTTAAAATAACCAAAAAAAAACTATAAAATATTTTGTACTAAACTTGTTAATTAAGTATTATGGGTAATATTTCAGATAATTATTTCTGCTTCTATCTGTAGACCCACCCAGCCTTAGAAAGGTTTCTAAGGCTATGTCTACATAGCACTGGATTTTGGTTGGTTTCTCAACAGATTCAGTATTTGAAACCGCCGAAAATACAACCGTACCCACCACTGTGTAGCCTTCAATAGAAAATCCATGCAGTAGTCTACACAGCACGGATTTTTTTTACTGAGGGTCTTCTAAACCTAAAACAGTCTGGCGGAATATAGAACATGTATGTTCCGTCAGACCGCCATCGGATTTCCATAGCCCCAATGTACTGGGCTGCTGGGAATCCAAAATCCAACCACTTTTTTTGCACAAAAACCGCAGCAAAAAATAGCGGTGCGGCGCAGTCCAGTGATGTGAAAATGCCGTTGGATTTTTGGACTGCGTTTTCAAATTGTTGTGTAAACGTAGCTGAACATGCTCTGCAAACTTTATTAAGGAGAAGTTGTTGGTAGCTTTTTATTTCCCCAGAGCAATCACCAAAGAGAAAAAGGTAGTACAGCTATTCCAATAAATCGAGCTTTGTAAATAGAAAGTCTGCTTACTGGAAAAAACACCAAACACAAAACATGAATCAATATATAAACCTCAGTATAGATAGGTTTACCAAAGCACCACAAAAACGCCAAAAGAAGCAAAGAAACCTAAAAAAAAAAAAGTAATTTTATTAAATATATCCAGCAATAAATAACACAAACACACAAGGACAGCAATATGGATAAAACCTCCCTTGGAACTGCAAACATAGAATTTTCAAAAATAGATCACACAAAGCATTCAATAAAAAATATATAAATAACCACAACATAAATCATAGATAATGCTAATCATTTTCAATGAATGCAAAGTTGCAAATCATATAATCATGATACAGACCAAGGTATGAGGCACTGGACCCTATGTGTGATCTATTTTTGAAAATTCTATGTTGGCAGTTCTAAGGGAGGTTTTATCCATATTGCTGTCATTGTGTGTTTATTTGTGTTATTTATTGGTTGATATATTTAATAAAATTACGTTTTTTTAGGTTTCTTTGCTTCTTTTGGTGCTTTTGTCTGCTTACTGGACAGACGTATACTCAGTCTTACGGTAAACATTATGACTTTGCAGCACCATTTATTAGGTATCACATCCCACTCTTTGAGCCTTGCAATGTGAATGGGATTGGAACCAAATCACAAATTCACCTGCAGACACTTATGGGGTGTTTGATAAGCGCTATACCTAGTAGGTGGCGCTGTAGAGTCCTAGCTCATTTCCCATGAGCCTTTTTGAATATCTGTACATTTCCAGTGGAGCAACTAATGATGGCCAAGTCTTCACACAACTACACGGATCTCCCTAATAAAGACCATTACTCTTTTTGAACAGATCAACAATTTAGCCCAATATTTTCAGAGACAAGAGTAAGCTTTATAATGGGAAGTATAAATATGTGTTCATGGACTTTAAGTATCTATTTTTTTTAATGCTCATAGGTAATGTTCACCGAAGAAGATGTGAAATACTACCTGGCAGAATTGGCCCTTGCTTTAGACCACCTACATACACTTGGTATAATTTATCGGGATCTTAAGCCAGAAAAGTAAGTGCTGAGGGACTGGACACCTGCTCATACAAGTTTGTCTGACTGAGGAACTACTGCAAGTAATATGAATTATTGAAGAGGCTGTTAAAGCGAACCTGTCACATAGGTTATGCCCCCCTTGTTGAGGGAAGCACAAGCTAGTGTCAGACCTGCTGTTCCCAGCACTGTGCCCCTTATTCTGTAAGATGCAGCAGTTTTAGAGCATTTACCCCTCAAATCTTATTCATGAGTAGGTGTTAGCCCCGCCCACCAAAGGCTAGCTCCGCCCACTGGCAGTTATTCACATGTTTCTACCAATTCAAAGTAATAGGTTTATCGGTTGAGGTGGGCGGCGCTAGCCTCAGGTGGGCGGAGTTTGAAAAAAAACTGACTCTGAATGACTTTTCTGGCTGAAAACTACAGATTTGAGCATTAAATACATGGAAACTACAGCATCTTACAGAATAAGGGACACAGCGCTGGAAACCGCATGTCTGACACTAGCTTGTTCTGCCCTCAGCAAGGGGGGCATAACCTATGTGACAGGTAAAAATTAAAGAGAACCTGACGTTTTTCCATATGTAAATAAACATTCAATGCTACTACATTTTACTGGAAATGATTGATTTAGCTCCATTCAGCTGTTCTCTACTATGTAAGCTTTGATGTTTTTCTTCTGGTAGATCTTTCCAAATAGATGGATCTGTTTTGGAGAGTAGTAACCTAAATTTGCAGAATTAAATGAAGGCTACATTAATTGCTGACCACAACGCATAGCTGAATGATTTACTTAGCATGACTGCATATGTTTCATGAATGTAGAACATGTTGTACTAATGACACTTTTGAGTAATGAGCGATCTGAAAATGCTTTTTTGTGTTTTCCCAGTATATTGCTGGATGAGGAGGGTCACATCAAGTTAACTGGTACGTACTAATGACTTTTGACATGTTTTTATTTTAAATATATTAAACTAGTCTGATTTCCTGCTATTTTAAAGGCAAGACTACAGACTTATCACAGTGAAAAAAATATATACATACTGTAGTAGAGTTCAAAACAAATCACAGTATACAAAATTACTACCAGCTAAAATATAACCTTTAATCAAATATTATTAAAATATAACAATCTTTCTCTAATTCCAAGCAGATTTTTTAGGAAACATCGGTCACAACAATAGGGTAATTCAACCACAATAGATGACTAATTATTCTAATAATACTTAGACAAGAAAAAATCAATTATACTCCCACGGTTACTTGTACAATTGGTTTAGTCTTGATGTTATAT
This sequence comes from Phyllomedusa bahiana, assembly GCA_025379985.1. NCBI lineage: Eukaryota > Metazoa > Chordata > Amphibia > Anura > Hylidae > Phyllomedusa > Phyllomedusa bahiana. Next base: position 88,117 of record JAODAL010001568.1, on the reverse strand, counting down.
TCCAGATTTCAGGAGTTCAGCTATGATCCAAGCCCCAAAATAAGAAAAAAAGTTTAAATAAAACATTTGGTTCTCCCCCTACTAAAACTTTACACTCCTATGACCTGTGTGGTAAGGGCATGTCCCCACGGCAGAGGACAAATACCGTCCCCACGGCCGCGCAGTGTGGGGGGGGGGAGATTTTATCTGCGATGAGCAGAGAAAAGCCCTCCCCCTTCCAATTTACATGCACATATTCCGTCCGAAAACCGGATGGAAGAATGTGCATGTTGAATGTTGTTCGGGCGGCCCACAGGCGGAAGAAACGCCGGGCGGAAAACCCGTGCAGTGGGGACAGCTGCACTGGTTTTCCATAGAGCCCCGTTGTGCTCGTTTGCAGCCGGTTTTTCAGACTGTCTGCAAAACCGCAAACCGTCTGAAAAACCGGCCGAAAACCCGTGCCGTAGGGACAAGCCCTAGCGGGGTAGTCGCCCCAAAAGGGGTGGCCCCACCAAAAACCTAAATGTGGCCCTATAGAGACAATGCAATCTCCCTATCACGCAGGAGCCAGACCTTCCTCTTCTGTATAATGTTTGACCAGAAGTGAAAAAAAAACCACAGAGGTAGGCAACAAGAGATGTAAACCCACACTGAAAAATAACGACGCGTTTTCCCCTTTCAAAGAAGAGAATTCTTCTCAGAAAGGGTTCCTCAGGGGAAGCAGGTCACAGCACACTGTGATATTTACCACAGTCGCTTCACTACAGACCCAAGCAAGTAAAAAATGTGTTATCAATTGGGACACATTTCTCAAGGTATACCATAAACATAGATAAGAAAGCTAAATGTGAATGGGGGCTAACAGCTTTGTAAATTACATGCAAGAGGATTTGATAATCGCCCTAAAAATGACCTATCCTCCCTTGATGTCTGTTTTAGTATTTGTCATAATTTAACAATTCTGCAACATGCTTGCTTAGAACTATGCTTTGTGCTGTTCCTCTGTTATTCCTCTTGAATATTTATGAATAAACTGACAGCTGGGTATTTGTATAAGTCCGTTTCGAGAAAGAATAACCGAGGAACCACACAGGATCATGAGAGAAGCTGTTCCAGAAGTTTTTTTGTACACTCTTGCATTTCCCATGAAATGAAATGTCAGAAGATGTCACAGGTTCTTTTTAAGGTTTTTGGTTGTCTTTGTCATCTAGTTAGAGCATCCTACGATGCATTGGCACATGCAGGCTTCCATATTTGTTGTCTGTACTCTGCTGTTTCCAACACAGGGCTATTAATCATTTAGCCTTCGGTTTGCTTTTATTTATTTTTGCTCCAGTTATTTCACTTTAACCCCTTAAGGACAAAACCATTTTTTTTTTTTCGTATTCATGTCATGACAAGTCAAAACTTTTATTTTTCTGTCGCTATAGCCATGTGAGGGCTTTTTTAAAACAAATTTTATTTTTTAACGCCACCAATTTGGGGTACATATAACTTATTACTTTTACTAACTTTCAGGGAGGACTGGGGGGAAAAAAGGAGCACTTCCGCCATAGTTTTTTTTTTGCATTTTAAATTCACACTATTCACATATGGTATGTAATAACTTTTTTTTATGGGTTATTACAATTTTGGCAATACCATAATTTTTTTTTTATTTTTTTTTTAAATTTCAGCTTTGCATAGCAAAAATACTTTTTAAATAAATTTGGTTTTCGTGTCTTCATGTTCCAAAACTTCTAATATTTTTATTTTTCTGTTGACATAGCTGTATCAGGGCTTGTTTTTTTGCAGGATGACTTTCAGTTCTTATTGGTACTATTTTCGGTTACATAACTTTTTGGTCACTTTCCGTCATTTTTTTGGGAAGAAAAAGAGTAAAAAAATTAGCAATTTTGTATTTTTACGCTGTTCACCATACTACTGCACCCCATACCGATTATGTACTTTTTAATTTTTTCCATAGATATGGATTTTGTGAGGAGAAAAATGGGAATTTGTATTTATTTTACTCAGAATTATCTTTTTGTCTTAATTTAGATTTTTTTTCTTTTGTCCCACTAGCAGACTTAGGCCGTGTTCACACGGCTTATTCATGGCGGATTTGTGCGCCGTATTGAGCGCACAAATCCGCCGTGAATCCGGGGCGGGGCCGGAGCGCGGCGGGGGGCGCCGCTCCCGGCCCCATAGACAATGCATTTTTTTACGGGCGCGCCGCGCCGTAAATAATGTGCATGCACTTTCTCCCCTCCGGGGGCGGATTTGCCGAGCGGGGAGGAGCGACGGAATCCACTGTTCTCAAAATGAGAGCAGTGGATTACCGTAATGACTCCGACGGATTGGCGCCGTATTGAAGCGCAAATCCGGCGCGGAATACGGCGCCAATCCGTCGGCAAATAAGCCGTGTGAACGGGCCCTTAGAGGTTTTCTCACTATGCAGTTTCACAGAGCCACAGCTAACTTTAGACTCTCATATGCTGTCCAGACTATGGGAGGGTCTACAGCAGTGATTGACACATCGTTCTATCTTAAACGATATAAACATCTTGCACTCATGTCAGTGTATTACACAGGCTGCAAATCTCTAAAGAGTGTTTACGTAGCTAAATGAGAAGTTTTCAAAGTCTGTGACTGAGACATGATAGCCTGATAATAAACTCCAAGAGTGGACTTCCCTTTAATAAGATCCAATAAAAGCTTTTTAATGCAGCATAAAAAATAGAAATGCATCCAGTAATTATTATTGTAACTAAATCTGTGTCTTTAAATCTTGTTAGATTTTGGTCTTAGTAAAGAGTCTAGTCTCACAGAAAAATGATACAAACTTGGGATCAATTAATCAATACAGCTCACAGAAAAATACTTAACCCCAAACCAAATAAAACTACATTATTTTATTGATATTCATTAAAATATCAAACCTAATGTGTTAAAGTGTATATTAAAAATACCCTATACGACTATTAGCTAATAAGGATAACCACCTATATGAATAGATGAATTTGAATATACAACTAGGTCAGTGTATGTCACCACACAGATATATAGACAAAAGACCTCTCATACATGAAATCTTGGTATGTATACAACTCACGGTTCTGTAGAGAAGGTAAATATATCCACTCAAATTCTTGTGAAAAGATGACAATTTTTATACTCCATAGAACTTACTAAAGATGTTCAATAAAAAATTGATAAGCAACTACACTGAACCTATCCAAAGAGGGGGAGCACCCGCCCCAAAAGGGGCGACCCCACCTATCCGAAGGCTGTCCCTAACTACAAACAGCAATGATAAACACAAGCAGTGAGAACAATATAAAACTCACTGCTTAAAGGACAAAAAATAATGTCCAAAAACGTCCCGACGCGTTTCCCCAGTAAACAACTGGTTCATCAGGGGACAAATGATAATCAAAAAACCATCCAATAAGGTGTTGATAAATGCTGGTAGCCGGTAGAGATGACGAAATGACTACCAGTCATTTACTTAGCTAAGTAAAAAGTTTTCAAAGTCTGAGACATGATAGCATGATAATAAACTCGAAGAGTTGACTTCCCTTTAATAAAATCCAATAAAAGCTTTTTAATGCAGCATAAAAAATCGAAATGCATCCAGTAATTATTATTGTAACTAAATCTGTGTCTTTAAATCTTGTTAGATTTTGGTCTTAGCAAAGAATCTATAGATCACGAGAAGAAGGCCTATTCTTTCTGCGGGACAGTGGAGTACATGGCTCCAGAAGTAGTTAATCGTCGAGGTCATACTCAGAGTGCCGACTGGTGGTCTTTTGGTGTTCTCATGGTAGGTGCTTTCATCCGTAATGCCGCCTTTATAGTGTTTTACTTCATTTATTAGCATATTCTGTGTCGGTCTTGGTAGAATAGATATAAAGCGTTATCTTTAGACACCTTTTTTAGTCACTTAGAACTAAATCATTGTATCAGGAGAAGTACTATTTAAAATTCTTTGGACCCATAGGAAAGAGTGCACCTTATTTTGTGTGTCTGTGTTTTTTTTGGGCTGGAGGGAAGTTGTGAATTGCTGACACCTTTTGGTGCTACTTGTCTCTGGAGAAACCCAACTGATATGATAGTGAGTATCCTTTGTATTCGATCCTAATTTTTGCACATTGCAGCCCCGAGGGGAGGGTTTTCTAACTCTCGTAGACTTAGGAATGTTAGAGGATCTTGGCTAGATTTGTGGCATTCACTAACAGAAAGCTTATGTCTGTTGCCAGCATAAGAGGAGTCTGTCAGTTTCCTGCCCTGCCATGTTTCTTATAATGTTTCAAGTCCTATGCTTAGTTTGGGATGTTAGCTATAGAGTCAGTGGTTTAATTGATCTACACGTTTTATGTCTGAAGTACATGTTTCCTACTTTTCAAAGTACTTACAGATGGCTGTAGCAGTGTGTGGGGAACTGAACCTAAATCCTCCAGTATACACGCAGGTGTCGACCATCTGCTTATGATTCATGGTTCGAGAGAGAGGGTCTGAAGAACTTGCCAAATCTGTGTCTTCAGTCTCCAACATTTGTTTGGCTTTAGTATTTGCAGCATGTTTTTTATTGGGAAAAAAGTTACTAAGGGGATATTCACACAGCAGATTTTGGTGCCGAAAGTATTTGTATTCGGCACTGAAACCTTCATGCTTTCCGTACCAGATCCTAAATAGTATCCCATTTAATGTGAATCCATTAACCCTGATTTATTTGTCTGAATTGATTAACTATATTTACTCTGTTTTTTAAACAATGGAAATTCTAGTTTGGAAAAAAAATCACTGCTCCAAAGTGCGAACTGGACAAAACTAATAATACTCAAAATTCAGAACAGAAGCATAGGTCAGATTTACTCTGGTGTGTAAATGGTTGAATAGGCAGGAGCTGTCCCCGATCCTGGCAGCTAGGAGTGGTTGCTGACAGTATGGAATAGGCGGCACTCGCTGTGTATGAAGCAGGGTCCATACCCCCTTGGCACAGTTTAGGCGTACAGGTAGGCCCATTTGCGCTAAGCATTTAAATTGTGCAATGCTCTCTGGACCTTCAAATTTGATGTAAGAACAGGAAGTGGATTGACATTGAAGGGGAACATTAAAAAAAAAAACCTGAAAAATAGGAACTGAAGACTGAAATTAGGGGACATGTTAACCATGGTAATACATTGTTTAAACTAGTCCCCAGAAATATTTTTTTTATTAAATTGCTCTACTGAATCTTATGTATTACATGTGTAATCCACATCTTTGTCATAATCTATGTGTTTGGTAACACACTCATGTAATCATGATCAGGGAACTCAGCCGATTCTCCTCTATCAAATGCTAGGATTTTCAGCCACTGGCAGCCACAGAACTGAATATTGGCTTAAATTATGAATCTTTCATATTTGGTATGCCTAAGTTGGTGAATTTATGCTTGGGAACTTGCTGGTCATAATTTTGGGCTAGGAGACCTTTTTAGGGAGAGTAATGACACAAGCTAAAATTTTGTCCTTTTGCATGTGATCGGACTGTCCCTTAAGTAATTAAGGGCAGCAGGCACAAGGAGTCAGAAACGGGAGCTACAACTGATTGTTAATCCATTCTTCATCAAGCTGTGCTCCTCAGCTCAGTAGACGTCTGTTCTTTATTTTATCCCTTTTTATTTTTGTAATGTTTTCGCATGGTTTTATGTATTAAAGCCTAAAACTTTAATAGTTTTGCCTTGTTGCCCCAAAAAAGCCTGAGCATCTCTGAAGAGTAAAAGTAGTTGCTGGTGCTTGTTACCTGTAATGTTAAGTCCCATCACTCATTTCTTGATGGGTAGTGGGTGCCTTTTTGTTCCTGGATGTGTGGAGCATTTGGTAATATACGTGGTGCTCAATGTGTAGTCATGGGGTGGGGGGGGAATGTTAGTTTTAACTATGGAGTAGTAACCTGGTCATACCCATGTTGCACAGGTAAGAGGGGCCAGGGTGAGTGTCTGAGACAGGTTGTGCCATAGAACTCCTTCCTGTGTGTGGTTCCTCCTTTCCTTGATATTTTGGTAGTGGCAGATGGATCTTATCCCCTGCCCCTTTTTCTGTGCCTTTTTCTCTTTCCCCTGACACACAACTCTTCTCACATTGCTATTTCTAGCAATTTTCAGGCAAATTGATCATCTGTCATAGTTGTTATAAAGCTGGCCTTCCACATTTAAAATAAGCCAAACCCACCAATATTATGTGTATGAGGGCAGTGGGACACGAAATCCAGCGTGTTAGGTTTCAACATGCTCCATTCCATCTTACCACTTGAGGTATCGCTCTGAAACTCGCCCTATTGAAATAGACGTGTACGTGTAGACATTCGTGGAACATTGCTGCTGGCCGAACTGATCTAATGTGTTTGGCCAGCTGTACCTATCCGTATATTTACTATTGAGTTCCCAGTTGTTGCATGCAGTGTTCTCCTTCATACAGCACATATCTGGGTCATCGTCACCATATAGATTAATGGCCCTATGTTATGCGCAGTATAGTTCACCCCATTCATCATATGACCAAGTAAGCGTAGTAGTCATTCTGTGAAAAGCTAATGGGCTGTAATGTAGCTCTTGATTAAAACATGAAGTAATTGCAACTATGCTGTTCGTTAATTTGTGTCATATGCCTGAAAAGTACCCACCAATGAAATTACTACGTTATTGTCCTTAACCTCAAGGTTAGAAGATCTCCCATATAAACTATGGTCACGCACAATTTATTTCATTCATGTGACCCTCTGTGGACAAGTGTTCTTTTGTATCCTGTGCTGCGTCGCCTGTACCTTCTTATCTTGCTCTTCCAGAAGATATAAAAATAACCCTATTAAATGTACAGTGAGCAGCTACTGATTAAAACCAAGCGTACAGAGTAGATTTAGTGTGCTGTCAAAGAGGGCTTCGCTAAAATTGGCCTATGCCAATGCATTGAAAAATAAGTGTTTTTCCACTGCTACGTGCATAATTTTCTTAGTATTTCCTATGTAAGCTTTTCATTCACCTAATGCATTTTGTCTATGTGCTTTCTCCACAGTTTGAGATGCTGACAGGTACCTTACCATTTCAAGGGAAGGACAGAAAAGAAACGATGACCATGATTCTAAAGTGAGTAACCTCTTGTGTGGGACTTTTCATTCAGACACTAACAATAAATGACTTCTATACTGCATGTAAGATATATTCTTTATGTAAGTGCCATGTTAAAGTGAACCTCTCACATGAGTCATTTAGCCTTATCGGAGAATAGCCTATAATAGAGGGAGAAAAGGTGAACTCTGTGATTATATAGGTTTATGTGAGAATTTCTGAATACGAAGCAAAGTAAATTCTGACAGGACTCTTAGAAGAGACAGTGGAAGCCCTCATAGCTCCAAGCAGATAGACAGTTTTCCCTGTTTCAGTGTGTGTACAAAGAAGGCCGTCACTCAGTATATTTGTAGAGTAATCAGAACTCTTAGGGGGGCATGCATGAAAACTGTCCAAGACTTTCTTTGTTGTCCATAGCAATCAATCAAAGCTCCCCTTTAATTTTTTTAGAGAACTATATGAAATAAAAGGGGAGCTCTGATTGGCTGCTATGGGCAACAAAGACAGTCTTAGACCTAGACAGGTATACAACTATCCCATCATTGTAACTCTGATTGCTGTGAGCAATGTGGCATCACCCAGCTTTTCTGTACACTGGAAAGCCTATCTGGCATCCAAGAAAGGTGAGTATTGTCACATCCCCTACTGCAATCAGTTTTTTATTATGTGAAAGCTGTGTGCCTGCTCTAGGGGATGTGGCCACAGTGATATCAGGACATTGTCTCATGATGTTTGACCTTGGCACCACTACTATATAAAGAGCAGAATAATCTCAGAGGTCCTAATGCACATTCAGCCAATCAAACAATGCAAGTCTTATGACTATTTCCTCTTATCAGAAGAGGTAAAGACAGTACACAATAATGAAGGCAGCTAGACTCTTGCAGTGATGCGTCACTATGTTCACATAGTTATCACTGTATGTGTATAACATCCTCACCCTGCAGCTCTCTACTTGAATGATTACATTCCTGTGAGCACCTCTGTTTAAAGTGATTGATGAGTCAATCTATGCAACTGGCTCTTATCTGCTCAGGTCACACCCACAATAGGGGAGTGTCTCTGAGCTGAGCCTAGCTTCAAAGCACACCCAGTGAATGATGACAAAATGTCCATAGACTCAGAAGCAAAAAAACATGTGATTGATGGACGTCACATGGTATGCAGGAAGTAGGGGAGGAAAGGGCTCTCTGCCTGGTTTGGCAAAGCAGAACAGGTAAATAATTTGTAATGAGTATCAATTACAAAGTTCAATATAATTAATTGAGCTCTATAACAAATAAAAAGACCTAGAAAACCCCTTTTAAAGATAAATGAATGACTGGCCTTTAAATGTCCCAATACAAAAAAATGAATGATTGTGGGAATAATGGCATTGTCTTGTATGCTTCTAGTTAATGCGTGTATTATAGGTCGTGTTTACAAGCCTATACCTGGGTTTGCCCCATTTTGTACTCTACCACTTGGTGGTGCTCTGTCTCATATTTTCTACAACTGAACAGTGTAGTATAATACATTATACCAAGAATATAATACAATTTTCTGATACACATGTATTATACAGTATTACTACCTACAGCAGCACCTTATCAAGTCTATCAGTGTCTATGGATAAGCAGATCTTTCTGTCTCGTCTTTATTTTGTTTTTGTTTTTTTTTTCCTTTTTACAGTTATTTTATTGAGAACATTTTTTTTTTCTTTTTTACAGTTATTTTATTGAGAACAGTTTGATAACGTCACGAAGAGACAGTTATATGTGTCATTATCATTAACCCATATTTACTATTTTGCCATAGGCAAACTTAAACTCTATCATTATGTATAACACTTATCCTCGATACACACTATTTAAAAACCTGATTTCTAACCTCTCTATTTGTCCCTTTCTAATTGTGAAGGAATAACTCCTTCACCTGACCTCTATCCCCTGATGAAGCCAGTTAGCTGGTGAAACATGTTGGGGAGGTCAGGCATGACATTTTAATTTGTGATTTCCTACCTCTTTCTACTATGTTACCCGCTGCAGAGGGACTCACAAGGAAACCTTATATGTTTCATGCCCATCAGGTTAGGGATGACTGCCCAAGTAGGATGTTTTGGATTCCTTTTTGGAGTTTTCAAATCACTTTATATATAGGGTTTCCCTGCTAATAGGTGGTGTTCCACCAGACTTTATAATAAAAAAGGAGTTATTCCTTCACAATTAGAAAGGGACAAATTGAGAGGTTAGAAATCAGGTTTTTAAATGTGTGTATCGAGGTTAAGTGTTATACATAATAAAAGTTAAGTTTTAGTGCCTTATAGATTGAGAACTGATAGTTTGTTTGCCTATGGCAAAATAGTAAATATAGTCATTAAAAGTCACTTTGTTCTCTTGCTAGATTCCCTTTTTTTTTTAGACTATTATCATTAACCCTACTCTGATACCCTATAGATGTCATGCAACCCTGCTGCTGGTTGAATTCTCCCGACACTATTTTTAGTCCATAGTTAACCGATAGATGCATTGCCCAGGACTGATGTGCTGGATTTACCTTTCTACTAATATAGAGCGGATAATCTTTTTAACTAGTTCCTGACTAGGTAGTTTACCTCCCTTCCTGACAGGCACATTATCCTTTTTATCAGTGCACACAGGTTTAAATGCTATAATGCTTTTTCACTCTCGGTCTACTAATTTTTTTGTCTTTTTTTTTTCTAACGTTAGGCTTTGTTACGCAATTTTTACAGAAGATCTTTTTGTTGTTAATAATAATAGGGGAAATTTTTTATATATTTGTTTTTAACCACTAAAGTGCTTCTAAAATTGTCATTTTTCTGTCACAGATGTTTATACATAGGTGATAAGTTTTAGGATAAAAATATATGTATTTGGTTTTTTTGGTCTGGGAAAATACACCCCCTGAAGTCACTGCAGAGCTGACTTGGTCTAAAGTTATCATGCGACCACCGGTGCCTGAAGACTTCCTGCTATTCTATATATGTAGTGCTAATCTAGCATGGTGTATACAGCGATCAGTGGAGACCCGTCCAACGCTGACAGCGGGCTCTCCACTACTGCAGCTGCACAATTGCTGTGCAGCTTCACGCATTGCACGTCCGTGCACAGTTAAACGTCGAGAGTTTATAGTCAAAGGGCGGTCAGCATCTGGTTAACCAACATTGTACCAAAAATTTAATTCGCATCACAACATTAACAGTTTTCTTGTCCTGTAGCATGTGCTACGGTCTAGTGATTTATAATGTAATGCAGTTGATACTTGAAATGTCTTGTCTATTCCTTTTTGCTGTCACAAGTTTTCTTAACTGTGCTTTATTTGACTATTTAGGGCAAAAATTGGGATGCCTCAGTTTCTTACTCCAGAAGCTCAATCTCTCCTTCGTATGCTGTTTAAGAGAAATCCCACCAATAGATTAGGTGAGCCATAGTCTTAAATTTACAATCGCTAATGATTTCTTATAAAAGGTTATTTGTAACCATCAGTAAATGTTTGCATGGGGGCAAGTAGTAGTACAAGTTGCTGATGAGGCAGTTTGACTTTAGACTACCGTAGACTGACTTGATTTAAGAGGATGTCAGCAGAACCTTTGTAGAAACTCCAGTACTCCTCTTATTGTTTCTCTGCATATTACATTAAGATCTGCAGCATACACACCACCTGTGAGCATACCCTTAAAGGGCTGTTCACACTCCTCATTCAGTTTAATGGGAGTTCTGAGTATAGCTGAGCACACAGCTCTGCTGTACATGGAACTTCCATAGAACAGAATGGAGAGTGCTTTGCAAACACAACTTCCTTTGCATTCTGCGCAGAGACTTTGTGGGTTCTAGAGGTAAGACCTGCAGTTATCAAACATTTATGAAATACCCTATTGATATGCCGTAAATAATTGTTTGGACCCCCTCTTTAAACACACCTGGATAACTACAGTGGTTCCTCAACATGGAATATTAATTGGTTCCACGATGACCGTTATTTGTTGAAACCATAACTCTATGAAAAACTGTTAATTAGTTCTGAAGCCCCAAAATGTCACCTGAGATAATGTTGAATGATCACTAATACAGATGAAGCAAGTCCTCACATATAACAGAAACATTTAGATGATGGAAACTGGAAATTGCTTTCTATGATGAAGACAGGAGCTTCTTTAGGTCATGTACAATTTACCAGAGAAGAAAAAAAAAATGGAGCCCTCACCTGGTGCCCAAAGGAGACTCTCATCCTGACACATTTAAAGAGCAGACCAGAACATGTACTTTAGAGAGGCACTACTAGACCACTAATTACTGCATGTAGTTCACTAATACAGAGGTTTTAGAAAGTAAAATGTTCATGATAATTGGTTGGATCTTCCATCAATCACATAAGCCGCAGATCAGTAGTGTATATGACATTGTATCTTGTGTGGTTTCAAGACGCAGTGTCCCATTGTATGGTTAAAATATTGTATTCTGGGACCATGTAATTTGAGGGAACACTATACATTAACTTTTCCACTAGTCCTATGTGTGATTTATATAATGAACTGGAACTTCACCTCCCTCTTATTATCTTACAGGAGCTGGACCTGATGGCGTTGAAGAAATTAAAAGGCATTCTTTTTTTTCAACAATTGATTGGAATGTAAGCACATTCAAAATTTCCATGGAAATATTAAAGCAATATTAGATTCTTATTTTATAAATGTCATTAGGCTAGGTTTTTGGTATTTTTTTACTTTTTTTAAGACTATTTCAGAATACATAAAGAGCTTCTTTTTTTCTTTTTTTTCTTTTTCTCTTTTTTTTTTTTTTTTTTTATAAATTGTATAGAAGAGAAATAAAGCCTCAATTCAATCCAGCCAAAGGTGGTCCTGAAGACACGTTTTATTTTGATCCAGAGTTCACTGCAAAGACACCCAAAGGTATGCTGCTTTTCCTTTCGCTGCACAGACTATGAATCCTTTTCATTGTAAATTGCTTAATTTCAAAGTGACTACATAAAGAAAGGCTTTGATTGACGGCAGGATGTGGTGCAAGCACTGTGCTATATTTACTGCATTTTCTGTCAGTTTTGCTGAAAAAAATTATAGTCATGAACAAAAAGGCAGCTTTTTCAGATTTACCAGTGCGATTTATAATCCAAAAATTGGTGTGAATATTTTCTTGCTAGACCAACGTTTCCTAACCAAGTGTATTATTGCTTGACACAGGGGCTTTTCTTAGGGCACATTCACACGGCGTAAGTTTGCAGCGCCGAAACAGTGTTGCTTCCTTATCAGAAATTCTGTGCTTGCAAGTATGGAATTCAGACAAGTAACGCTGAATTTCTGACAAATTTTTGCCTTCTAAACATTCTACTGGCGGTGTGTATAATGCCTCAAAAAGTTGACATGTCAATTCTTTGTCGGCACTTACTTTACTCTTTTAAAATAAGCAATTAAATTTGGCTACGTCTGAATAACGACACTGATTTTACATTGGAATCAATGGGAGACTGTGTACTGATGTTTTTGACGCTTTTTTGGGGGTAGGATTATGTGCAATCTGCCAAAAAAAAAAAAAACCTGTGTGAACGTACCCTAACTTACCCCAAGACAATAGCTGTTATTTATTCAAATTATGTTCCTCTGCACTAGAACCAGGGCTCCTTCAATCTGGTCCATGGTTTCACAACAGACAGCAGTAAAAAGTGACCTAATGTAGGAAATGTGTTCAGTCTGCTCAAAGATGCTTAGTAAAGCAGTTGTCAAATATAGCTCTGGGTAAAAATGATAAAAATAATCTGCTCCTACACCAAGCTTCTTGAAGAAATGGGAGAAGGAGTTGCTGGGGAGTGTCAAAGGTTTTTTTTTAAGGATGTCCCAATGGTTATAAAGTTACAAATTACTGGATTAGAGCTTTGCAATCTATTTAAAAGCTCTTGTCTGGTAAATGAGTGGGATAGTAGTATCTGTGATGCTTTTTATAGGATGGGTGACTAATGTTTCTTATTGAATCATCAGCATACCCCCATGCTTTTCTAGTAAGACATTCAATTAAGATCTAAGATTTCAACAGAACCTTCCCACAATCAATATGTATGGGTACTGCCAGACCCTACCAGCTGTCCATTCATGGGACACTAAAGAGGCACAGCCATGTTGGACAACTTAATTAGAACAATCAATTATATCATTATTGTGTAGCCTGCTAATCAAGTCACAAACATGCATTAAACCAAGCTGACTATATGCTCAATATCATTGTTGGCTAAAAAACATGGAGTTTTGATTTTTATTCCTGGTTGTTGGTCTGTAAATGTTCATGTCCTTAAAGATAAAATGGCTGTCCGTCTAAAGGGAAAAAAAAAAAAATAAATTGCCTCTATTTGATTTTTGAGACTTTGTGAGAGATGTTTACAGTGGTCTCCGCATACAATAGTAATTGGTTTAGGAACGACCAATGTAGGCTGAAACCATAATTATATGGAAAACTGGTAATTGGTTCCGAGGCCCCAGAACGTCACCAATATAAAACAAAATGAAGATTAAAGAAAATGAACCAGATAACTACTCAAGATTAAAGCAAGTCCTTCCATATAACAGTCAGAAAGAGCTGCTGGAAGCTGGAAATTCTATGTTCGGGACAGGAGCTTCTTTATAAACAATGTATCAGGGAAAAAAGTAAATTGGGCCCTCACATGGTACCAAAGGAGCCGCTCATCCTGGCCCATGAAAAGAGCAGTTTAGGACATGTGGTACCGCACTATACTGTAGAGAGGCGCTACAAGAATTCCAATCAATTCATGCACTTCACTAATACAGGGGTTTTACAAGTAGTATGTTAATGATTGGCCATATCTGCCAGCTAATCGCATGTGCCGCAGACCAGCAGTGCCCCTTTCACTTGCTTGAGATGCCAATCCTTGGTATGATCTTATTTTCATATTTGTTGGGACTGCCCAGACATAATGTCTGCTGTTTTATCTTCATACAATTCATATTCAGGGTCTGATGTGCTCTGTGGTCCAGAGAAGGTCTTTTATGCCAGAATCTGCCCATTTTGGTTTGAGGATATTGAGACACTTCCTGGGTGCTGCCCGTCAGATAGCAGCTCAGGGGCTCTCCTCCATTAGGCACATTTTTTGAATGCCTTAACTACATTCAACAAGTGGAGGAACGTCTGGCTCTGACAACGCTACCTCCAGGTTCTTTACTACCTGGCAGCCTTGGATTTTATTCAAGGTTTTACTTCTGGCTGACTTCCCACAGACTTTAAACACATGGTTTATTTTCACTCTCTAAAAACTTCTTACCATGATGGTTACCTTTTTTCTCTCCCAATTTCACCTTTTTCTTGTTTATTGTTTAGTGAATTATTATTTTTTTTTGCTTCATTTAATTGAGGCTATAGGTCTTGATACTTGCGGATATGTCTCTAGGTTATCTTTGATTTGTATCAAGTGTATCACCGTTTGGTTTATGTCATCTTGTTGTAACAATTTGCTGTGATATCTCCTTCTATTTTGCGATTTAACTAAAACCACACTTAACATACAATGCCCCAGGAAAGACCCTTGTATGGTGTTAATATCATATCCTGAGGCCACTGTAACTTGTGCAGTTTAACTCACAAAGGATTGTCTTTATGTACTGTAAGAAGCCTTCAGCTATGAGTAGTAAGGATAGGGGATCCGCTTTTGATTAACGTATAACCATTCAGTGACTGCAAGCAGATATTTTACAAGTAGAAATTGAAGCACTAAATAAATTAGAAAAAATAACCTAGCTTTTCAGTATGTAATAATTAAGCTGTAGTTGCATAAAATGAAATTTTAGTTTAAAGTGGAGCAACTTCAAAGGATTACATTAGCATATTCATCTTTAAAATGTTCCAAGCATGCATAATGTGTCCGTGCTGACACGTCATTTATTTTTCTTCATTGTTGGCTTTCCTGTGTCTGCTTTTGTTTCTAGACTCTCCTGGTATCCCAGCAAGTGCCAATGCACACCAGCTCTTCCGTGGATTTAGCTTTGTAGCTATTTCTTCTGAGGAAGAAAACGAGGCTATACAAACAGTTGGCATTCATGGCATTGTTCCGGTAAGCATATGCTTTGAAAAGCTGTCTGCATAGATCAGGCTTCACTCATCCTGTAATTGGTTTTAGGTGCCCTTCATAAACTTACAGTTGAGGGTAATTTTTAAATTTGTGAATATAAATCTTATCTTTGTAGAATTAGATTAGAGACATCTCTGTTCTGAAACGTTTTCAGCAAGGCTTTCATCCAGCTGATACACTTTCATGGTCTGAGAATCCCACTGCTGAATGTATGGGAACGTTTGTAAAAATTGATGCAGAGAGTGTTTGCGAGTGAATAAGAGTATGTGTGCCATATTAATCCAGAATCTAATTTTTTTTTTCCCCTCTTTCTTGTGGTCAGAGGTTTGGTGTTTTAGGCTATGTCTCCACTGCACAGGATTACGATCGTATCTTTGGCGCTTTTAGTTTTTTAAGAGCGCCGAAGATACTATCGTTTCTGCAGCCCCATAGACGGCAATAGAAAAGATGAGATGCAGTTTCCACAGCTCGTCTTTTCTCTGCTCGTCTTCTGGCGCCGGAGTATTATACAACATGTTGTATAATACGGCGGCGCTTTTAGTTTTCTTGGCCTCTTCCCATACAATACAATTGTATGGGCAACATCAAAAAACAAGAAGTGACCGTTTTTTTTGTACAAAGCGTGACAAAAAACGCGGCCCTGCATCGGGGGAAAAAAAAACGCCGCTTTCGGTCTGTTTTTTTTGTCCGATGCAGTGGAGACATAGCCTTAGGACATGTCCCCACGACACGAGTTTGCGGACGGTTTTTGAGGCCGAAAATGAGCACAATGGTGCTCTATGGAAAACCCGTGCAGCTGTCCCCATTGCACGGGTTTTCCGTCCAGCGGTTTTTCCGCCCGCGGTCCACCCGTAAAGCATTCTACAAGCACAATCTTCCTTCCGGTTTTCAGACGGAATATGTGAAGGGGGAGGGCTTTTATCTGCTCATCGCGGAGAAAAGCCGCGCCCGTGGCCGTTAAACCGACCGGTATTTGTCCTCTGCCGTGGGGACGCAGCCTTTCAGCCCATTGATAGCAGATAAGCCCACTGTGCAAGCGAGGGCTTTATTAAAGGGGTTGTCTAGCTCCTGTATTCCCGGTCTTCTGGTGCCTGGTTCCAATGCTGCATCTCTTCAGTCTTCTGTTTTCTTTTTTTGTTTTACTTCCAAATGGGGATGTCACTGCTGCAGCGGTCATGTGCCTTTGATTTACATCATCTTTCAGAAGTGAAATAAGTAGAGACATGTGACCGCTGCAGATAATCACCGGCTGTAGCAATGACTTCCCCCATCTGGAAGTGGAAGAAAGAAAACTTGCTTAATTGTATGAGACATACAAACCAAGATTTTAATAATTCAAAAAGCTAAATCCTAAAGGAAAACCTTAAAAATGTGTTTTATAAAAAAACACACGCCACCATTAGAATTATAATGGTGTTCCCATCTTGCACTTTTATGGCACAACCTTACTATATGCCATCAAAGTGTGATCGGTCCGGGTCCCACCTATATCGGGAATGGGCCTCCCAAGATTTGCGACTCAGAATACAGAGATGGGACCTGCACATATTACAATTTGATGGCAAACCCTATTGATATACCTTCAAAGCGCAAGATGACCCTTTTAATTGCATAATCGGTTTCCTTACAGGGCTATGGAGTTAGTAAGCCAAATTTCTGATTCCTCTATTTTTACAACCCTCCAGCTCAAAATCGTTCATAAATGGCTTAAGCATAACAATTAGTAATAACAAATTGACTTTAGTCAATGCTAGAACATCCTAACAATTTTTTTGAGAAATTTCAACCTTCAACGGCTAGAACATAAACTTCTTACCTTTCCTAAATTCATATTAAATTTATATGCAGTTAATCTATTTATTATATAATATAAATAATTTACAACATTTAATATTTTATTTTGAAGCTGGAGTTGATGTATACACCAATACTGACTTTCTAACTCCGGTTCCATAGCGCTGTTTTATTGCATAAAAAAGTCTAACTTCTGACTTGTCATCAGGCTTGCACTGGTCTACAGGGGAAACTCTTGGTAGGCCCATTGATTTAGTAGGCCCATTGACTTAGTGTGCCCCTAGGCATGGCAGTCTTTGGTCTACTTTTCTGGGAAAAAAGCAGAGAAAGAGAAGCAAGGAAGATGCAGAGTGCAAGGGTTATATCTAGTAGATGCAGTCATGTACAGTAGCTGTAGGGTGGGCTCCAAGAATCAACTTCATTGGCGGACCCCAAGAATCAACTTACTTGGTGGCCTTTTTAGGCACATCAGTCCGACACTGCATGTCATGGTGACATTTAAGAAGTTTTAATCATTGGGTGTCAAAGTGCTGAGAGCCCCCACAGATTGCTAAAACCTAGTGAGCATTGTACAGACTAATAGAAAATTTAAGACATTCTATAAATCTGTAAACCGCTCAATTGGCTCCATAAGCAGTGGCAAGAAGAGCAGAAATGATGGGCCACCTTGCCTTCATTTCAGTAATCATTATTGGCCTCTGCACCCAAGACCCCAAAGATAAAAGCTCATGTAATATTAGATGTTAGTAAAAATGATAGTTATTCTTTTCTTTAACGCAGCAAAAGGATGTTAATTATATTACAAAGAAAATATTTTGTGGGATGTTTACACATAAGTTTGACCAATTGAGAGACTGTGAAAGCAGTCCTAGTGAGCATTGTACATCAAATAGAAAATTAAGACATTCTATAAATCTGTAAAACCCTCAATTGGCTCCATAAGCCAGCAAGAAGAGCAGAAATGATGGGCCACCATGCCTTCATTTCAGTAATCATTATTGGCCTCTGCACCCAAGACCCCAAAGATAAAACAGTGTAAATTTGGTGTGCCCTCAAAATAACTCAACACCCAGCCATCAATGTCTAAACTGCTGGAAACGAAACAGAGTACATCCGAAGTGAAAATGAACAAGTCGTGCCTAATTTGCAATCTTTCCTCCCCAGTGTCATGTGACTCCTTATTGTTACAAGGTCCCAGGTGTGAATGGGGAGTAGGTGTGTTAAATTTGGTGTTATTGCTCTCACACTCTTGCATTCTGGTCACTGAAAGTACAACATGGCACCTCATGGCAAAGAACTCTCTGAGAATCTGAGAAAAAAGAATGTTGCTCTGCCTAAATATGGTCTAGGCTATAAGAAGATTGAGCTGCAGTAGGATGGTCAATACCATACAGCGGGTTTATAAGACAGGTTCCACTCAGAACAGGCCACGCCATGGTCAATCCAAAGAAGTTCAGTACACATACTCCACGTCATATCCAGAGATCAGTGCTACCAGCATTGCTGGAGAGGTTAAAGAGGTGGGAGGATCAGCCTGTCAGTGCTCAGACCGTACTGTGCACACTGTCCGATTGGTCTATATGGCTTTTATCCTAGAAGAAAGACTCTTTTAAAGATGATGCACAAGAAAGGCTGCAAACAGTTTGCTATTGCAGACTAAGGACATAGATTACTGGAAAATATGTTATGTGCTCAGATAGGACCAAGAGAAACTTACTTGGTTCAGATGGTGTCAAGTGTGTGTGGCGGCAATCAGATTAGGATTAGAAAGACAAGTGTTCAATCCTGCAGTCAAACATGGTGGGAGTGTCATGGGTTAGGGCTGCATAAGCGCTGCCGGCTGTGGGGAGCTACAGATCATTGAGCTAATCATGAATACCAATCTATACTATGACAAACTGAAGCAGAACAAGATCCCTGCCTTCTGAAACTGGGCAACAAGGCAGTATTCCAACATAATGATCCCAAACACACCTCCAAGATGACCACTAAGGAAAATGAGGGTAAAGGTGCTGGACTGGCCAAGCATGTCTCCAGACCTAAACCCTATTGAGCATCTGTGGGGCATCCTCAAACGGAAGGTGGAGGAGCGCAAGGTCTCTAACACCCACCAGCTCCGTGCTGTCATCATGTAGGAGTAGAAGAGGACTCCAGTGGCTGCAACCTGTGAAGCTCCATGTCCAAGAGAGTTAAAGGGGTTGTCTCATCTCAAAGTTTCATAGGATGCATGAATAATATAATGCTGCTTTGCTCTGTCACTTCCTGGTCAAGCTGTCTGCAATTTAGCATATGAGCTCTGTGTATTCAGAATTCTGCTAATTGGATAGATTTCATGCTGTCAGGACCAGGGAAGCTTCTGAGTTAAAGTAAACCGTAGTAATTACAGTCTTTTATATGAAAGATCCGATAACAAGCTCTCACTGTCCTGAGTTCTGTGCTGAGTGACCTGTGTGATGACATCACTCCCTGCTATCAGATAAAACAAACAGCAGGGGGGGAGAAGTACACAGGTCGGTCACTTGGGAAACTAGAAATCCCTCAGAAGGTGATAAAGTCACTTGTAGTTCCTCAACAACAACAAAAATGAACAAAGCAATATATTTGGAAAATGTCTTCATTTAGTGTTCCCTACATGTTGAAATCGAATCTTTGTAGCGAGACAACCCCTTTAAGGCAGTGCTGAACAATAATGGGGGCAACACAAAATATTGACACTTTAAGCATAATTTGTCCATTTTCACTTAGAGGTGTCCTCACTTTTGTTTCCAGCGGTTTAGACATTGATTGATTGCTGTGTGTTGAGTTATTTTGAGGGCACACCAAACTTACACTCTTTTATACAAGTGGTACACTGACTACTTTACATTGTATCAAAGTGTCATATCTTCAGTGTTGACCCATGAAAAGATATAATACAATATTTACAAAAATGTGAGGGGTGTACTCACTTTAGTGACACATTGTATGTGAATTAAATAATCTATTACCTTTTCTCCAGAAATATTATAAAGACCCCCCTCCCCCAAAAGTGTATTGTTATCACAGTCATCACCGTGTCTTCTGAACACTCCCTGTGTGACAGCAGACCTTATCGGTGTACGTGAGCATAGAAGATCCAGCCTGGGTTTTTACTGCCGTTACGAAATATACTAAATATTAATCTACATCTTCACAACTGCAGAAGCAATGTGTTGTGTCAGCAGGAAAAATAGCTGCATATGTGTGTTGATGTGAAGCATAAGCAAATGTTCCTCGAACAAACAGATGTCAGACATTTTACTGGAGAAAAAAACTGAAAATTGATTTTTGTGTGAAGTCTCTAGTTTACCTATCAGCCAGGCAAATTCTAGGGGTGAGCTGAAAAAAGGTCTGGTCTGCTGTATTATAAATACTTCATCGGAGCATGTTCACATCCTGCAGATTCTTTTTGCCACATACGCATTTTATAAAGCCTAGCACTGTAAAAAAAAAACAAAAAAAAAAAAACTTTGCATTGTCTAGTAAGCTCTTGAAGACTGGACCAGCAGCGTAACCCTACACCTAAGCAATAGTGCCAACAAAGTCTGCTTATGAAAAGACTCTTCTCAATCCCTCCCCCTCTCGAAATGTTGGTATGGTTTTATTTACTGTAAAACCAGTCTAAAATGTTTAATTTCATAATATATCTTTATAAGAATCGGAGCTCCATTTTTTTTATGCAATTAGAGTCCCTTCTTCTTTTCACCCTGTCAGTTACATTACAAAATTCTGGTTGCGTGGTATGCCATGTATACATACTTAGCCCCCTCTAATGGTGGCTGCGGTCAACTACATTTTTATTATTTAACACTATATGCAATAGGCTAATTAATTATGTCCAGCTCTGTCCTCTAGTACCAAAGTTTTTACCTTACAAGGAAGGTATGATCATTGATCCACAGCTTCTAAGTCTATGAATTATATATCAAATGTTTGTACTGATATTATGTTTACCTGTTCGTATGTGTATTATTCCTTAGTCTTTGAATCATTGGTTAATTTTTAGTTACCTTTTCCAGTTGTTTTTTTTTTTGTTTTTTTTTAAGAACTGAAGGGTCTCTAATGTGCTGGTCTATAATTACCAGTGTTACAAGCAGATGACGACATGTTTCCTGTAGATTGTCTGTTCTCATTTGTGTTGCCAGTGTTTTATGAGGATTATTTATAGTATTCTTCATATTTCAGCTTCACAGAAATAGCATCCAGTTTACTGATGGTTATGACTTGAAAGAAGATATTGGGGTTGGCTCCTATTCCATTTGTAAAAGGTGCATTCATAAGACCACCAATATGGAGTATGCAGTACAGGTCATGTTTTTCTTCCCCCTTACAATATTTTTGTTTTATGTGCCTGTTCTTTTCCAGCAGTTGATGTTCCAATAAATGGTCTGAGCTGACATTTTAACACATTAGAAGAAAAAAAGATAACCATAAATCAGCTATACAAAGCTACTTTCCCTTTAGTTCTGTGACTAAGCACTGAACTGTCCAGGGATACAGTATTGCCACCTACAGTTGGCTGCTGTGTACGAGCCCATTTGTTATTGTAGTCATTTCCTTTCCTATTTTTATGTATAAAAAAGCAGTGTGCGTAATTTGCTGGAGGGAGAGAGGGGGCTGCTAGGTCTCTGTCTTTTCTTTTTTTGTCATTCAGCTGCAGTTCTGATTCTTTTCTAGTTCATGTTTATTTAGATGAGTGGGAAACTGGCCCATATTCATTTTCGGTCTTCGATGTAAGTGGGTGTAGCCTAAAGTTCCTGTACCCTTATGCAAAATCTGTGCTGGTCTCTACCACCAGACTGGTGATGACTTCAAAGCTAGTGATAGAAATATTTGGAACATGATGCAACTAGAGTGCGTGTCCGTGCTGCCACCAACCTCGTATAGTACAATACCGTTGTCCTCTTATTTGAATTGGAGAACTGTGGTGATGCCAAGGAGTAGAGGCCAGTAGTAACTGCTTCCACAAAACTGAAATGTTAGAGCACTGTGGCCTCTACTAGTAATGCAAATATTCCAAATAACAATATTGAAAGATGTTTCCCTAAATCTCTGTTGTGGTGTTCCCTTGTTCTTCCTCCAAGAAATTAATTTTGAATGGGTCAGATGGGTGTTACCAAGTCTGTCATTGTCCAATCAGTGCTGATGTTGTCTGTGTGCAGGGACACACCCCTTTAAAAAATTGTGAACAGTAACACCCATCTGACCAATTCAGTAATACCGTTTTAGAAGGAACAGAACAACCACACAATGCTCCAGAATTGTTATACATGTCCGATGTTACATGTTCACTTTAAGCTGCTTTTATTTGCTCTCAGCAAGTTTGCTACGTAGTGCTATAAAGCTTTGTGTACTTTATTGGATACTACAAAACCTGAAAAAATGTGACTTTAAAAATTATTTTATTCTCTCTAAAGATTATTGATAAAAGTAAACGGGATCCAACAGAAGAAATTGAGATTTTGTTACGTTATGGACAACATCCAAATATTATCACATTGAAAGATGTAAGTGAATTGCTCTGGGATTGTTTTTCTTATACAATGTGCACTATTTATTTTATGTATATATACTATACACCAATAATTATTACTATACAAGATTATTCTATTTTGTGACTTAGAAAAAAACAAAACAGAACTTGGACAGTGTTCTTAACCTCCACAGCATGAACTTTCTAACTTTCATATACATTGACGTATAACCAGGGGCGTAACTAGCATTCAAAGGGCCCCCAACACCTAATGACTGGAAACGCAAACATTAGTATATGTAGCAATAATAACAGCTATAAATATAGTGCCATATATCAGAGATCCCACAGAGTAGTGGTAGGTAGCAGAAACCCCCCATTATATGCAAAATGATGGTGTTCTTACACATAAGTCAGCCACATAACAGCTCTTATGGTTGTTACTGCTATAGTTGTGCCCATGCATATAACCCATAGAAGTGTACAGTTAGTAATGATATTTCAATTGCTCTTCATGATAACACCATATAGTAATTACCATAAATCGAGTTAAATCTGGTCATGATCTTTTACTAATGATGGTAATGTAACTAAACTATACATTTCAGCATGTCTTACTGTGATTAAAAGTTGAGAACTGCTCAATTAAATATTCTCACCTAACGTAATGATCAAGTGTCCAACATCATTTATTTTATAGGAGAGAATTAGAGAAGACCTTTCCAGATACTTTCACATTACACATCAGATGGTCACTGAAACTTGAAGGGGTAGTCTCGCCATGCTGCCTCACAAAGTGCTTCAGACTCATACTTCTTGGTCAGGCTTTGGGTGGTTCTACAGTAGTGATTGGCATATCAGCTCTGCTATTTTTTTTTCTTTTTTTATTAAATAATTTTTATTTCACCAAAAGAAAAAAAACAACAACAATGTCATTCAAAGATATGCATCACAGGTGAAAACACAAGCTCTGCTATTTCTAGATATTCATGTTAGTGATATGAGTGCAGAAGGCTTATAATCTGTAGTGCACAAAGCTACAGAGCTCTAAGGGTTTAAACTTGTCATTAAAGGGGTTCTCCGGGAAAAGAAGAAAACTAAATAAAGTACATGTCCTTATGAAAAAATTCCTAAATAACTTTTAATTAAAATAAAAGTCTGCTTGTTTTGTCTAGGGTATAATCATTATAGGAGAAGAAAATGGCCACCAGACTCCTTCCTGTACAAAAACCTGTCCTACAGGAAGTAAGACTTTGTGTTAGAGAGAAGTCTCAGCCGGGAGTCTGGAACCATGGTCATTCAGCAGCTTGGAGCAGTCAGATAAGAGTGAGGTGACCAAGATAGACTTGTGTACATTAGCAGTAGATAATACCCCTTGAACAAAACAAAATCAAAACAGTAATGTATTTGGTAATAATCTTCTTTTACCTTACACTACATGTTAAAGCTTATCATTGTGGTGAAAAAGCCCCTTTAACAGTTTATGCTCAACATCCATTTCAGATAAATTGCCCCCCACCCCAGGTGGTGGGTATTGTGGAAAAAAATTTCTAATATATATTTTTGTCTTATGTGTTGCAGGTGTATGATGATGGAAAGTATGTGTATGTAGTAACAGAACTTATGAAAGGAGGAGAACTTTTAGACAAAATTCTGCGCCAGAAGTTTTTCTCAGAAAGGGAAGCAAGTGCCGTGCTGCACACTATAACCAAAACCGTAGAATACCTCCATTCACAGTGGGTAAGGAAAAGAAATAAAATGACTCTAAGGCTATGTTCACACGGCTTAAAATTGGACGTATTTCAGTCCGTAATTACACGCCGGAGTGCGCAACTTACGGCTGGGATACGTTACCAGTCATTACGTAATCCCACAGTTCTCATAGGAAATTATGGATTACGTTTCATCCACTGCAGGCGAATAACGGCCGAGGGGGAGATATAATTCACATGTGAAATTACCAGCGGCGTATATGCGCCGCTCTGGTAATGATTCTCTATGGGCCGGCCAAGGTGCCGGCCCCCGCACCCATCCACCCACGGCGTAACTCGGGGGGTAATTACAACGCCTGCAATTAAGCCGTCCGTGGAACATAGCCTATGGTGCTCTCACACATATCGTATTTTACATTATACTCCATCCTTTACCCAACCAAACACCCATCCTCACAAAACCTAAACACCCAAATAAATTACCTTATAAACTTATACATCACTTATCCTACCCCCTATCCCCATCCCCACACATTCTACCTCTTCCCCTACCCTAACCCAAAAATCACCTCTCCTATCAATTCCCAACCCCAATCCCAACTCTTCTCACCTCTACCATATCTATTTCCAAAACCCAACCATAATATCCAACCAATACCCAAACACAAAAACACCCACCATCTCACAAATACACCATAACCTCAACCCTAAAAACCCAACCTCACAACCTTACACTTACCTATCAACCCCCCCATCCTCAAACACAATCTTACTACCCCCTCTCAAACCCCCCCTCCCACAAAAACATATTCATCCATTCAACCCTCTACACAACTTCCAACATATTCCAATTTAAAATCCCCTCCCCACCTTTCCTCCCCATTAAATCACCATAACCAATAACCATCACCAAATAATCACATCTTACCCAAAATAATAAAAAAAAATAAAATTAAAAAAAACCATCCATATATCCCATACACCACCCCACTCCAAACACAACACCCAAATTCACACAATTAAACCCCCACAAATTAACTCATAAATAATCAATCCACAACCACTACACTCCAAAACCCCCAAATTCCCCCCCAATAACCCCATCATTCATCCATACTCCCCATCTACATCTCCTCCCAACAACATAACACAAACATCTCCCAATCCAACCTCCTCCACTAAACACATATACAAACCCCCAAAACCACCACAAAACCCCCCTAATACCCATAACCTATACACCACATACCCCCATACATAACTACCACCACCCCATCTAATCCACAATTCCACCCACCATCCATTCCTATCCATACCCCCCACAAACTACCAAAACTCCACAACCTTCCCCAACATCTCCAAAAATATACTACCACATATCAATCCCAACCCTCCCACCTAACCACCACAATTCCACCCCCCCACAAATAATAAAAAAAAAACCATACACCATTCCCCCACAAACCTTAACACAAATAAAACAACACCAAATTCTTTCCACACCCCCCTCCAAACCTCAAACCAAATCTTTACACCCCAACCCCCCATTCATCCTTAAAATTTAAAACTTCACCAACCCCATATACCCCCATAAACCCTTTCCCTCCTACCCCCCTATCCCCCAATCACCCCTCCATATACTACTTATTATTTTTCCAACAACTAACATACCAACACCCCACTCAACCCTTACATTCTATAAAAACCATATATTATCAATACAATTCCACTACCATCCATATCTCCCCCCCATCTACCCCCCTCCCCACCCATCCTTATCCCCCCTCCACCAAACCTGTGTCGCGCGAGGCACCTTGCACACTCTCATCCGTCCACCACTGTTCCATCACTCACCTCCCCATCGTACCCCGCAGACGACGCTATATCGTGCACTAAACCCTAGAAATGAATCATATGTTCAACTCCTTCTAGTTCTATACACGCGCCACGCTCATCTCCTCCAACTCAGCTACAAGAAGACAAATAGACTCCAACTACCTGCTGTGTTCGCCTGTGTCGTTACTACACCACCCTCCTCAGCTCCTTCCACGCGCTTCTCTCTCCCTCTATATATACGCACTATGACTTTTGTCACACTGTTACGCTCCCTGTGTACTACTTCACCATAGATCCCCCTAAATGTTGTACTTCCACGCAACGTGTGTCAGTGCCATTATCTCCGTCTGTAGTGTCCTTATCAAACCACTTCAGATAACCACCTGCGTCATGTATCCTCCATCTCTGAATGTGAGTCTGTCTCTGCGTGTCTGCTCCATATCACACTTGCTGTCCATGTGTCACGTCGCTCATCCTTACACCTCTTGACTCTTCATAGACATCTACCGTGTGTGTGCGTCTGTGTTGTTCCATAGTTCATATCGAATCGCTGTTAACTTGCATACTGATTTGCTACGATGACAATCCAGATTCTGACCTCCTCATACCTAACAGAGATCGTGTGCCCACAGCTACCTCACACTATACCATTTGTGTGCCACTATTGGCCACCTTACCACTCCCTCTATACTGCTACCCCTCACTCGTGTCACACACTCCACTCCATCGTATCATCTCTCCGCGCCCTTTGACACTATACGCCCCTTGTACTCTCTCGTTGCTCACTAGACCCTAGAGCTATGTCTGTCACTACCTATGCCCTCATCTGAGAATCTAGTTCACTCTCCACAGTATCACTGTGACTCAGCACTCACCCACATCAGAGCCTGCCTTCTCATAGATCCACTCCATTACAGTGTGTCATGTGTGCACCCTATCGTCTCGTGTCCTGTCTGAGTGCTCATAGACACAAGAACCTAACACCACAGATATCTAAAGTCCCCCCACTGCTGCAGCTAAGATCTCGTCATACTCTATTTGTGTTCATGTCTACCACATCATCCTGGACCCCTCACATCACTCCCATACACTCACAACCGCGTCGTGTCCCTGTCACTTATTTTATTTGACACACTAAATTGTTGCTAAATCACGCTCAGAATGTATCTATAACACTCATTATGATGTTGTTCGTGAAGATCATTGTGTCCCTACCATAAAGATCACTTTTGCTCAACTCACAGTAGAGTCCATATATCTCCACACACTAGCATATAACTACAACAGAATCTGTGTGTAGTCCTATCTGTCCCCACACACCCATGACATGTCTCATGAGTACTATCATATATCTCAATCATCCCCGCGCAACACACCCCTTGAGTCTTGTCAGTCTCACACAATCTCTCATTCTATAGTCTACCCAGATGTACCACACACTACACCACTCTCTCCTAGTACTATATTGAGTACTCAATATAATGTTCTTACTACTGATTTCTCCTCCCACCTCCCCATGCACACCCCTGCACGTCTGTGTCTGCTGTCAGAGAAGACCAACTGCATACCCTAACATATTGCACGCTGTTCCGTGTCGCTAGTGTCGAAGATCTGTATTACTCGTGCTAAGATATCATATATACTCTCACCTGAGAACTGTTCTCTATACTATCCCAATCCCATCTACCTACTTCTCCATCCACGTGTCAGAGATCAAGAACGCATAGAGAGCATTGTGCTCACGCACATCCCCTCTACTCCTTCCTCCCTACTGTAATAAACTAGTAGAGTGCATGCCATCAAGGTGTAGAGACACCTTAGATCTGTGCACTCACCATGACGTGACCTAACAGTGTGATAGTGTGTGTGATCTCTAAAAGAAGATAAAGATAGATGTTGTCCCAGCTTCCGCTCAATATAGAACTCCAAAGAGATGTTATACACACCACCATATCACCTGATCCCTCCTCTGTTATGTGACATACTCCTGTGTAAGATTGTAATCTTGTACTAATCACAATTTGAGTGTTAGAGTTCAACACGCTCCAATCAATAGATGCATCTCTCCTAGTGTACTCTCTAAGAGTGACCAATGTACTCTAGACGATGAGTGTGACCCAACTCTTGTAGAATTATATATAATACTCTAGTCTCATCGCTACACAACTCACACATTCTCTCTCCTCCACAGTGCATCAATGTGCAGATAAGACTACAGATGTGATAAAGACTACTATGCTCCCACCCCATGTAGAATCTTTCCATAATAAAGAGTGGAGACACTCTCAGAAGAGTACTCTCTACTTGCCTTACCATATGCCCATATAAAAACAACTTCATGAAAAAGTCACGCTAACTGTGACCAATCTCCTAATGTGTACCCACTCTACCATAATGTTGTGTTGTCTACCACAACTCACCCTCACAGCTCCCAATATCCATGTGTGTCGGCTCCACCACACATCACCTCGCAAGATAGTTGTCCAGCATACCCTAGTGTATCTGACGTAATCCACAGTGTGTGTTGAGTAAGAGTTCAATAAAAGTACCTACAGTGTAGACCCCCTCTGTGTGTGCCTTCACGGCCACAACACATATAACCTGTCATATAAGTAAGTAGCATTCGTTAGATGTCGCACTGTGTGTCAGCCCTCGATGCGTCGAGCGGCTCCTACGCGCTGCCGGCACCTCACTACCATCGCATAGAGTGATCATACACTATCATGTTGTCATGATGATCCCCGTATCCAACACCATATACTCATCACCCTCATC
This sequence comes from Phyllomedusa bahiana, assembly GCA_025379985.1. NCBI lineage: Eukaryota > Metazoa > Chordata > Amphibia > Anura > Hylidae > Phyllomedusa > Phyllomedusa bahiana. Next base: position 59,355 of record JAODAL010001568.1, on the reverse strand, counting down.
AGAATTTACCCCAGTGACAAACTCATGTGGTGTGCCAACACAGTTACACCTAGATTGTTCCAGACCTCCACACAATGATAAGTGTGTGTGTCCATTATCCACCCTCGACCACCTAGCGTAATACTCCTCTACAAAAAATGATATCTCTATCACCTCCCCATCCATTGTGTGTCCTAATGCGTACGACTGGTAGAGAGACCCCAAAGTATCAATGTATATCTACGCCTAGACAGATTCAGTCTAACCGTCAACTCCAATTCGTGCACCACCTCTCTTTGGTGTGGTGTCCGCTCGTTGTCAACATCTGTGCACAACTAAGTAGATACCAGATCTCGCTCCCGCCAGAGAGAGATCATACTATAAGACAGAAGAATGTAGTGTCATTCATATATCACTCTATCATCTAGATAGACATATACTATATATATATGATAGGAGAGATAATGTGCTATCAATATCCAAACAACCACGCTCATCTTGATATCTCTCATGACTCTCATACACCTGCAGCCCAATGTTTGCCCATGTGTCCATACCTCGCCACCATGCTATGTGCATGTGTATCTGAGAATATAATGAGTGTGTATCAAAAACATCAAAACAAAAGTACACATTTTCCCTTTATTATCAAAATCCCACAACAATCCAAAAAAAATAACAAACCACCAAACAAAAAAATAAAACACATACCCCAATCTAACCCCCACATTATCAATCCCCCCACCTTTTCTCTATATAACACAACATCCAAAATCAAATCCAATCCACGTCCCAAATCCATAACCAATAATTCTTATACCCCACAAACCCATACAACTATTAATTTTTTCACACCTATCCCATAACTATCCTTATCCAACCCATTTAACCCCCCATCCTTACCTTTAATACCTGAAACCCTCATCACATCTTTCAACCTAAACTTCAAACAACATACTCCTCATATACATCCTTTCAATACCCTTCCCCTCTTTCTCCATCCCCCCCTCATTCCCATAAACCAATCCTGCGTATAACTCTTTATCAAAAAACCAAAACAATAACACCCTCCACCACACAACATAATACCTCACACAATTTCCCAACAAATACCCTCTCACATTAAAATTACAAATCAAACCAATCCCACACCCAATCCAACCAACTCCAAAATCAACAAAATCACAACCCCATCCACCCTTACAAAATCCAAAACACAAAATAATAATCAATATACACCAATACAAACACACACAACCCCCAACCCAACACCATAAACCCCCCCCCCCTCCATCATTACCTCCTAAATTATTCATTCTATTTCCTCACCACCACCCCTTATCAAACCCCCCACCACATACCCCCCCTTCTTTCTTCCTATATCATTAAAAGATTCATCAATTCATCCCTATTCCCATTACCCACATAAACAATCACATCTGTCTAGTACGAGATAGTCCTCTACATTCATCCAAATCTACCCAAAACCTCCCCCACCATTATATCACCCTGTCGCGACCCCATCATACCTACCCCATCAACCCCCCCCAATCTCACGCGCCCAATCTGTGCCTCTCACCAAGGATCACAGACGCTCTTGTCACCTAAGTAGACTCCACATCATGTCCTCTCCCTCTCGCACGCGGCACATCTCCACTACCTACCACGCCTCCCATGACACCACGCCCTTTGTACATCTAGTATACACTTTCTGAGTTGTACACTGATGTCAACTCCTGTTCTTGTGTCCCACTGTCTCTGAATCTGTTCATAGTGAAGTCTATCTCACACCCTCTATCTCCAACCTCATCGTTCTATATCACCGTAGCTCTCGCTGCTGTTGTGATAGTCACTCATCTACTACAGTGACGCAGTGACCACCTATTACCTCCTACTATGACCATCTCATACACCTACACTGTACTCTCCAGACAAATGAAGACCAATTCAAGACATGATGTGAGTATGATATGTGTCCACTACAAATGACTCAAACCCAAGTGCTATTGCTGATCGTAGAGTCTGAATCCTAATCCGCATAGTACAAATGTGTTATCTACACTGTATAGAAAGTATCGTACTGTGTATCTGTGCGTAAAACAATTGACACATCATCCAGAACACTCTGACGTCCTAGTCGTGTAATAGACGTATACAACAACAGATACTGTCTCCTCTCTAATTAGAGATCTCATGTCCCATAGAGTGTGAGAATCAGAGAGTATTGTACTCTCCACTCTCTCAACCTTCACATGTGTTGTAATCATGCTACGTCACACTCCACTCCAACGTACTGTGTACCCAGTTCATCATTACTAGACTAGTTAGCCTCCTACATACAGACTAAGAGTGTGTTGACATGAGTGTGTGTGTACGTCGTGATTAATACCTAGATATTATAGTCTCGGCTCGTCGCAGCACGATATGTCGCAAACTACATATTTTCAGATAGTGAGACAGACAAGTGTGTGTCATAGACATAAACGCGCTGATTGATCATACATCCGATCATCATAGTCATACTATCCCTACAAGTCCGGAGTCCAGAACACCTCTCGTACACCACCGTGACTATGAATGATAGACCGCTCCCCACTCTATACTAACGCCCATGTAAGATCAGTCACACCCCTCATGAAGTTGCTATGCATACATGTTGTATGCGAATGTGCTTGTGTGTGTGTAAATAGACGTATGTACATTATCTATGCCCCCACCACTGAATCGGTTACAACTCACCATCACCATGACAGATAGTTGAGACGCTTATACTCACACACATGTATTTATTCTCTCTAGACTCATATCATGGACAGAGAGATATATCTTTGTACTGTCGTGATCTCGCACTGTGTGTGTTCACGCCTCACCATCTAAACTATCTCAACACTCTCTCTTTATCGATGCCACCAGACTAAGCACTCGTCTATCCAAGAAGTAGTAGTCTATTCACTATGAGTATAGTACATCTGTCCTATGCCTCAGTTCTCGTGTGCACGAGTGAAGATGATTGTGTCGTTGAGCTGATTTCATACATGTGAATGACTCTACAACATCCAGTGATATGCATTACAGTGATGCATGTACTTTAAGTATAATGTAGTTCCACTGAGAGCTCCTTAGAGAGTGAGCAGCGCACACTTTCACGCGTGTATCTACGAAAGTAAGATAACCTGTGGATGAATGTGACACACATTTGTATCTCTCAAGTACCATCTATCTCTACCATACCTTAGTCGTGTATCCATGTACCATTCAGACTACCACTTGTCACTGCCATTGCCCTCCGCTCATCGCTCCTATAAAAACATAGATAAATCTAGTTCTGTAATCATAACCTTATAGACCTAATCCGTGTGACTGCCCAGAACTGCATAATCGCCAGTTGTCAGACGTGAATAAGTGATCCTCCTATCAGTGTCTCATAGAATATACACACGTTGAGACTACTTCTCATCTATGTTGTCACCATCGTCATCATCACACTTAGATTTGTCTATAATTATAAAATTGATGTCGAAGTATGTACCCCACCGACTAGTAATTCTAGAAATTAGAGAACATCGCTCAGCAGTCTCCTTAACCTTGTCTATGTGTATATGTATGTAGTATCTACATATATTGTTCCTCCCTGTGTCACCTCTCTGATGATAAACAGTCAATAATATGTAACTCCTCTACCTATAATAGGCTCCATACGTTGTACGTCCAAACCTGTGTCCAATGTGTGTCTCCATATAACTACAACCTGTGATTCCTCTGTAAGTGCATATATACTCAAAGCATGTGACCTCGTCATGTCCTAGTTATATATTATCACCTCTCCAATATCCACTTTAACTCACTCAAGAGAGACACTGTGTCACTTCACCGCACCTAAATCCCCCCCAAAAAAAACACTACCCATGATAGAAAAACTAACTTCACATCTCGCGACATCGCTCTCTCTCAGCTAAACTTACTCCTCTAATTTACACCCCAATCAACCATTTACTCATCCTAAACTTATCAACTTTTTACTATAACACCTTTCTTCTTCACAATTAACATATAACTCCCCTCTATCGCTTCCTCTCTATTCCCACACCCTCACCTATCACTCCTCTCCTCTCATCTACTCTCTCTGGTAATCCAAGAACGTGTCGTCACACATGAGAACTCTCAGAGATCACTATCTATTCACTCCATTACAGCTAGCGAGTTATAAGGATCTGATCCCGCACCTAGTGAGTACCTCTGTTATAACTCTTGCGGTCCTATCCGAACACGTCTATGACTGCAGATATAAGTGTTGTGCCACTCTTCTACACTCTATGCGATGCTCATTCACTATCTTGACTATGATAGACGTTAAACCGCTAAGTGTCTCTTGAGAGTTATACGAGCTTGAACCATGTGTGCATTCTCATGGATGAGAGAGAGGTGTTTCTTACATGAGAGACATGTGGTAGATGTTGCTCTGTGTGCATACGAGTCAGTCCTTCTCACACATAGTGTGGCTGAGCATCCTAGATGAGCGGCCGACTTATACTGTGTCATCTCTTGGTGTGTTTCCTAGTAGGAGTCATCGGAGTTGGATAAACACGCAGTCCCTAACTCCTTCGCTGGCTAGAGGATCCAGAGAACGTGCGACGCGTTCTGCACGCGACACCGCTGTTTGTGTTGAGCGTCTCACATATGTGCGCGCCGCGGCTGAGGCGCGCGGAGCAGTGCATATTAGTCTCTCAAGAGCGGTGGTCGGAGAGAGGTCAGAGATCTAGTGTAGTGAGGGAGGAGTGGGGGAATGTGGGGCGGCTCGCCCAGATCTTGTTATCTACGAGAGTACTCTGATCGTAGTGCGGCGAGCACATATATGTCGTGAGAGAGTCGGTTGTCTCTGTTGTTTTCTGGTGTGTGTTGAGGGGTAGAGCATGCAATGTCTCCTGGCGACGTACGTAAAACGCGGGGCAGGGTTGATATGATGTCAGCGCGCTATCTCGACTGAGTCTATGTTGGCGCACTCGCCTCCCCTGGATCTCGGCTGTGTCTCTAGGAAGAAATATACCCCTCTTCTGTTCAGAGTACGGTAGTCAACCCTTAAAAACAATTGTGACCATATAGGCTCTGTTTACAACGCACTATGAGATAGATCTGGACTACATTTTCTTCCACGAATTATCTGTGAAAACCGCATGTTCCCCGCAAGGGATAGCAGTGCCTTTTCTTTTTAGGGGTGTTTCTAAAGCGTAACCCATTGCGATGATATTAAGTCTGGTAGCTTGGCCCCTCAATATGTCCTCTGTCCATTCTCATCCACACGGAAATTGCCGGTGTAGCCGCCTTTCTATTTTTTCCCATATGCCCAATTCCGACATTTTTTTGCCTCTATAGAAAGGCACGTAGTGGATTTCACCAGACCTGTCTCTCCGATTCCCGTTTGAGCAGCTATGTTTATTAACATGCCCTCCTAGGCACATAGTGTCGTTATTAGTTTACAAAGCGCTAGATCTGCTACTGTCGCATTAACGTAGGACACTCCCTTGTCTGATTTGTAAAGTTTGGGAGCGGATATGGGCGAAAAGTTTCTTTCGCAAGATCTGTGGCGCAGTGTGCTTGTACCCTTTACACATAGTGCAGTCATGGCGCCTCTAAAGCACGAGACCGAGCCTTCAAAGTTCTTTCTCGCGGTGTTATAGTGTTCCTTTGTGATTTCACCAATGTTCTCCGGTCAGTATCCGGATCATTGCTGGAGCAATGTGGGAGAGGAAGAGAAGGGGACTATGTGCACTTGTATGGTTGGGACTGCCGGCCTTACTAAGGGTTTCTGGGACGATGTCTTATGGCATTAGTAGGAGATTAACTGGGTTCGAGTTTCCCGAGGAAGTAACCTGAGGCAGCTCTTCTTTGTTATGTCCGTTATATGACGATGATCCACTTACTCAAATGCTCATTGTTGCGCGCATCTGCTTCAGGCCGCCTCAAGACGGTCAATCCCAGACACTGGAGATCCCCTGACCCCCACCATTGCGGGTGGGATGGTCGGAGGTAACCTAACCATTTGCCATATGGAGGAACTCCTGGCGCCTCTGGACAGATAAGTACAGGAAATGGCTGAAAACCATGGGCGCCTTGGCTGTCTCTGTTCCAGTCCTCTCCTGTATTTGGCACTGCTGAGTTAACTGGCCTAGAGGTAGTAGCCAATTTGGTACCTTGCTGCTCTGTCTCTGAGCGGCTCCTTAGGGCGACCCATGTGTTTGGTCACATGGACTCTCTGCACCACTTGAATAATTCGTACCCTCAATATTCCTTTCCCTTCTTTTCTTTCCCTTTTCTTTGGTATTGTTTCCATTATTTTGTGATATAACTTTGATCTTATTTGAGTTTTGAATGGGGTTCCCTTGTTGACACCCCTTAAGATGTACTGGCTGACATATGTTTACCTTTCATTCTTCGCATACTCTATTTCTGATTAAATACGATGTTTTTTTCTATTTACGTGCTCCATATGTGTTTGATGTAATCTAGAATGTCTAGTTCGGATGTTAAGGTTATGACAGACTTTTAGTGCTTTTTACAAATTGATGTGTTGTTATACTATGCTTACTGCTGCTATGTGTCATTTTTTATAGTTGAGACTTGTCTACGCGTGTCCGCCTTGTTCTTCGAATGCAGTATTATTTTGAGTATTTTTCAAATAAAGTGTTTTGAATCATAAAAAACACATATCTAGAGGGAATATCCTGCTTAAGTCACATAATATGTATAGCAATGGAAATAAATGGAATCATTGTGTCCTGGCGGATGGCATATAACGGGGGAATTTTTAATAATGGCATAAAATGTCATACTTAACATTCAACCCTTGCGGTTGTCGGGTTCGTAGTGTGAATATCCACTTGGCCTCGCAGTTAAGTAATTTCTATCGTATATTACCTCCTCTAGTGTTTAGTGTAACCCTTTCAACCCCGATGCAGCGGAAGGATTGTAAGTCACCTGCGTGTTTTTCTATGAAGTGTTTTGACACTGCGGACATAGGTAAAGTTAAGGCTCACTGGTTTTCTGAGTTAGGATTCGGAATGTGACGTCTAATTCTTGTTTTGAATGCGGTAGATGTGCATCCAACATATTGTACGCAACAAGTTATGCATGAGATCAGATATATCACGTTTTTGGTGTTGCAATTTATGTATTGTCGTATTTTGTAACATTTGTTGGTAACATAAGAAGTAAATGTATCCTTGACATCCATAAAATTGCAAGTTACACAGTGTGTCCACAGCAGGAAAGAACCTGAGGTTGTTAGCCATGTTCTATGTAATCAGTTTTCTGTACTCGGGAATAAGCTGGGAGAGACAATAGAGCTTATACTGGGGGCTTTTCTAGAAATGAACCGGACTCCTTTTTCCATAATATTTGCCAGGTTAGGGTGTGTATATAGAATAAGGAGATATTTTAGATCTTTCTAAAGTTTTGTCCGAATATCCTCTTTGTTTCATTTTCTTTAAGATAACTTGCTGATGTATGTCAAAGTCTCTTTGAGAACTACAATTTCTTTTGGTACGAATTAATTCCCCTGTTGGAATATTGTCAATGACATGGTGTGGGTGGCAAGATGTGGCATGTAATACTGAATTTTGTGAGGATGGCTTAGAAAAAGGAGTGACCGCAATTTGCCTCTCCGGTGTCCCTACCAGCGTGACATCTAAAAAATTAATAGCAGTATGGTGGAATTGGTGTGTGAATTTTAGATTCATCGGGTTGTCATTTATGTAATCCAATAATTGTGCAATGTCATCAGAGGGGCCCTTCCATATCAGGAGCAGGTTGTCTATGTAACGACCATACCACCTGATATGGGAGGCAAAAGGGTTGCGGTCAGTGAACAAAAATTCTTCCTCCCACATGTTCATATATATATTTGCGAGAGAGGGCGAAAATTTCGCCCCCCATAGATGCTCCGCATAATTGGAGAAAGTATTGTTGGTCAAAGGAGAAAAAATTGTGTTAATAGGAACTCGGTAGCCAGAATTAAAAATTTGCATAGATTAGGTTCATATCCACTAAATCTATCCAAAAAGATTGTCAAATTGGTTAGTGCTAAATTATGTGGGATGGAAGGGTATAAGCCAATAACATCACATTTAAGCCATACAAACTCTTTTTTTCCATGTAACCAACTCCAATTGTCCTACTACCTGTTTGGTATCCTTACTTGCCCCTACAGAATTTGTCATTCCAGCAACACCCAAGCTTTGGTGTGTCCTGTCAGTTCCCCGAGCAGCGACATCAAATCTGTTGATGTGATCATGTAGCCTGTCACTGGCCTCAGCAGTTATATGTCGTATATGCAAACAAAGATTGCTGAGGCCAGTGACTGGCTGCAAGGTTATGTGGGCAATGTGATTGACGTCACTGCTAGAGGACCAGCAAGAAAGACTTGACATAGACTGGTGCTGCGGCAGGACTCAAACACCGGCGGCTGTAGAGGTGAATACAGGTTATTTTTTATTTTACATCAGTCCTGGCCTGTACAGGGGTTTACGAAAATCTTGGACAAACCCCTTCAATCAATTTCTGATATGTAGCGAGTGTCATGGAAAAGTGTGTTTAGTGTTTACCGATTGAGCTCTTTCTAATAAATGTACATGTCCTCCTGCAGTTTTCACTAGGGCCTCTAGGCCTAATAATAGTCTGACTGTAGATAAAACTTTCAGCAGTCTCCTCATTATCAACATGGGCAGGGTTACATTGATAGGTGATACTAATGTGTATAGATAACACAGGATCCACCATTTACAATAGGAGATAGTAACAGCTCACCTTGCCCACCCCCCCGCCCACCCCCCCCCCAGTGACGACTTCACAGATCATTTCTTATCATCTATCCTATACAAGTAAATGTGTCTGCTCTGTTCCTATGAAAGTTGAGTTATAAGCATCTCTCTAAAAGCTGTTAAAAGCAGTTCAGGTAAGAAAACTGCCCCAATAATTATATACAGAAAACAGGAAAAAGATCTTCAGTCAGAAAATAAAAACCACGAAGTGTCTCGGTATTCAATGTTTGCAGTTGTAGTAAAAAACAGAATAAATGGATGATGGAGTCTTTTCAAGCCAACATCTTGCTGGCCTTGCCGTAAGTCCATTCGAGTTCACTGTATACAGCTGGTTAACAGATTCCAAGCATGAAGTGTCCATAACACATTGTTTCCATGGATTGTTTTAAGGACTACCATTCAGTGTGTTCCCGAAGTTCTCCTGCAGTGACAGTTAAGGCAGAAGTTTTCAAAAAGTCTGCACTAAATAGGATTATTATTGTCAGAAAGTTGATCTGCTGTATTGAATTTTTTTCATTTGTGTTGTAGTAAAAAAAAAAAAAATGCTTTCATAGTGTCATTTTAAGCCCAGACTAGGGCACAGATCATGGTAGAGATCACTCAAGGTTTTGTTCATTTTCCTTGTGGCACGGTCATTCAAGACAACAAACTTTACAATCCACACATGAGCAAGTTGCTAAAAAAAAAACATCTGAAATCAATGCATTCCAAGAGCTGTAACTTTTTTTTTTTTTTTTTTTTTTTTTTATCTTCCCATAGATAAAGTTGAATGGTGGCTTGCTTTTTATTGCCACTATTTTGGGAGAGTTTTTGCAGAACAGGTTTTTCTTTTTTACACTTTTTTTGGGGAACTACATAGGTAGGATCACACAGCGATTTTTCAGCACAAACTGTGTCAGTGCCAAAAAGGTGCCATTTCCTTGTCGGAAATTCTGCACTTGCAAGTACAGAAATCCGATGTGGAAGCAATGCTGTCTGAAGCAGATTTTCTGCCTCCTATACTTTAGTATTGTCAGTGTATCAAATGCCTCAAAGAATTAACATGTCAATTATTTATCGGCGCGTAAAGCATACACCAAAAATACTAGAGTAAAATCAATGTTATCTGAGCAACAATGTTTTTACTTAGCAGTCAATGAGATGCATTCTACAGTCGGTCTACAGTTGTTTTATTACCCTTTTTTGGGGGCAGATTAGGCATTTAATTTGCCCCCCTAAAAAGCATCAAAACCTATTGTAAACTGACAGTAAAACGACTTCCATTAATCGGTTTGTAAAATCAGCGTTTTCAATCAGATGACGCTGATTTTCCTCAAGTATTTTCACCGTGTACTGTAGGCGCCAACAAAGAATTGACATGTCACTTATTTGATGCATTTCACATGCCAACAATACTAAAGAATAGAATTCAGAAAATCGATCTTGGACAGTCAACGTTATTGCACTCACGGAATTTCCGACGAGGAGCAACAACAAAAAAGAGACGTCATGAGATCTCATCCTAAAATTGGTGGCTTGACTTTTTTTCAACACTGTTCCAGGCTACTGCAGCAGGGTGGCAGTTGTATATTACAGCCAGCTCCCGCCACTGTTGCCGCAGGCTGTCCACAGGATGTACGCCAAAACGTATTGTTGTTTTTTTTTAATTAGAACGTCACAGGTAGGACAGAATAGTCTTATGTACTGCATCTGCAACGGTTGCAAAGCATGGCAACCCATATAGAGTCAAATTATACAGTTCTATTATTTTTGATAGTGTGTATTAAGCTCCTAGACAATTGCTGTAAAAGGCAAAAGTCACAAGAGGGGCAACTTGGCAGACATCCCCTACAGGAGCCTTTAGAAGGTGATGTCCGATAGTACAGCAATTACCCTTTAGAGTGTGAAAACCTATTAACATTTCTCACTTCAAAAGACTTTATCAAGAAGGAATTGAATTGCTTTATTCTGTGCTTTTTTCTGTTTTCCTCTTTATGATATAGATATGTGTTGCTACTTCTGATCAATATAGTATATGAAATGCTTAGCCATAGCTAAATGTATGTAACATTTATACTTTGTTGACTCTTTAGGTTTTAAAGCGACAGGGTTATGATGCTGCATGCGATATTTGGAGCCTGGGTGTTCTTCTCTATACTATGCTTACTGGGTAAGTTTATGTGTGTGTGTATATGTGATATATACTTATATATATATAAGATATTATATAATATATATAATATATATATATAAATAATATATAATATATATTATATAATGTATGTATGTATAATTTGTGTGTGTGTATATGTGTTATATTCATCCAGATGCAGTAGTATATGTATAAGCTTTGGGAAATGAGGGATCTACTGTTCTTCTCCTTGTATATTTTTTTTCTGGTGAAACTTGAATGGATTCTGTGTATCAATTTACAGATATACACCATTTGCAAATGGACCTGACGATACTCCTGAAGAAATATTAGCAAGAATAGGTAGCGGAAAGTTCTCATTAAGTGGCGGTTACTGGACCTCGGTTCCGGATATTGCTACGGTCGGTTGTCTGTTCTTCCCTCTTTAAACATCATTTTGTATTGCTTAGTAAACATATTTCTCTTTTTCTTCCTGAGGTCTCACTCCCCTCTACCTCCCCCCAAAAAATACAGTTATGGGTCAAAAACACCCATTCTTCTCCAACACCACAATAGGACTGTCCGATAAAGTATGTCCTCTACATTTTTTAATACGTTAGAAATTTGCTACTAGTAGTGCACATATTAGCAGCAGGAAAGATCTAAAAGAGCAGAGAAAAAGAGATTCCTGTAAATTCCATACAATACATAGACTGTTTCACTACAGTCTTATGTTTGCATCCGTTCTCCAGGAAGCCACAAGATATCTGAACTTTTCTTTAGATCTACATGATTTCCTACCTTTATTCATTCTTGCATCTCTCAGGCTAGTTTGAAAATTACAGTCCATGTTGTTCAATTCCAGGGTAACCTATTTTATATTAAAGACAAATGTAGCTTAGGGTATGTTCACACGCTGTAATTCTGGCGCGTACAGTACGCGGCGCAGTACGCCGGGTGTTTTGGGAGTCGCGCTGATCAGCACGGGGGGGGGGGGGCCGACAGCCAGCCGGCCCCATTGTCATGCGTTACTTACGGCGCGTGATCGCCTCAAATAATTGACATGTCACTTATCACCTCGCACGTACAATACGATCATATTGTACACGCGGGGGACGAGGCGTACTCCATAGTTCTCTATGAGAGCTATGGATTACTATAATTGCGGCACGCATCTCGCTGTGTATTAAGCGCTAATACTAATGCGCGTTGCAATTACGCCGTTTGAACATACCCTTATAAAACCATGTAGCATCCCTCACTGAAGTGGAAGTTGAAAATTTCACAAGTCTTTTATATTCCAATAGAAATGGATGCTAATGTGAAAAAATTGACTTTTCTTGTATATGTATAAAAATAAACCATTAACTGAAAGAGTGGTGTATGCTGTTTTAGGATTTGGTGTCAAAAATGCTTCATGTGGATCCACATCAAAGATTAACAGCAGCCCAGGTACTAAAGCATCCCTGGATAGTGCACTCTGACCAGCTGCCTCAGTTCCAGCTCAACCGCCAGGATGCTCCTCATCTAGTAAAGGTAAGGGAGGCCGTGCATGTATAACGGAGGATGGATAGGTGTCTTAGATCATCAGACCTGAAGAGCAGAGTTAATAGAGGGGTTCCCATTCAAGAGCTTCAACAATTAGCTAATGCAGCTATAAAGAGCACCTTCCTCTTTCTGGTTCTAGAGAAGCCTGGTAGCCTCCAGTGAAAAATCTTTAAGTAATTCCCCCCCCCCCCCCTCCTCTCCACAAAAACAAAAAAAACTATGTTCGGTTTCAGTTCCAAGAAAAAGTACTTGTCTAGGAGCATACAAGCTGTCTGTAATTAGCATATGAGCTCCATGTATTCAGACTTCTGCTAATTAGATAAACAGTCTCCTTCTCTGAGGTCCAGAGAAGCTTGAGAGCTAAAGTAAACAGTAGTAATTAGTGTTTTGTCTGAAAGATCAGATAACACACAAGCTCTCAGGATGCCAGTGATGACACTATCAGATGTGCAGGGAGAAAAAACAAACAGGTTGGTCACTAGAAAAACCAGAAAGCCCTCAGAAGGTGATAAAATCATTTGTAGCTTCTCAACAAAAAAAAAATGAACAAAGCAATATATATGGAAAACGTCTTTATTTAGTGTTCCTTACATGTTGAAAGATAATCTTTGTAGTGATACAACTCCTTTAATGCCACCACCACCCATACTCGGTACAATAAATGCTGCCAGCCCCACCAATGCAGCTTGCAACCTTATTGTTGCCATACACAATGCAATTAAAATATTATTAATCCAATAATTGTCTAACTACTGAGACCACCATGACTGAGGTCCATTTCCATTTTCTGCCAATACCATTTGGGGACACAGCACCTTGGGTATAGGCCCTTGCCGTAGGAGGCTGACACTGGGCGCACCAAAAGCGTTGGACTATATCCCTCCTACTGACGCCAGGCTAATCCATTTTCAGTCCAGTGTCCATAGGAGGCAGACGCTGCTCCGCAGCTCTGCGGAGTTTTATTTTTTGTTTCTTTGTAAGAGGTGATTGAGCGCCTGGCTCGCGCCAGTTGGAAGGAGATTGAGCGTCTGGCTCGCGCCTATTAGGGGGGTCGTCAGCGCGTATTTTCACCGTGACATTATCCCACCTGAGGGCATCAGGAAACCAGTCAGTTCTTTAGCTGGCTGATCTTGCTTTTCACCGCTCACCCATCCCCACATGCTGCCTCCGTGGCCTCTGACGAAAAAGTGATGCCACGACGCCCGAAGACGGATTGGTAAGTACCCCGACTTCCTCCGTTTGGGGGTAAGTGGGGAGTTTCCGTTTCTTTTTGGAGTTGGAGGGCCTCAGGAATTCCATTTTTCCTGCGGCCCTCCAGTGGTGTTTTTTTCCCAAGTCTCAGGGGGCCTTGCAGGGGAGGGAGCACGCTCCCCCTTGGGCCGCATGCTGGCACTAGGCAGCAGGGCATGATTGGCTTGCTGTACCGGTTTTTGGGCAACCATGTGGTGCCGCGGCATTTCCGTCTGGGTATGGCACAGTCTCCTGGGGTGGTAGGATGGTTACCCCCAGGGTTTGTGGGCTCTGCAGCTTTCCGGGGCCACGGCTGTGATTTCAAATTTAGTCCCCGACTTGACTTTCACGCAGTTTCATTCTCGCACTCTGCAGTGGGCAATCCTGTCTCATTGGGTTGGTTCCTCAAGGTCCTTGGACACCGTGATTTGCCTGCCACTCCAGGTCCGAGCCAACCTTGCCTGATGGCTACTCTCCCCTGTGTTACATCAAGGGAGGTCGTTTCTGTCCCCGCAATGGCTGATCATCACCACAGACGCCAGTGCATCGGGGTAGGGTGCCCTCTTTGGCACCCGTAAGACTCTGGGTCTATGGTCCCTCAAGGAATCCAGTCTTCAGATCAGTGTCCTGGAACTCCTAGACATTTTCCTGGCGCTTTCATATTGGACCCTGTAAGCGGGTGATTGATTTGGCGAGCAAGAAATTAATTACAACTAGGCAGAATGTATATAAAAAATGAAAGGTTTATTACATGAAATAGAATAAAGAAAGAATGATACTTAGCTGGCAGTTACAGATGTTACCAATGCATAGGTTCTCGCACACACAGTGAAACGGGGGAGCCCCTTCGGTACTGAATGTACCCCCGAATCTCATGATGACACAGAAAGGGGGGGGGGGTTTTGCTGGCGCATGGGATTGCCCCAGCCGAACCTCAAACTCTCACGGGTTCTCCTGACTTTTTATGCTAGTCAGACCAGTCTCCCATAACGTGCAGAATGCCCAAACTTGGTATCTCTTATGCAGAGTTGTTTAGTCCGCATTACATCAGACTTCCCAACTACCTGGCTCTCCATATCTAGTGTGTGGTATAATAATAACTGGAGCATTATAAAATAGTATCAGCTATGATCTGTATGGGTTCGGAGCAGTCAGGGAGGGGTCACCAAGGTCAAACACTGTGAGCAGAAATAGACCCCTTACTGACAGGACAGCTGTCCTTACACACAGCAAAATACAGGGGATTATACTGGATACACTCTATTTAATATATATCATAATGAGACAATAAGATATATATATGTCTATATCCCATCCTATAAGACACACACTGTATACCGTAATATACACCCTATTACAGACCCCTCTCATTCCGGGTCACCCAATTCGGATTCAGTCCGACAACACCAAGACAGTGGCCTATTTGAATCATCAGGATGGCACCAGGAGCCAGGCAGCTTTTCTGGGCAGAGTGGTCGGTACCGACCTTGTCAGCGATTTTCATTCCAGGGATGGAAAACTGGTTGGCCGATCATCTCAGTCGGATAACGGTCAATTCTGGGGAGTGAGCTTTTCTACCAGAGGCTTTTCACCTTCTTTGTCAGAAGTGGGGCATGCCAGACGTCGATCTGTTTGAGTCTCGTCTCAATTATCAACTCCCGACCTATGTATCCAGGGCCAGGGATCCCCTGGCTCTCGCAGTAAATGCGCTGGTCCTACCATGGAGTCAGTTTGCTCTGATCTATCTCCTTCCACCCTGGCCTCTTCTTTCTCGAGTGCTCAAAAGCCCCAGATTGGCCCTGCAGGTCCTGGTACGCAGATCTCGTTGCCCTATTGGCAGACACTCCTTGGCCACTTCTTTCATGGCCAGACCTCCGTTCACAGGGTCTGCTGTTCCACCCCACTTTACCGCGGCTGCTGGTTGATGGTGTGGCTGTTGAAACTGCGATATTAAAATCTCAGGGTTTATTGGATTCTGTTATCCGGACCATGATTCAAGCGCGCAAGCCTCAATCCGCTCGGACTTATTACCGTACCTGGAAGGCATTTTTTGCCAGGGCTGAAACCCAGGAATTTTGTCCCTTGGTATGCTCTTCTCCAAGAGTGCTGTCTTTTCTGCAGTCAGGCCTGGAGCTTGGGCTCGGCCTTTCCTCTCTGAGGTCAGATTTCTGCTTTCTTGATTATGTTTCAGCGCAAGCGGGCCTGCTGTTCACAGGTTAAAACCTTTTTGCAGGGGGTCATGCATTCCGTCCCACCGAGTTCGTAGGCCTATTGAACCTTGGGATTTAAATTTGAAGGCCATGCAGTCTTCACCCTTTGAGCCACTATAGGAAGTTTCCCTACATTTACTTTCATGGAAAGTGGCCTTCCTGGTGGCCATCACTTCCATCCGCTGAGTGTCTGAACTGGCGGCTTTATTGTGTAAATCCCCATTCCTGGTACTGCATAAGGACAAGGTTGTCCTACACCCTGTTTCTTCATTTCTCCCTAAGGTTGTTTCATATCAATATCATGCAGGAGCCTTGCGGCCTCTAAGGCCACCATTGCCAACTGGTGCCGGTCTGCAATTTCGGAAGCCTATCGGTCTAGGAGGGAACCCCGTTTCAGGTCACTGCTCATTCCACACAAGCATTTGGTGCCTCCTGGGCGGTTCGGCATAAAGATTCAGCTATATCCTTTTGCAAAGCTGCCACCTGGGCTTTGGTCCATACTTTTGCTAAGTTTTACCAAATCCATACCTTGGCCTCGGCTGACGCAAGCCTTGGCCGTAAGGAACTTCAGGCAGCAGTGGTATGCCAAGGGCTGCCAATGCTGGTGAATTTATTAGCTGTAGCTTTTTTTTTTTTTTTTGTCTCCCAACCTCTGGGACTACTCTTGGACATCCCGGGGTGCTGTTTCCTTCAATGATATTGGCGAAAAAATTTGGATTTCTGTACTTACCGTAAAATCCTTTTTTTGTCTGATTCATTGGGGGACACAGGTCCCTCCCTCAGGTTTTCTTCATGGAATTGGACAATGGGTTATCCTATCGGCCACGGTTTTTGTACCAACTGTTTAGCCTGGCATCAGCAGGAGGGAAATACTCAATCAGGGTGGGCCCAACACGTTTGGTCCGCCTAGTGTCGGCCTCCTAGGGCAAGAGCCTATACCCAAGGTGCTGTCCGCCCCAATGAATCGGACAAGATAAGGATTTTACGGTAAGTACAAAAATCCGAGTTTACTTAGTCATTCCTACGTTCAGTGATGATGCCCGACACTATTGATTTTTCTTTTCCTGCTAAAGATCTGGCACTGAATCGCCTTCAGACTGTAGCTGGTCCTGACATGACAGCTTAAAGGGAATCTGTCACATAGATTATGCCCCCAATGCTGAGGACAGCACAAGCTAGTGACAGACATGCTGTTTCCAGCACTGTGTCCCTTATTATTAAGATGCTGTCATTTTAGAGCATTTAATGTTCAAATCTTATTCATGAGCAGGTGTTAGCCCCGCCCAACGGATGCTTTTCATGACTCTTTTCTGGCTGAAACTGCAGATTTGAGCATTAAATCTATAGCTTACAGAATAAGGGACACGGCGCCGGAAACAGCATGTCTGTCACTAGCTTGTACTGTCCTCAGCAAGGGTGGGATAAACTATGTGACCATTGTTTTTTTTTTTGTTTTTTTCATTTTTTTTTTAAAGCACTGGACCGTTTGGTTACCATGGTACTGATAATGCATTGTAAAAGTAATAGACCAATATAGATATATTCAAATAGATATATACACACTGTGTGCGTGCGTTGTGTGTGTGTTAATGTTATATAATATATATAATTATATATATATATATATATAATATATATATATATATATATATAATGCATATACATACATACATACATCAACATACTACATCATACATACAATAATCTACAAGCAGACATACGTATGTATGTACAGTTGAAACCAGAAGTTTACATTCGCTATATAAAAAGACACATATGCATGTTTTTCTCACTATCTGACATGAAATCAGAATAAACCTCACCCGTGTTAGGTCAATTAGGAACCAAAATTATTTCTATTTGCCAAACGCCAGAATGAGAGAGAGAGAGAGAATTTTTAAGGCATATTTTATTACTTTCTGCAAAGTCAAAAGCTGAAAAGGCAAGTGCAAGCAATGCGACCTACAAACATGGCTCAAACAAACTTTCTCAATAGATGTTCCAGCTGACAACGCCCAAAGCATAAATTAATTTCAAACTTTTATTCATTCCATTTTAAAAATGCTCAATACATCAGAGCGTAGAGGCTGCTGCACAAGGACTAAGACTTTGATAAGTCGAAACGCGTTGTGCATTTTTTTTCTGCATGGAAACTATACTGTAGCCTCTACGCTCTGATGTATTGAGCATTTTTTAAATGGAATGAATAAAAGTCTGAAAATTTTATCAAGCACAAAGGCCATCTACTGAATTTATGCTTTGGGTGTTATCAGCTGGAACATCTATTGAGAAAGTTTGTTTGAACCTTTTCCCCATGAGGAGTTGTTTGGGGAGTTCCAAGCTCTGCCAGTAATCAGAGTGCGCAAGAAGCCATATGAAGATATGTAAGTGAGCTGACGTTTATAATATTTTACAAACATGGCTCAGTTACACCAGTTCTGTCAGGAGGAATGGGCCAAAATTCCTACCAGCTATTATGAGAAGCTCGTGGAAGGGTATCCCAAACGTTTGACTCAAGTCATACAGTTTAAGGGCAATGCTACCAAATACTAATGAAATGTATGTAAACTTTTGACTTTGCAGAAAGCAATAAAAATGCCTTAAAAAATTCTCTCATTATTCTGACATTTGCAAATCTGCATAATTTTGGTAATCCTAACTGACCTAAAACGGGTAAGACTTATTCTGATTTCATGTCAGATAGTGACAAAATATGCATATGTGTCTCTTTGTATAGTGTATGCAAACTTCTGGTTTCAACTGTACATACACACACTGTATTTAAATATATTGCTTTTACAATACATTATTTACATTATCTATTCCCAAACTTAAATGTGCTTTAAGCTGTTACATTAGGACCTGAAACAGTCTGGAGGTGATAAATGCAGATCTTTGTGTTCTGGAGATCTGCCGACGTCCAGCACTGGGGAGAGAATAAAGGTGCATTCACACAGCAAAGACAAAATACCGGTCGGATTAATGGGTCTTTTTTTGGCATGTAGGTCTGCAGTTTGCGGATTCAAGCCGTCCCCCTTCGCACCCACATGTTCATATTCTGCACAAAAACCGGGCAGACGAATGAACACGTTCTAAGTTATTAGGAACGCTGTCAGTGTCAAAAACATCTGGAGGAAAATCCGTGCAGTGTGGACTGCTGCACCGATTTTCTATTTAAATCAATGTAAAACATTGACAGTCGGTTTACAGACTGCTTTAAAATCTGAAAACCCATACCGTGTGGAGAAGCCCTAAGAGGACTACTGCACCAAATCACTGGAGTGAGAGTAAGCAGCTACACTGTATCAGTGCAGTAGAGAGAGATTTAATAGTAAATAGGAAGAGGCCCCAACTGTGCGATCATCTTTGTACACGGGACAAAATATACGGCAGTGCAGATTCTTAGAGAGAGTCATATTACTCTACTGCTGCACTGTATAGGCGTATTATGTTCGGTGACGTCCATGGTTAAATACTATGGTAATTATTATTAATGGACACTGCTGGAAAATTCTATCAGATCTTAATGGTCCTCTTCAAACTTTTGTTGTTTTAGAGAACAGGTTATTTCTAATCTTTCTGAAATTGTAGAAATTACCAGTAGTTTCCAGTCTCTACTGTTGCCTGTGTCCTGATCATTGCTATGCATGGTTTTATTGCACTGCAGCCCTGTGATCAGGTTTTTTCCTATCGAGCATGCAATCTCTATAACATGCAAGCAGGGTAAATTTCACGCTAGCCATGAATGTACACATAATTTAGCCTAGATTTCTAAGTGTATTGATCTGTTTTTCATCATTTACAAGCAATATTATTATTATTATCATTTATTTTGGAGCACCCTTGATTCCAGGGCGCTGTACATTTCAGGCGGGTACATTAATAACATTGGTCAAACAATTACAAAGTGACAGTAAGTGACTACCAACTGGTACAGAGGGAGAGAGGTCCCTGCCCATGAGGGCTTACAAAAATTCATGCTTAGCCTTCACAAGTACATAACAGCAACACACTGTGATACATAAATATAGTAATTAATAATCTTTCCGATAGTGATCACTACATGCACAGACACCTTATAACTGACGTTGTCTTGTATTTCTAAATAGCCACAAGAGGAGACACAATCACATATCTTTATTTTATCTTAACAGACCAACAAGAACCACAGTACTACAGTGCATTGGTTCGGGTAAAACTTACCTTCTTCTTCATAGTATAGGAGGAGAGATCTTTCTAGAACAGATCACATGGAACAAGGACCATTGGAGAGATTTCCTACCTATACAGTGCCTGGTGAGGGTTAGTTTTAGGCTAGGTTCACACGAACGCTGGAGATTGTGTTCAGAACCGCCGTTGCAAGTTCCATCAGGAATGATGGAAAAGCAAGGACAGGGCGGTCGTCAAGAGCATGGGGTCCGTCATGTTAGCCTGTTAAAGGGGTTGTCTCGCTACATTGATTCATCTTACATCAGTCCTGTTTTCTTTGTTTAAATTTGAATTCAGTGGCGTGATTAATGGCTACCACAAGGCTGCAATAGAAACCAGGTCTGTAGCTATAGCAACCAGTGCTGGCAGCCTATCAGGAGAGATTAAACAGGTCTGTAACTATAGCGACCTGAGAACCTGATGCAGCCCATACAAGAGGGGATATCTAGGAATAGGTAGGACACTGTTACTGGACACATATTACAAAGTGACTTGTTTTTGCAAGATCTTTAACATAAAAAGCAATTGTTGTAGTGAGACAACCCCTTTAACAGACAACAGAGACCATCCTTAGGCTCATACCAGATAAACGAGTGCGGCTCCTTTTGTGGATCTGTATAGATTGATGTTGGTAGTGCATTGTTCAGTCTTCCATTGGAACAAGCACCATACATGTACTCACTCTTATGGAGCTCTGCTGCCTGTAAATTTCTACTATTCTTGTACCTTTACTGATAAATTCTTTGTTCAACCATAGGGAGCTATGGCCGCGACCTACTCTGCTTTGAACCTCAATCCATTGTCTCCAGTGCTGGAACCTGTTGGCCGTTCCACTCTCGCACAAAGAAGAGGTATAAAGAAGATAACCTCCACCGCCCTGTGAAAGTGAACTTGTCTGTCTACAGAGTGCTAGAACTGAAGATTCACAGCACAAAACCAAGCCAACAGAGATAGCACATATCAAAAAGAGACAGTCCGGCAGGCCCCTGCTTTCTGCTGGCTCACCATCGATGCTGCTGCTTTTTGTCTGTTCTCTCTTTACATTGTTTGATGGCAACCCTTCTACCTTACTGACTCGAATGACCAGTCTGTAATATAAAGAAAAGTGAAAGACTGGCCCTCCAACATAGCGGAGCAATAAGACTTTCCTCCTCCCTAGCATGAAGAATACACTGAAACAATGGCAACCATTTTTTTTTTTTTTATAGGGAGAGTTTTTTAGTCACCCATCTTGGGGGGATGTAGATACTCTTTATTTTGAGCACTTATGTGATTACAAAGCTGGGTTCCTTAAATCCTTGTACTCCGTGCCATGCAAATATTTCAGTTTATTACATGGCCATTTTCTATGTTTCATTTGTTGCCTGTTTTCTGATTGTGCTCTGATTTACCTCTGTTATTTTTTTTTTCTATTCAGTTGTTCTTATGCCTTGAATTGGTTTGAAAATGTACGTTCTGAGACAGTGCATTGGTCTACTGGAGTGGCTGTGTGTACTCTGAATAGTGCAGTGACGTCACTGCTTCTGAATGTAACGTGATCCAACACTTACAGGAGGTTATGAGCCTGTTCCTCTAGAGAAATGGCAGTCAATGGTATTGATTGGTCTGCACGCTGTGAATGACCACAAATGATTACTGCAGCAGTACTTGATATATCATGTACAACCTATGTCTGTCATTATCCTGATAGGTTCATGCTTTACTGCCTTTTATATTGTACTATAGTTGTACATGTTGGGTTTTAATGTCATGAAGCTTTGGCACAAAATGGCCACTAAAATCTCCCTGCATTTATTCTAAAACTTAGTCCATCCATTGGCTCTCGTGCAAAAGTGCATAGATAACATTCAAATCAACCTAGCCTCAGTTGTGTAATCAGGGAAATAATCAAAGCTTCGTATGACAGGAGCTGGTTGAGTTCTTTTACATTATCTGTAGTATTTGTGATGTGAGTATTCCAGTACAGGCTGTTGTACAGGTGCCCTACATCTTCTGTATACATGAGTAATAATGCTATTATAATTCTCTGAGGGTGCCCTCAGCATTTCTTTCCCACTGGTAAAAGTAACCAAGAGAAAAATGTTCCATTACTGCACCTCGGCATAGTATGGTAAGTAAGCTTTCATTGATTTCTTCCCTCCTCCCCCTAAATAATGAAAATTGCTGATCTCACTAAGCCTTTAGAATGACTTCTAACTGAACTGTGGTCTGATCGTACAGCAGGGGAGCTGTCTGCAGATGATATACTGAGATGTAACCTAACTTATTTCAACAGCGTTTTTAAGCATGGCTGCTTAAACTGGATTAAATCAATTGCAGTGGTGAAGGATTTTTCTCCTATTACTTTCCGTGCTTTTTTTTTTTTTACCTTAGGGCATGTCCCCACGGCACAGGTTTGCGGACGGTTTTTCAGACTGTTTGTGGTTTTGCAGACCGTCTGAAAAACCGGCCGCAAACGAGCACAACGAGCTTCTATGGAAAACCCGTGCAGCAGTCCCCACTGCACAGGTTTTCCGCCCGGCGGTTTAAAAATGCTTGCACATTTTTCCGTCCGGTTTTCGGACGGAATCTGTGCATGTCAATGTGAAGGGGGAGGGCTTTTCTCCGCTAATCTTGGAGAAAAGCCGTCCCCCCCGCGGCCGTGGGGACGGCACACAAACCGGACAAATACCGGTCGGATAAACCGACTGATATTTGTCCATTGCCGTGTAAACGGGCCCTTATTTCCCTCCTTCAAATTTTGATCTATGATAACACTTATATCTATTTTCTATTTTTTTATCATTTTGGAACGTCCATCCTTTTCTCCTTATCACTGCAAAGCGAAAAGTCTTGAGGAGATAATTCATTATTAGACTGTGTTGTATAACGGATGAGTTTTCGCTCATGAAAATGATGTGCATTATGACTTAACTCCAACACAGAATAAAGGGACAGTGTACACAAAGGGATGTAATTATTTTGCAGTTACTGTATCTCTGGTGGGAGGGTCTGTGTAACTTTTTTTTAATACGAATCATAGAGAATATTTTTCTACAGTTATGTACAATCATTCTTTATATTAGACTTCGCATGGCATGTTAGTACAGTTATAATACTTGAAGTATAATTCTAAATTTCTCCCTTTTCGCCATCGTTCAATTTTTGGAAGATGCTTCTCAATGCTTCCATTGCAGTAAATTAGAATACAATATCATAGTACAATTAAAATGTAAGGTTTTCTCTCACCACTTTCCTGAAAATAAATTTAACTATTAACATGTATCCACTATGATCAATTCTTAATGGTAATCATTGCTTGTACATTTCTCTTAATCCGTTTTGTAATCTTCTAAAGAAAATGCAAACATTTATATAATAAACTTTAAAATACCTATATGAATGAGGCTGTGGTTTTTATGTATGCATGTGAAAAGAAAAAAAAAGGACCTTTTAAACAGTTTCTTTGGAAGAATTATTAAGGACCCTAATGGTTCAAAAACGCGTCAGCTGATCCACCTTGTCTGGGTTGAGCAGACATGTCATTTGTATGCACACATTTTTTCCCTGGCTATATGTTGGACAAGTTTTCAAAGAAGAAATAATATGGATCCAATATCTTAAATGCAGGATGGACAGAAGCACTGGTCAGCTTTATTTTCCAAAGTGGACATCTTTGGACAAAGATTGGTTACATTTTATATATGAGATAGTATTCTACAGAGAATAAAAACACCACCACCTGCTGCCTCTATAAAACAAAAAAGGAAATATATGATTCTCTCGAAAGTTAGTACCACGGACATGAGATCATTTTTTTAATTTGGGCCCCAACGATCTTGGGGACCACAGAGGTAAAGCATTGTATGTTTACATGCACCACATCCATAGACAAAGAACTGAATAACAGGTTGTAACTTAATGTGCAATACTCATGAGACACTGCTCTATAAGTCACTGCATGCAGAAGATGAGAAAGCTCGGAGTGCCAGCTGGTTGCCACCTCTGCAGCCTTTCTCAAAAGGACATACTGGATGAGAAGAACCCCTGTCAGTCAGCAGTTTTTCTCAAATTGCCACTCTCCTTGTCAGGGGCAGAATGAGAATTCATAGGGCCCCATAGCATTATGAGGTGGGCCCCCACCACCTACAGCTGAAGACAAGCCTCTGCTTCAGTGTCCCAAGCCTGCTAAAGCTACAAGCTGGCCTCCGTGAATGAGGAGAGGGTTGTACTTGCGCAGCTCTCCCCCATTCATATCTATGGGACTTCTGATTATAGCCGAGTACACTCACTCTGCTATGTTTGGAACTGCCATAGTAGAGAATGGGGAGAACTGTGCACGGGCAGCCCTCTACCCGTTCTGTTAGACCGGCTCATAGCTTCCACAGGGGACTTTGCCAATGACATTTATAGCCTCTGTTTGTGGTATCAGTTGGGATACCTGCAAATATTTATCCCGACGGATGTCATGCTTGGGCCATGAATGGTCCATAGTGATCTATAAGGGAAACGCAATCTGAATTGGACAATGCTCTATTTACTGAACATATATGCTTTATGTATTTGACCCAAAAGCATTGTAGACTGTTTTTGTGTATGGCACGTAAAGTATATAGGTTACAGAAATCGAGCAAGTGTAGTCCAAACCTCTTCATCACAGGAATCAAAGTATGAACCTCAGATTTCTGAAGGAGATGTGATAGCAGATTCTTACATGGATAGCTGTATGGTTGTTCAAATGGAAGCTATGGGCCCAGCTTAGGTGAGCCCGACCACCTCTTTTTTTTACCAACCTGTTAAAGGTCCAAACCAATTAGTTTAACGAGCCTCATTAATAGGGTAAAAGATTGTTATTGTAGCTTCCCATTAATTTGGGAATTTGTTCGATACAATGACAGTATTTGGAACTGCAAGTGGAAAGGAGAACATGCACGCAGCTCCCTGTAACATCCTACTTAACAACAACAGGACTTTGCAATGGAATTAAGCTGTTTCTAAAATATAACTTTATTTGATAATAAAAATTTATCGACGAATGACTTGGGCCATGAATGTCATATAAAGTGCACGATAAAACGCTAGAATGATGTATTATGAACATATACTTGCCTATTTACCAAAACTCTTAATCTTACCATGGTCCCTAGCAGCTAAATAATAGGCACCGCATCCAATTAAGTCCGAACCTGTACAGACAGAGCCATACTATGAAGCCCAATTTATAAGCTATTGATAGCGTCTTAACAAATAACTCAGTTATACAATGAAGTTCCCAACATGTTCATAATTACTTGTGGCGTCTCGGACTAAAATAGTCCCAATGAAATAAAAGCTCGGTTACTGTTTATCAGAGGCCTAAAGAAGTTAAGAAAGTTCTTAGGAGCATAGTGGATGATTTAAATGAATGGTCATTGAATGGGCCAAATTTGCTAGGTAGGTGACTAAGTAATATTATTTAAAGACCTTGTTAAAACTCTTATTCACGAACGGAATTTGTAGCCAATCCGGTCACAAATCCGCTGTGAATAAGGGGCGGGACGGGGGTGGGTCCGGAGCGCGCGGGGCGCGCTCCCCAGCCCATTAGGTACTTGCATTAATCCAGACGCGAACTTGTGCCATGTACGGTGCATGTCCTTTCTCCCCCTGCGGCGGATTAAGTACGAGCGGGTGAGGAGCAACGGAATCTGTTTCTATTTGAATTGAACTCAGTGGATTATAAGGGTCCGTCGGATTGTGGCCTATTCTGTCAGGGCAAATCCTACGCGCAGTACGGGGCCCAATCCGCTAGCAAGTAAGCCGTGTGAACGAGGCCTTAATAGGGACTGTGATATTGTTCCAATACCATATGCCTACCGTTTTATGTGCACTTTTGATTATATGTTTTGGGTCATTGTTTGCGCTATAGAGATTTTTTAATCTTATTGAAATAAATGTTATATTTTAGATACACTTTCTCCTAATTGTTGTTGAGCTATCATCTGAAAATGACCTGAAGCGTCTCTCTAAATGCTATTAAAATCATAGCTGCTCTCATAATCGTATACAGACAACAAAGTTTAAAAATTTACAGTCGGGAAAATAAAATCGCTACAAAGTGAGGAATAGGTATACGTTTCTTGTTCATTCATAAGAAAAAATTGGCAATAGATTTCCTTTAAGGTCCAAACCAAAATCCTCATCAATGCCTGTGACAATAGCCTTACAGTTTCATATTTCTATGATGTTATGTTGGAGAAAACAGGCTTTATATATGACAAAAGGGTATTACAGTGGTGGCCAAATGTATTGGCACCCCTGCAATTCTGTCAGATAATACTCAGTTTCTTCCTGAAAATGATTGCAATCACAAATTCTTTGTATTAATATATTCAATTATTTTGCTTGCAATGAAAAAACACAAAACGGAATGAGACAAAATCAAATCAATGATACTTTCACAAACTTAAAATGGGCCGGATAAAAGTATTGGCACCCTCAGCCTAATACTTGGTAGCACAACTTTTAGCCAAAATAACTGCGAATAACCGCTTCTGGTAACCATCAATGAGTTTCTTACAATGCTCTACTGGAATTTGAGACCATTCTTCTTTGGCAAACTGCTCCAGGTCCCTGAGATTCGAAGGGTGCCTTCTCCAAACTGCCATTTTGAGATCTCTCCACAGGTGTTCTATGGGATTCAGGTCTGGACTCATTGCTGGCCACTTTGGAAGTCTCCAGTGCTTTCTCTCAAACCATTTTCTAGTGCTTTTTGAAGTGTGTTTTGGGTCATTATCCTTCTGGAAGACCCATGACCTCTGAGGTAGACCCAGCTTTCTCACACTGGGCCCTACATTATGCTACAAAATTTGTTGGTAGTCTTCAGACTTCATAATGTCATGCACACGGTCAAGCAGTCCAGTGCCAGAGGCAGCAAAGCAACCCCAAAACATCAGGGAACCTCCACCATGTTTGACTGTAGGGACCGTGTTCTTTTCTTTGAATGCCTCTTTTTTCTTGTAAACTCTGTTTATGCCTTTTCCCAAAAAGCTCTACTTTTGTCTCATCTGACCAGAGAACATTCTTCTAAAATGTTTTCGGCTTTCTCAGGTAAGTTTGGGCAAACTCCAGCCTGGCTTTTTTATGTCTCGGGGAAGAAGTGGGGTCTTCCTGGGTATCCTACCATACAGTCCCTTTTCATTCAGACGCCGACGGATAGTACGGGTTTACACTGTTGTACCCTCGGACTGCAGGGCAGCTTGAACTTGTTTGGATGTTAGTCGAGGTTCTTTATCCACCATCCACACAATCTTGCGTTGAAATCTCTCGTCAATTTTTCTTTTCCCTCCACATCTAGGAAGGTTAGCCACAGTGCCATGGGCTTCTCCACATCTAGGAGACCTGGCCGGTAGACACAGGACATTCAGGT
Source organism: Phyllomedusa bahiana (assembly GCA_025379985.1). NCBI lineage: Eukaryota > Metazoa > Chordata > Amphibia > Anura > Hylidae > Phyllomedusa > Phyllomedusa bahiana. The sequence continues at coordinate 31,872 of JAODAL010001568.1, read as the reverse complement.
CTTGGAGATGACTTGGGAGGTTAGCCACAGTGCCATGGGCTTTACATCTAGGGAGGTTAGTCAGTGCCATGGGCTTTACACTTCTTGATGACACTGCACACGGTAGACACAGGAACATTCAGCTCTTTGGAGATGGACTTGTAGCCTTGAGATTGCAAAGGCTTCCTCACAATTTGGATTCTCAAGTCCTCAGACAGTTCTTTGGTCTTCTTTCTTTTCTCCATGCTCAATGTGGTCACACACAGGACAGAGGACAGAGGTTGAGTCAACTTTAATCCATGTCAACTGGCTGCAAGTGTGATTTAGTTATTGCCAACACCTGGTGCCACAGGTAAGTTACAGGTGCTGTTAATTACACAAATTAGAGAAGCATCACATGAATTTTCAAACAGTGCCAATACTTTTGTCCACCCCCTTTTTTATGTTTGGTGTGGAATTATATCCAATTTGGCTTTGGCACAATTCTTATTGTGGTTTTCCATTGAAGACAAATTAAATGAAGATAGTAATACCAAAGTATTTGTGATTGCAATCATTTTCTGGAAGAAACAGAGTATTATCTGACAGAATTGCAGGGGTGCCAATACTTTTGGCCACCACTGTAAATTCAATTTTTTTTAAATTAATGGAAACATTCCTTACATTTAAGATGCAGTTACTGTGTATATATTTTTACCTTCAGGTACTTGGCTTCTTAAAGGTGTCTTCAAATAGTAAATCCACACATACAGTAATATTTAATGTTTTTGTTTTTTTAGGCGTTTAACTAAATAAAAAGATTTGAATAAAAGGTTATCAGGCCAAGTTTTCTATTTGCACAATAATTCTAAGTTAATTTGAGGTTTATTTATTTAGATTTAAAAAGGTAAATAGTTGAAATGTCCTTAAAGATTTATCTCTGACTTCTTTGACCCTAACCAATCTAAGGATGTGCCTACTATGCACTTTGATAGCACACCAATAGTACATGCGATCAAAGTCTGATGGGTGCAGCTCCCACCTATTTTTTCGTGGGACATTGTATGTTGTATGGTTTCAACATATAAAGTCAGACACAAACTATCTGCAGCATGTGATTTATTAGAAAATACAGCCAGTTATCATGAATATTTTACTTGTAAAACATCCGTATTAGTCTAGTGTATGCACTTATTCTCTGAGTCTAGTAGCGCCTCTACTGTACAGTACGGTACTATATATTCTGCACTGCTTATACACATACCAGGTGGGGGCAGATCCATTTTGGTTTTTTTCTGGTACATTGTGTATGAAGCACATAACCCAAAGAAGCTCCTATCCTCAAAATATCTGTTCTATGTATGGACTTTCTTTTTCTGTATTAGTTAACTGCATAATTTTCTTTCTTTTATTCTGCATTTTGCTGGATGACATTTTTTGGGCTTTTTCAAAGTTATGGTTTCAACACACAATATTTATCCTGGAACCAATTCTTATTGTATGTTGAGGGACCACTGTATATATTACCTTCTAAGCTCCTTCTTGTTCTGGGTTTAGGAAGTAAGAATGATATCTTTATGTGAACACCGTGAATATCTGCCCTATATTTACAGCATTGATGCCAGGGGTTTAAAGACAGCTATTACATATGTGTGTTATTAGTTCATAAGCCCATGCTATCTGCAGCAAGAGCTGGCTGTAACAGCTCCTCTGATCCCAGTTGTGTAACTCCGTTGATGCTGCAGTCAATGCTGATCACGACATTTTAGGTGGTTTACACAGAAGGGGTTCCATTGTACCACACTGCCTCTCCCCCACTCTTCTCTGCCTAACAACAGTCCTCAGATCCTCCATCTTACTATACACCTATTAGGCCTTGCAAGAATTGTTTATGCTTAACCTGCCCACAAAAAAGGAATAAGCGGCAATCAAAAAGAACTTACATAGTTTGTCAGGCCGAAAAAAGACATACGTCCATCCAGTTCAGCCTATTGTGCTAAAGTGTTGCCAAAGTGTTGATTCAGAGGAAGGCAAAAACCCCCATGAGGTAGAAGCCAATTGTCCTCATGTTAGGGAAAATGCAATCTGGCAATCGGAATAAATCCCTGGATCAACGACCCTTCTCCAGAATCCTAGTCACTATAACTTGTTATATTATCACGCTCCAGAAATGCATCCAAGCCTTTCTTGAACTCTATTATTGAATTCACCATGACAATTTCCTCTGGCAGAGAGTTCCATAGTCTCACCACTCTAACAGTAAAGAATCCTTTTCTATGTTTATGTAGAAACTTTCTTTCCTCAAGACGTAGTGTCTGCCCCCTTGTTCTAGATACAGTCCTGGGTATAAATAAATCTTTAGCGAGATCTCTATATTGGCCCTTAAATGGGCCAAAATGGTACCCATACAAACTACAGCTTATATCATGTGAAAAACAAGTGCTCACACATTTCCAATGCTGACAAAATAAAAATGTTATTGGACGTTGTGTGGTTTATATTGTACAACCATGTTTTTTTCAAATTTTTCCCCAAAAAATATTTTTCAGTACAATACATGTAACCCAAAAAAATGCTGTTAAAACGTTTTTTCCCTTATATGTCTACATTAGTAATTATTTTTAATAATATGCACCATATGTGTCTCTGAAGGGGATCCACCATGCCAAAAATAGACTGAATCTAATGACTTAAATAGTTTGGAGGAAACTGAGCTTTTCAACACTGCACCCCCCACTTGATTGTCACACACTAAACAAATGTTGGACGACATTCACATCACATTTGGGTTTCCTTTGTAGATATCTGTTGGATTACTTTGATAAAGGTATCCTGATATATACTGTGGCATTATGGAATTCCATTATTGCTATCTTTACTGTATGTATTAGTATATAGTATACTATTATTTTACCATATATGAAGTTGAGGTTTTTAAAGCCCAATTGTGTATGGCCATCTACCACATCAAGGTAACCTTATCAGAAGGGGAAGGCTGAGTCATTATCTTCCTTCTTTGTGACAAGAGTCTGTCTAATGCTTATCAGTAACTGCAGGGTCGCTGTTAGGGCAGTACTGCTGTATGGTGCCCGGCTACTCTGTGAAATAAGGGGGTTGGCGGCAGCTACTGCACCCTTGTTTCACAGTAATGGTAGAAAGAATAGGCTACAGGCCTGTCCTTTCTACCATATAAGTTATCTCAATTGTATATGCGTCCTTGCGACACGCATACAATTGAGATGAACGGCGGGATAGAGAGAGCTGTGTGCTCCCTGCTGTATGTTGCTGCGCAGGCGAAACGATGCATTGCTTTCTGTCTTAAACCCCAAGCCTAAAACATCAGGCTTGGGGCCAAGAGCAGACGGACTTGCTGGGGGAGTGTAGAGAGGTGAATACCTAACTGCTGGGGGCCCGTATCTACTTACATACTGGGGGGCCCCAAACCTACCTACCTACTTACTTACTGAAACCATCTCTTGACCCCTCCTCACTGTCCAACTATCGCCCCATCTCATTGCTTCCATTTGCCTCTAAACTCCTTGAACAGCATGTTTATCTTCATCTGTCCTCTCATCTCTCCACCAACTCTCTCCTTGAACCGCTGCAATCGAGCTTCCGACCCCACCACTCTACAGAAACCGCCCTAACCAAAGTCACCAACAACCTAGTAACTTCTGAAGCCTCACGCCACTACTCTATGCTTCTCCTTCTAGACCTGTCCTCTGCCTTTGACACTGTCGACCACTCACTCCTGCTACAAATCCTATCATCCCTCGGCAACAAAGACCTGGACCTTTCCTGGATCTCCTCATGCCTCACTGATCAGACATTCAGCGTCTCTCACTCTCACACCATCTCCTCCTCCTCCCGCCCATTCTCTGTTGGAATGGCTCTGATCCAAAAATACACTTACAAACGCTTACAGGGTTACCTCACTCTGGGCCCACTACTCCTCTCTATCTACACTCTTGGTCTGGGTCAGCTCATAGCATCACATGGCTTTCAATACCACCTATATGCTGATGACACCCAACTTTACATCTCTGGCCCAGATCCCAGACTGTCTACTGTCCATTTCCTCCTTTTCTTCCTGTCCCCTAAAACTAAATGTGGAGAAAACTGAATTTATCTTTCAACTGTCCCACTCTATCCACCTCCCTCCAGATCTCTCTATCACAGTCAACGGCTCCAAGAGGAGGTGCATACACCTGAAGAGATTGCCGCCGGCACCCGGGCCATGGCAGCGTCCGGATGCCGACGGTGACTTGAGTATAAGCTGAGTATATACAGTAAACATATTTGGTATCGCCATGTCCGCAAAAGTCCGATCTATTAAAAGATAACATCAATTATCCCATACGCTGAACACCGTAAAACAGGCATCCTCAAACTGCGGCCCTCCAGCTGTTGGGAATCTACAACTCCCATCATGCTCACTGTTATAGATTATATAAATGCATTATGGGAGTTGTAGTTTCCCAACAGCTAGAGGGCCGCAGTTTGAGGATGCCGGGTGTAGAAGATGAAAAATTCCAAACACCAAAATTGCGGGATTTTTGGGTCATTTCTCGTCCGATAAAAATGTAATTAAAAAAAATACCCCCTCACTCGAGTCCGTAGGTGTTACTACAAAAAAGTTATTGATCGCAGAAAATGGCGCAGCCGCGCAAATTTCAAAAATAGAAAATGTTTGGAATTTTTTTCGGTAACAAAAGATAACGAAAACTGTACATGTTTGGTATTGTCAGATTCACATCTACATGTAGAATACAGATAACACATCATTTTTACTGAAGATTGAACGCCGTAAAATAAAACTCCTGCATACATGGTGCAAGTATGCTTTCTTCACATTTTGCCCCACTTAGAATTTTTTTGCGGTTTCCCAGTACATATGCTATGGTACGATGAATGTCCTGCAAAATAAAAGCCCTCATATGTCTATGTAGGTGGAAAAATAAAAAAAGTTATGGCTCTGGGAAGGTGAGGAGGGAAAAAACAAAAACCACGTTATTTTAACTGTGGTGGGTTAAGGGGGTAATAAATCTAAAGGGGAATAACAAAACAACTACACAACAAAGAAAGTTAAGGAAAGATAATCCAGAATAATTTCACAGGGAACACTAGTATTTACTAAAACAGAGTTGTCACGTACACACTCACCAGCACGTGTCACGTGTAATGGAGTTGATTTATTTCCACTTCCAAGGCTCTCTTTTCCATTGGGTACACTAGGCAGTTTTCCAGGGGCCCAAAAGGCGCAGGGTGTATGAGGATTCCTGGGTCGGCACTGCCTATTGAACTGCACGGCCTCAATATGCGCAGACAGTTACACATCATGGCTTCCTGCTTAGTCTTGGCTGCTCTAGGTTGTGAGAGGCGAGTTTTATTTTATTTTTTTCTGTCCCAATGGAAGGGGGCCCAACCTACCTAGGCTTCTTCCTACCTGGAGTCCTGCATATGTACCCACCTGGGGCCCGAAACTAACTACAGATGTAGCAATGATAAACTTGACAGTTAAGTCACTATGATATTACAGAATAGAATGTTATCTCAAATATCTAACATTATTCATTGCCTTGCAATGGTTTTGTTTGTGGTCTAAGAACAGATAACATGGAAAACTGTGATATTACAGTCGAGTTAAACTTTGCGGCATCCATACCTGGGGTCTTACCTATCAGTGGCCCTACCCACATATTGGTGGCTTACTTATTGGATGTGGCTAGAGGTATGTCCTAGTGTGACGTTATATGCTTGGACAGGGACAGGGTCACTGATTTGCTAGCCCTTTATGCTGTCAAGACAGCTCTGGGGTGGTCGCACACCCTACACAAGACGAGTAAAAACACATATCTACAAAGCTATTTAACTCATATAAGTTAGGCTATGTTCACATTCACCTTATTATTTCTGTTCTTCTGCTGTGCCACAGGAGTAGAACAAAAATGATGTGAGTGCATGATTTCTTGCATGTTGCTATTCACTATAATGGGGCCTGTCAGCTCTCCATCATTGGCCTGATGTCCAGATTTTAACTAGGTGCGTGCTGTGCTATTTTGAACCAGGATTTTCTGCAATAGAGACTCCTAACGTAACCTCTGTGTTTCAAGAGGAACATACAATTTACATGTGTAACTCGGGCGTATTTTCCCTTTTATTGTGTTTTTTTTTTTTTGTTGTTTTTTTTTTTAATAGAATAATAATAATTTTGAAATTTTTAAAGAAAAAAAAAATCGTGCTTGTTTTATATTTTTGATAAACTACTGCCCTCCAGTGGCTAAAAAATATCAGTGAAGAAAAATTCACTCAACCATGTCTTGCATTAAGCAGGATAGGAAGATTTTAGCATGACCGTATGCAGGATTTTCTCATGGGTGGTGTGTGGGGGAAAGAGGCAGGGGTTTAAAAAAAAATGTCATTGGGATCATAGAGATGTGCAGGCTGTGCTTTGCCCTTTTTCACGGCTCCTACTACAGCAGGCTGATTATAGGGTGTGCCTGCCTGTAATCAAAGGGTTTGTCCATTTAAAAATAATTGCATTGCATTGAGTCAGGGTGATACGTACCTGGCTGTCCCCTGCACTGCTGCTCCTGAGCTACCGCTGATCTGCTGCCGTTGACTTCTGGGCTCTTGTCCCGACACAAAGACTAAGGGGATGTTCACACAGTGTTTTGGATATGTTTTTAGATGCATGTTTGGATCTGCGTTTCAGGACCTAAACTGACCCAAACACGCATCTAACCATGTGCAGTGTGATTTTACATTAGTTTCAATGCAAAACACACATCGGCGTTCATGTGTCTTTGTGATGCGTCTTTTGGATCTGTTCAAAGAACTGTCATGTCAATTATTGATCTGTTTAACACAGCAAACACCTTATTTAAAACTATAGGGTGTGTGCCTGCGTGTTGGATGCGTTTTACGCAGCGCTTTTGAATACGTTTTCAAAACGCCACGTGAACATCCCCTAAAGCTCCATTCTCTTATAAAGGAGTACAAGCCTCTCCATTGGATCAGGACCAGAACCTGGAAGCCATGAGATAGCTGGAGCTCTGGAGCAGCAGCAATGAGGGATAGCCAGTTAAATATCAATTTTTTTCTTTTTTTTACCCCTGGGCCCAATGCAGTGTAAATTTGTTTAATGGACAGCCCATTTAAGGGAGAACAGTTCCTAGTCTCATCTTCTGGAGAAGTGACTACACTCACCGGCCACTTTATTAGGTACACCATGCTAGTAACGGGTTGGACCCCCTTTTGCCTTCAGAGCTGCCTCAATTCTTCGTGGCATAGATTCAACAAGGTGTTGCAACGATGCTCAATTGGTACCAAGGGGCCCAAAGAGTGCCAAGAAAATATTCCCACACACCATGACACCACCACCACCAGCCTGAACCGTTGATACAAGGCAGGATGGATCATGCTTCATGTTGTTGACGCCAAATTCTGACCCTACCATCCGAATGTCGCAGCAGAAATCGAGACTCATCAGACCAGGCAACGTTTTTCCAATCTTCTACTGTCCAATTTCAATGAGCTTGGGCAAATTGGAGCCTCAGTTTCCTGTTCTTAGCTAAAAGGAGTGGCACCCGGTGTGGTCTTCTGCTGCTGTAGCCCATCTGCCTCAAAGTTCGCCGTACTGTGCGTTCAGAGATGCTCTTCTGCCTACCTTGGTTGTAACGGGTGGCTATTTGAGTCACTGTTGCCTTTCTATCAGCTCGAACCAGTCTGCCCATTCTCCTTTGACCTCTGGCATCAACAAGGCATTTCCGCCCACAGGACTGCCGCTCACTGGATGTTTTTTCTTTTTCGGACCATTCTCTGTAAACCCTAGAGATGGTTGTGCGTGAAAATCCCAGGAGATCAGCAGTTTCTGAAATACTCAGACCAGCCCTTCTGGCACCAACAACCATGCCACGTTCAAAGGCACTCAAATCACCTTTCTTCCCCATACTGATGCTCGGTTTGAACTGCAGGAGATTGTCTTGACCATGTCTACATGCCTAAATGCACTGAGTTGCCGCCATGTGATTGGCTGATTAGAAATTAAGTGTTAACGAGCAGTTGGACAGGTGTACCTAATAAAGTGGCCGGTGAGTGTATAATCCTTTCTCTCAGTAGCCACATCCCTTTGCTCAGCAAAGTCTGCTGTACTGTAAGGGGCCTCTTTACACGGCACAGGACAAATACCAGTCGGTTTATCCGACCGGTATTTGTACTGTTTTCGAGCCGTGCGGGCGGCTTTTCTCTGCGGTTAGCGGAGAAAAGCCCTCCCCCTTCACATAGACACGTTCATATTCCATCCGAAAACCAGTTGGAAGAATGAACATGTTCTATGTTTTTCGAACCGCCGGCGGTCTGAAAAATCACCAGGCGGACAATCCATGCATTGGGGACCGCCGCACGGATTTTCCATTAAGGTCCATGTAAAAGTTTGTCAGCCGTTTTGCAGCCGTTTTTCAAAACCGAAAACCAGCTGAAAAACAGTGCCGTGGGGACAAAGCCTAAAACTTGCTCTGCCTGTCCTAGTAGTGTTGTACCAGGATAGAATACGTGCTAACAGTAGTAGTAGTTGTCAGCCAGTGTCCTCTCGAAGCCCTAGGACAGACAGGGCAGGCTGTGTACAGTACAGAAGACTTTACAGAGTAGAGTATATCACAAAAAAAGGAAAACACGTTATTTGAGTTTTCTGCATTGTATCCAGCTTCTAAATAACACAGTCATACAATTAACATGTAATACTATTATATTGGCCATTGGTGCCTTTATAGCTATAGTTACCCCATGAAATGGTAATAGTACCAGTGCCATCTCTTCCATTGGGCAGGGTAGACGATTTCCGGGGCCCCACAAGCACAGGGGGCCTATCGGGGCAGCCGCCTACCCTGCCCATTGGTGTGACTCTGCCCTTGCGGCAGGTCTGGACAGCACATCCGTGTGCAGGACCGGACCCTCCTCGTCTTTAAGTGGCACAGTAAGCGATGTTATCGCCTCCTGTGCCACTGTATTTCCTAGGCCAACAGCCCATAGGGTTCTGGCCTAGGAAATCCCAGGAGCAATGTCCCAGCATAGAAACAGGGGCTATATCACCTACAAGGGGGCTATATAAACTACAAGGAGGCTATACCACATACAGGGGGATATATAACCTACAGGGGGCTATATCAACTACAGGGGGGCTATATAAACTACAGGAGGGCTATATCACCTGCAGGGGGCCATATAGCCTACAGGGGGCCTATAACCTACAGAGGGGCTGTAAACCTACCTACAGGGGGCAGCATATCTACCTACAAAGTGCTGTATACCTACAAACTGGGGTCTAGATACCTACCTACTTAATGGTGGGCTACATTATTATTAGAGATGAGCAAACAGAAAAATGTTTGAGTTCAAATCGAACTTCAATCAGTAGTGGTGTTTGGTTCGAGATTCGATTAAAGTCAAATCCCATTAAAGTCAATGGGAGAAGATGTTCGGGTTAATTTTTATACCTATACAGGTGAGGAGAAGCTGTAATTACCATTTATAACAGTAAACGGGATACGTGGAACAACTTAGTGAAGAAAATTTGGCTCTAAGAGTCAGAAAAAAATTGAGAGGCTAAAATACTTCATTTCTTTCAATGGCTAATTGAAAAGATGAGGAGAGCTTGCAAGCAGGGGCGTAGCTGTAGGAGGTGCAGCGGTGCAGAGATCCTTCATCTGTCTTCACTCTCTATGGATCAACACCCCGAGGTGTGCACCACTGCTAGTCAGGCCATGTGACATTTTATACTGCATGATGGCATTACCATGCTGCCACAATCGCTGGAACATGTGGAGGGTGGAATTCCAGCGTGTTGCCACATCACATATCAGACGCTTGATGGGGAAGCCCAGATGACGCTGCAACGCTGCCAGTTGCGCCGAGGCAGGTTGCTAATGCCGGAAGTGGGAGCTAAGACCTCGAGACTTCCTCAGCAGACAGTCAAGACCCGAGAAGCGCTTGAGAAATTTCTGCACAACCAGGTTCATGACTTGTGCCAGACAAGGGATGTGCGTATGTCTACTGATCCTAAGGGCATCAAGGAGATTTCTCCCGTTGTCGCACACCACCTTGCCTGGCACCAGACTCTTCGCACCCAGCCTCTGGTCGGTCTCAGTACACAGAGCCGTCCACAGCTCTTGACCTGTGTGTTGACAGTCTCCAAGACAAATTAATTTGAGAACGGCCTGGTTTCTCTTGTCACGTGATGCTACCTGTCGAGGTTGGGGATCTGGACTCTGAACCATCCCAGCAGTGTTGAAGAGTATCGGCCTAGACCCATCACCAGAGGCACTGTCATCCACCAAACTCACCCAGTGAGCAGTCGGTGAGATGTAACGCCCTTGACCGTGCTTACTAGCCCATGTGTCTGTAGTGAGATGCACTTTGGTGGGCACAGATGCAGCCAACGTGCTGGAGATCTTTTCAGCAACGTGGCGGGCCAGAGCAGGGTCAGCTTTTCTGGCGAAGAAATGCCTGCTCGGCATCTGATATTGGATTGCATGCTAGGGCCATGATGTGGCAGGACCCATATGTGTCCACCAGGCGAAAAGGCAATATTTTCAAGGCCAACCGCATGGCAATGCCAACATTCAGGCTTTTGGCTTTGGGATGGTTGGGGTGAAAGCGTTTCTAATGCTGGCTGGTAGACTGGCAGGTGACTTCCTCTTCCACACAGTCTACATCCTCCAGCAGTGGGCTAGAAGCCACAGGCACTGCGAGGTATTGTATATTATTTTGTGACATTTGGCCCGTGTTTGCTTCAGGTTGGACTGATGTGACTTTTTGGCCGTGAGGGGGGGAAAGGGGGAGGTAAAACAACTGAAGCAGGGTTTTGATAACAATGAAGAACAATTGGGTTCGTAATGAGCGCACAGGGAACTGAGAAAGAATAAAGGGCCCTGACGTCCGGGGCGAGTTATGTGTTGCTTGTGTGTTGTGGAGCACTGTGGATTCCCTTGCCCGTACCTCTATCCCATTTCCCCTGCCCCGGCCCCTTTGCTCATTAACCCCCTCTAGTTTACCATGTTCAAAAGCAAAAATTTATGGGGCCTGCGCATGGCACAAGATATTTGAAAATAAAAAAAAAGAAAAGTGTGTGTGTAATTTATTATTTATATATATATATATTATATATATAATCACAACGCACGGGGTATTTTCAGTGTTATGTGGATTAAATCTGGAAAAATTAAATTTTTGGCATTGAGTAGATTAGGAAACAGAGAGAACCCCTTATTTCCTGTATATATTTTATGACAATAAAATGTATATTTGAAAGGTATTTCACCCCAAAAACTGCCAAAAATAAATTTTCTCCACTCGTAAATTTTCCCCAAACCAAATTTTTTTAAAAAAGATATTTCTTTGTATAGGAGATTTGGAGAGGTGGGGGACATGTATGAAAATTTTCTAGGTTAGACTTTCCTTGTTCCCCCATAGAAACCCAACGAGTTCCCCTTTCATTTGTTTCTTTCATATATGAAATCAAAGGGGGAATTTTGATTGGTTCTATGGGCAACAAGGAAATTTTAGACCTAGGTAGTTTTTTTACATGTCCCCCGGTGTGTATAAATTACTAACCCCCCAAAACTGCCAAAAGAACTTTTTTCATCAGCAATAAATTTTTACCAACCAACCCCTATTTAAAAACATTTCTTTTATGGGAGATTTGGAGATGGTGTTTATACAATTACTGAACCCCAAAAATGCAAAAAAAATTTAAATTTTTCTTCACTCAGAAATTTTCACCCAACCCACCCAATATTTTGAGTAATTTTTTGTATATGAGAATTGGAGACGCTGTGGTTTTAAAAAGATTTTTACCCCCAATATGCAAAAACTAAACTTTTGGGGGTAGTAAAGATTTAGAAATCCAAGTACCCGTATAAAATCACCCCCGGCCCCCTTTTTAGGTACACCTGTCCAACGGTTGTTAACACTTAATTTCTAATCAGCCCAAACACATGGCGGGCACTTTAGTGCATTTAGGCATGTAGACATGGTCAAGGAAATCTCCCGCATTCAAACCGAGCATCAGTATGGGGAAGAAAGGGATTTGAGTGCCCTTTTTAACGTTGCATGGTTGTTTTTGCCAGAAGGGTGGTCGAGTATTTCAGAAACGCTGATCTCCTGGGGGTTTTCACGGCACAACCATCCTTTTGGGTTACAGAGAATGGTCCGAAAAGAAAAAACATCAGTAGCGGGGGTCTGTGGGCGGAAATGCTTGTTTGCCAAGGGTCAAAGGAGAATGGGCAGACTGGTTCGAGCTTTAGAAGGCAACATTTACTCAAAAGCCACCCGTTACAAACCAAAGGGAGGCAGAAGGTATCTTGAAAGCCAGTGGGGGACTTTGAGGCAGGTGGGGGTACAGCGAAAAAGACCCCACCGGGTGCCACTCCTTTAGCTAAAAACAGGAAATTTTAGGCTCCAATTGCCCAAACTCTTCGAAATTGGCAAAGAAAATTGGAAAAAAACTTTTTGTCTGATGAGTCTCGATTTTCTGCTGCGACATTGGGGTGGTAGGGTCAGAATTTTCGTCAACAACTGAAAAGCTGGATCATCCTTTCCCTTTTATCAACGGTTAGGCTGGTGGGGGTGGTGTCATGGGGGGGGAATATTTTCTTGGCATCTTTGGGGGCCCTTGGACCCAATTTAGCATTTTTGCAACACCTTGTGGAAACTATGCCACGAAGAATTGAGGCAGTTCTGAAGAAAAAGGGGGTCCAACCCGTACTAGCATGGTTTTACCTAATAAAGTGGCCCGGGGAGTGTTATCAATGTATATGAGGGGTTAGGCGTTATGTGAACCTGCAAATGTCACCAAAACAGCTTTGGGGTGGGTAATATGCAGCCCCGATACCAAAAATCCCCAATGCTAACTATTGCTTCTTGGGGAGGAAAATGCCCCTTGTCGATTTCCCCAAGCTTGCTGCCCCACCCCCCCTAAATAATTACTAACTAAACTTAAATGCAGATTTTATGGGCTCAAATCTAATAAAAAAAAATTTTTGCCCACTGTAGAAACAGACGAGAGCGTCTGTCAGTCCAAGAGTGAGCTGAAAAAGGCGTTTCGAAAGCAATACAGTGAAATTATATAAAAGGTCTGTGATTTTTGAGCCAATGAGAGCCCACACCCCGCGATGACGTTTTTGACACTTCTTATATACTCCCCCGGGAGGGAAGGTGCCAAAAGGAAAAAGGCGTGAAAACTACTAAAATGGCGTGTCGAATCCCATGGCGTTCGAACATTTACTCAAGAGAAAAAATGTTTGGTTCGGTTCAAAAAATCGAGATTTCGATCAAACTTAACTTTTCTAGAACGATTTGATCAAACTAATTTACCCCTTTTTCTTAATGGGGGGACGCCCAGCAAAGGTAAGAATTTGGAGGGTAGTTTGGATTAAAAGTAGAATTAAAGATGTTTGTGCGTTAAATTATGCAGGGACAAGGTATGGCCAGAAGAAGTCGTCATGGCGGTCTAGACCGGATGGAGATGAAAAGGGAAAAAGAACAATTCAGAGAACCACTGATCAGATAGGACGTCTGCTGTGAGTCCTTGGATGTCAGGGGTTATTTTGTGTCTCTGTTAGAGCAGTGCTGTAGTTACTGTTATGTGGTGGTGACCTGAGCTGGCATCTGACCACTATGTGGTCTCTATATGACGGTGTTGTAGGTTATGTTTGTTAACGATAATGTATATATACCTGTGAGTGGTTTTGTTTTTGTGGGGCCCCAGTGCAGGGCTCTGCCCAGGGGCCCATAATGCTGTTATGATGGCCCTGAATAGTGCCCCATACAATAGTAGTGCCCTTTTTGTGCCCTACACCGCAATAGTGCCTTCCCTTGGACTCCACATAATAATAGTCCCCCCTTTACTGTCTTCAGTCAGCCAAAATGTTCCATTAGTGCCCTCTTCACAGTAATCGTTGCCCCATTATTGCCCTTCAGTTAATGTACCCCAAAAATAATAAAACAAATATCTTACACCATTCCAGTGAAGAACGGAACGGCCCTAGGCACTCAAGTCCAACACAGTTTTGGAGTCTATTCTACAGCAAGCTTGTATTCTCCTTGGACACGCTCACTACATTTGTAGCAAGCCCATAATTGTGAAACCAGGGAAATGAAATCACTGAGCTGTTCAAGGCTATAAACCTTCCAGTCCATGTATCTATGTTCGTATAGTGACCTGCATTAATGAAATCTGCTGTTTTATTTATTAGCCTTCTGTTGTATTTATCATGCAGTACCATCCAAGTTTCCCTACATGTTTCCCTTATATGTGAGGAAAATTTAATTTTTCATGAGCTACAAATGACAGGAAGTGAAGCCAGTAACTCTCATTATGAGTATAATGTTTCCGTCAATAAATGCATTTACTGCACTCTACTAAATTCCCGATGTATCACATAATCAATGATAGCGATAAAACAGAAGGGTAATGCAGTGCACAGAATAGGCACAAAGTCTGCTGATAAAACATTAGATTTATGCCAGCGCAAGAGAATGGAAAATAAAGCCTGTGTAAGATAAGGGCATCAGGATTTGCTTAAAGGAGTTGTCTCATTAATAGCTTTCAGCCTCTGTCTGTGAATGGGAGTTGAATTGAGGGGCGTGCTAGCTTCTCTTTCCTTCCCCCTCCTCTTCCCCCCTCCCCTCAGCACACAGGAGCTATCCGGGATTGGGTGCCAGAGTTAACCCTGTGTGTGCTGCCTAGAGAGGTCTATGATTGCTAATAGCAAAAACAGAGGGGCTGCAAGTGTTCCTATACCCATGCTTAGCTTTCATATCTCCACATCTCCAGCAACAACAAACAAAACCCTCTCAGAACAGAGGCAGGGAAGCTGCAAAGTGTTACCAGGATGTGTCTCTAGTACAGTACAGCACAGCAAGGAATGTTCACAATCTGTATAGTATTATTATAGTTACAGCTCCACAGACTCATTTTTATAGTAACAAACAGGGTCATGCTGTCACATCTCTAGATCCGACTAATCTCTGCTCAATCTGTGTAGAGAGCAGGAGGAAGCAGGCACACACGGGTATCCCGGCAGCGGGAATAGAAGCCAGAGTCCCCCCCTCCCCCCCTACACTACGAAGCATTCTGTGGGGGGGGGGCCTCTGCCGACCTGTTTTCAAAGGGATGAGTCTTCAGACCTGAAGCCAGTAAGATAAGGACAACAGGTCGGTGCTATAAAAATTTTGAGAAGTGAGGCCCCCCTAAACAGGGCTATCAAAATCGTGGCTTTTTATAAAACAAAAATTTGCAAAGCTGCTTTTTTTTAAGTTTTTTTAATTAAAACCCAATTTTTGTAGCGAGACAACCCCCTTTAAATTCCCTATTTTTTTTTGGAAAAGGGTGGCTAATTCACCAATTCTGAAATGCCAGTCATGAGATACCATGTCCAAAGTGGCAATCTAAACCTGGTTGAACCCCATTTAGTTGTAGTTATTTGCAGGTATACACTACTCAGAAAATCAACAAGTAGGGCAATTCTTGCCTAATCTCCTCCTTTCCCTTTGTCCTATTTTGTCTCATGACAATTAAAACTGATAAATGTATAAATAGATCTTCTCTATGTGTCTCAGGAGATGAGCCATGTTCTTTTCCTCCTCACTGTCCTGTGTCTGATAGTTAGAAACCTGGCTGCAGCAGAAGCCTCCGCCTTCTACCCTTGTCTGCTGTAGGACACAAAGATATTCAAACCTCAGCCAAAATTGCACAAAATCAGCAGGATTCTATAATACTGTTTGATTTACATGAAGAAAACTAACTAACTGCAGACTATCAAACAATGGGGGCAAATGTACTTTATTTCCTATATACTAGTAGTTGAGTGTTCTTTTATTACAATTATTATAATTTATTTTTTAGGGCCATTATTCAGGGCATGTACTTTGGGGGGGGGGGGGGATGCATAATGTAAGTAAACAAAAACAATGGTGGTGAAAAATGCAAACAAGGGTCAAAGGAAAAAGAGGCCCTGCCCGCGAAGGTTTGAAAATTTACCAGTTAGGCCGCTGGTATGCCATTTTATGGCACTCACTAAGGGGCTTTATTCTGATCAATAAACCTTTTCATAGCATGACCAGAAAAAGGCTGTACAAGCATTCGGATTCCAAAGCATGGGCTTGGCTGTGTAATGACAGCTGGGTTCATGCTTTAACGGTCAGTACAAGAGAAACTATAGATCCTGGCCATTTAATCCCTTAGATGCCATGGCCAATAGTGATCACGGCATCTAGGTGGTTTCAGCAGGAGAAGGCCCCCTCGTCAGTCTTTGCCTCAAAAAGTGGGGGGGGATGGTTTCCATGCCCCCCCAGGTCTACCTTAATTGTAAGCTTATTAGACCCTACCAGAAGAAGGGCTTAATAGGATGCCTGTCAGTTTCTCAATGATAGACATAATACACTGCACTATGTTAATAGGATTGCATGTTGAAGTACCCTAGTGGGACTTAAAAGAATTTTTAACACAAAGCAAAATCTCTTTCTGAGGCATCAATGAATGGGGAGATGGAAATGCTTGTGCAGCTACCTGCCATCATTTATGTCTATATGAGTTTCAAAAATCGCAGAGCACACATTAGCTAAATTCAGAACTGCCATAGAAAAGAAGGGGAAGAACTTTGCAAACGCGGCCCTCTTTCTGTGCTCTGAGGCCAACTGGTAGCAAGCTATGAGCTGGCCTCAGAAAGGGATTTTGCTTCATGGCAAAACCCCTTTAATCCCTTTTTTTGCTTCACAAAAAATTGAAGAGAAAACATTCCAGAAAAAAATTGTAAAACCCCCAAAATTAACAAAAAAAACTCACAGAAGTAAACCCCTCATACATTGGGGTTGATGAAACATAAAATGCTGGGAGACTTTTCATGTCTGTTTTTCTTGTGCAAAATTAAAACAACTTGACAGGACTTCCGGTTCCGGCGCTGTTTTAACAGCACAGACCGGCTGAGGACAGCAGCCCAGGCTTACCCGCACACCAGAGCACCTTTCCTGCCGTGTCCTGCCCACTGTGAGACCGCAGCCACTGATCAGGGGAGACCCTTCCGCCCACCGCTCCCGCCAGGAAAGTGACTGCCAGATTGCCCGGCCCCCAGTGAGAACCCGCCACCCCGGCTGAGCCGCCCACAGGACATAACGCGAACCCGGGGAAATCGCCTTTTTAGGGGGACCCGCGTCTCCCTGCCCTCCCCCCCAGCAAGTGACGTGGATTGCGGCGTACCCCATGACGGGCCCCGGCCCACGGGCGCATACCTGCGAGACCGGAATCGCCGGTTACGGGACGCCGCGTCTGCCCGCCCTCTCCCGCTTGCAAGTAGTGGCCAGAAGTCAAAGCGCGAGTCAGAGGGGGGGTCCGCAGTTTGGGCCCCTGCATTGTGACCACATTTAGGGGGCGCGTGGGCCTTTGAGGGTGGAGCAGGGGGAGGGGGCCCAAAAGACTCTGCCCCCCAAACACAACAAGGGGCCACAGCTGTGTGGGGCCCCCTTTCTGTCATCTGGGGCTGGGGGGACCCACGGCAGGGCGCAGTAAACACAAAGGAACCAGACACACCCAGGCCCTCTTAGTTTGGGAGGTTAGGACTACCCCTGCATTTGCCAGGAGAATCCCCGAAAGGGTTTTAAAACGCAATTCTTTCTCGCCTGCGGGGGCCGGTTTTTTCTTATTAAAAAGAAAGATGGTCTCTTGGGCCTGATCGTTATGGGGGAATAAAATAAGTACTAAAAAAAACGATCCCCTTTCCCCCCTGCCCGGGAGATTTTTTATCGCCTGCGTGGCGCAAAATTTTTTTCCAAGTTGGATTTACGTGGAGGATACAACTTGATTTGTATCCGTGAAGGCGAGGAATGGAAAACGGCCTTTAATACCCCAAAATGGCCATTTTGAATTATTTCATCATGCCATTTGGCCCTGCAACGCCCCGGAGGGTTCCAGAATTTCGTCAATGAGATCTTCCGCGTCTTTCTATTCTGTGTTTTTGTCATTGGATGACATCTTAATTTATCTCCTGATTGGGATAACCGCCCCCACGTCCGCCAGGGCTCGACGTCTCCCACCGCCAGTTATATGCCAAACTGGGGAAATGTTGTTTGAAAAGCACCCCGTTTTCCCTTCCTGGGACATTTTCTCGGATCAGGGTCCCAGTGGCCTTTTAAGCTTTCAGCTGTCACAGTGGCTTCGACCCGTGGTCTTCGGTCCATCCAACTTTTTTGTAGTTTGCAAACACAGACAGTTCCCTCCCGCATTTTCTACGCTGGCCCCCCTGGTGGCCCCATGAAAAAGAAAGGGGAACCCCAAAAACCCGGCCCCTGAAGCCAAGAAGCCCTTTGATAGCCTTAAAACAGATTCCTTCAGCTCCTGTTCCTGTCTCGCCCCGGCCCGCAGGTCGTTTTTTCCTACGGGCCCCCTCAGTAGGGAGGCGCTGCCTCCTACAGAAGTCCTACTCTGGGAAAAAATGACTTTCGGGTTTTTTTCCAAAACCTTTACCACAGCCGGAAAAAAATTACACGATCGGGGATCGGAACTACTGGCCTTAAGTTGGGCCCAGAAGAAAGGCGGCACTTGCTGGGAAAGGGGGTCGAAAAAATCGATATCTTCACTGATATAAAAATTCTTTTTATCTTCAGTTTTTTCCCAACGTTTTTTCGACCAAACCAAAGGGGCCGTCTTCTTTGCCGCTTTTTATTTCTCCTTCACTTTCGGCCAGCTGGGAAAACGTCAAAGCGGACGCCCCTTTTTTTTAATTTTGGGTATAGGGGCCTGGAGCCACCCCTTTCAATAGTTCCTACAGAAAGAAATCTCACGGGGGCCCCCCCTGTGCCCCCGAATCCTGAAGTGGGGGACTTCCCCACGAACAGCTGGTCTCCTGGAGTCCCTAATCCCTGCAAAATCTCTCGTTTTTATTTGGGTCCCACCCTCGCTCAAGATGTTAGAGACTTTGTCCTGGCCCGTACCTCCTGTGCCCATAATAAGGCCCTCATCTAACCCCGGGGTCGCTTCAGCCTTCCCGAGCCGAAAGACCCCTTTGGGCCCTGTAGCCATGGACTTGTTACGACCCCCCGGGCCTCCTTGGAAACCGGTCATTTTGGGGGGTGATGAAAATTCTCGAAAATGGCTCACTCGTTCCTCTGCCCGGGTTCCGTCTGCCCCCCAGTGGCCCAGACCTTTTCTCACCCTTTTTGGTTACAGGTCTCCCTTTGCATTTCGTCTCGGTAGGGGGGGGCCCCGTTTGTTTAGGATTCGGGGGGCTCTATGTGGCCTTGCAGGTTCAGGGAATTCTCATCTGCATACCACCCCCCAAAAATGGGGGTGGAGGGTAACCAAATTTTAGGACCACCACGCATTTTGTATCGCCCTCGGATAAAGGCTACCTCCCCCCCTGGGGGGAATTTTCTATAATTCCAAATCAAATCCGCTGAAACTCTCCTTTTTTTGTTGTGTTTGGGCGAATCCCCCCCCTGCCTCTCCCTCTGGGTGCCCGTGTCACGTTCCCGCCGTGGATCCCAGGTCAGGACATCAAGGCATCGGAAAACCACGAAGGGCCCCCTAAGGCCTGCTAAACCAAGGTCCAGGGTGAAGCGTAGACCTCCGCCCTTATTGAGCCGGGGATAGAGTTTGGGTTTTGCAAATAATTTTTTCAAAGGGGCCCAGTTTAAGTTAGGCCCCAAGTATTTTGGGGCCCCTTTTTTTGTACTTCGGCGACGAACCCCGGGGTCCTACAAGCCCCTTGCCTCCCACCCGCGTTTTCCCCAAAAGCCCCCATGTTTCTCTCCCCAAACCCGTGGGGCGAACCACTTCCCAGTGGGTCGCGTCGCCTTCCTGTGGCCAATTCTGATAACATCTTTGAGGTCAAAGGAGGTGCGGGGAGAAAAAATGAGGGGGAAAGGGGTTTTTTATGATTGACTGGGAAAAGGGGTTGGGGCCGGAGGAGGGTTTGGGAACCCGAAACCAAAACCCTTTATCCCGACCCTTTTCTCTAAACTCCGAAAAAAGAGGCTGCCTCCCTGCCCACATGGGGTCCGGCGCGGGGGCCGCTGTCTCCCGCTGACGCCCCGCGGCTCGCTTGGGGGCTGGTGCGGTGCCGCGGCCCCCCCGTGACCCCCCGGTTTCCCCGGGGCCCCGGGCCTTTTCACCCCCTTCCCTCCCGTGTTCTCGCTCCCTTTTGTCCCAGCCCTCTGGATTTAAAGGGCCAGCGCGCCGGGGAGTTTTTCAATTGCCGGCCCCTGGTCCTATAAAAGGTTACGCCTCCCACTCTCTGCCAATTTTTGGTGTGCGTTTAGTGTGTTTTGAGAGTGTTGGAGTTCCGTATCGATTACCCGTGTACCAGTCCGTTCCGCTACGTTTCCTGACCTTGCCTGTTTGTCACCTGCCCTGACCATCTGCCCGTCTCTGACCATGAACCTCTGCCGCCCGTCCTGATCTCCTGCCTGTCCCCGACTACGTCTCTAGACTACGAATGTGCACCATGCATTACCCCGGCCACCATTGCAAGCAAATCACGTCAGGGGTAGCCATCTGGTAGCCTCACGCCGCAGCAAGCCCATCCCGCTTTGCGGCGGGCTCTGGTGAATACCGGGGGCTACTTAGACTTCGCTCTCTGGCGTGGCTTAACTATCATCGCTTGCGGTGGTCCAGAGAATCCACCAACCCGTTACAGTACGTTTCTGATGCAGCAAAAACGTATCCAAACACACTTTGGGTACGTGTTTTGATACATTTTGCACACTATTTTTCAATACGTTTTTTGGATTGAAAAACGTATTGAAAAACACTGTGTACACATAACCTAACAGTTGTTGTTTATATATGTTACAATTGGTTTTATTACATATTTTGCATAATTTTGGGTCTGTTGCTACTCACATGGTCTCATTTCCATTATTTAAATATGGGTGTGTATACCCTTAGGTCACACTATGACTAAGGAGGAAACTCTGAAAAGCATACCTACTTTGTTTGTATTATGATGATCTATTAATATGGATTTGTGAATAAAGCTACAGTTTTTTACTGTTTAACATCATGTCAGATTCCTCTTCACGCTAATGACTTTTCCGTCAGCCAGGCCTTTTTCATGTCGTGTCACATTACGAAAGTGCTTTGACACTATCAGGAGTCTTAGGAAATCTGCTGTCTCATAATAACAAGCACAAGAGAGCACCCACTGCACCAGGGGCGTCGCTAGGTAGGTTTGTTCGGGGGCACAAGCCCCGGACCAGACTCCCTGTGCCCGAGTCTCAGAACGTCCGGTTCCAGGTCATTACTGTGACCTGTAGAGCCGACAAGCTGTTCCACTGTGTGTGCGTCCCTTGGACGCACCAACAGTTCAGAGTAGCAGCAGCTATGTGCAGGCAGAGAGGGAGAGGGCGACTGCCCGGGATGACAGGAGCTCAGGAGGGAGGAGGGGGCACCGGCTGCTCACACTATGAAGGGAATCTGGAAGCAGCGCGCTGTCCGGCCGTGAGAGGCTCCGCCCCCTGCTTTGCTCTTATCTCGCCCAGGACCAGACCAGCAAGAAGGACAAAAAGGAGTGAGGACCCTCAGTGGAACAATAATTCTAAGTAGTGAAATTTAAGGGGGGGGAAAAAAATAATTTTCCCTGTTTTTGTGCCCGTATGAATGGAAATGCATTTTGTGTTTTGCAAATGTGTATGTATTGAAATTTATTTTGTACTGTGTGTATGTGTTTGTATAGATGTTTTTGGGTGTGTATTTTTATATTTAAATCGTGTGTGGTGTGTGTTGTTGCATGTTTGAATATATGTTTGTTTTATGTATGTCTTGTGTATGTAATGTTTTAATGTGTATGTTTTTTGGGTGTATATACACCATATCCAAAATATCACCTCATTCACATCGGGTAAAACATAACCCTGCCTTGTGTGCCCCTTTTGGCATGTTACACGGTGATTGTGATGTGTCGGTACACTGTGTGCTTCAGGGGGCTCGCGCAGATCACGTCTTCCGAAGCACGGGGGGGGGGGGGAGGCGGAGGGGGGGGGAAAACACCCCGTGGCCCCTGCATGCTTTGAAAATGTAATTTAAATTCCCTAGCATACAATACGATCGTATTTTTTACGATGGGGGGGGGGATGTGTAACCCATAGTTCTCTAGGAACTTGGATTTCCCGCAATTAGCCATGTGAAATCCCCTTTGGACATGAAAAACTACAAACCTGATGACAAACATATTTGAATAAAATTTTTTTACTTGTCATTTGTCGGGGTTTGGGGTTTTTGTTTTTAAAGCTGTTGCACCCAGACTAAGGCTAGGGTTCACACTGCGTAAACCATGGGGCGCATTTCATGGGGGTTTTTTGCACTTCAATACCCCCCGGGACGGGCTCCCCAATTACTGTAATTCATAGTTTCCACGAGAGCTTTGAATTAAAATCTCGTTTCTCCCGTGCGTAAAATAACATATATTGTACTCCGGGGGAGGAAGGGGACATGTCACTTTTCGCGGCTTTTGATAGTGGGGGTTTGAATGGATCGCCCCCCTGTGTTTTGGAAAAGTACGCGCTGAACGCATGTATTTCCCAAAACAAAACGGTGTACTGCCCTAAGGGTATGTTACAAGATATAGTGGCAGGGAAACCTGTGCGAAAGGGCTATACGCCTGCTTTTTGAAAGTACATGTTTCCCCCAGCGTGTAATTTCGGGCAGCGCCCCGGGGCCCCCCAAACCACCCTTTTTAAACCTTTCCCCCCTGAAAAAGTTTTCGGGTCACTTATTTTTAGGGGGCGGGTTTTGTGCGGGGAAAACAGAAGCTAATCTTACCCCCCTCCCCCCGGGCTATGTTTTTAAACCGTATTTGGGGGGGCAAATTTTTGGGGCCGCATTAAAAGCCCATTTAAACCCCCCAAAAATTTCGCTGTGTATGTTCACATAAAAAATTTGGGTCCGTATTTGGGGGGGTTTTATTGCATTAAAATACACCCGAAGTAGGGCCAACATTATGGTAATCATTTGCTGTAACCCGAGGGGCAACGAAATTTCCTGTTTTGGGAGAATAAATATTAGGGGAGCTTCGAGGGACGCGCTGGCCACAGTTTTTTTTTTTTTCCCGTAAAAAAAACGTCGCGGTTCTTTGGGGGGGAAAAAACCCGTGTGAACCCGCCCTTCTGAGCAAAACTTAACACAGGGCCCCGGGCCCCCGGGTGTTTTGGGGGCCTAGCAACGGCCCTTTCACTGCATTTCCACGGACATACTTTTTAAAGGTAAATTTGTATAAAAAAGGTCTTTGACCGAAATGTTTGTATTTCAGTGTCAATATTTCCCCTTGAAAACATTTCACGTGTGGAGTTCTTTCGTTTGACTTTTATTTGCACCGACTTCAACCAGATCGGAGTGCTGTTGATTTGTGTTGAGCGATTTTTATGACAAAGTTGAAATGGGAAAAGGTTTTTAGGGTTTGATCAAAATTTTCCCAGATCATGCGTTTTTTTTAAAGGTTTAAAAATCGGCTTCATCTATTAAGATCGCCCCTTTTTGGGGCATTTTGTAATTTTGGGGGGGCCAGCAAATCAGATTACAGAATAGGCAGGGTGGGGATGTGTGTGCGAGTCAGACGGGATGTGTTGGTTGCGATTGGCAAAAAAAAAAATCCCCTGACCTCGTTTTTTTTTTAGAACGCGTTTCCTTTTTACCCTCAGTTTTCTCTAGCGCTCATGGGAAAAGGCCCTTTCTTTTCTCCCTGTACCCAAACAGATCAGCAAAAATTTTTCTATTTCTGCACAAAAAAAAACCCTCTACTATTAGCTGTGTTCCTTTCCCCAATTTGGTTAGTTTGGGGAAATTTAAAATTTTTTATGTAGTTGCTAGGGGATTTTAAAAAGGCAAATCTACCACTAAAAAATTCACGGCGGGGGGGAGGGGGGGGGGGGGCCCCGCGGGGGGCCCACGGGACAGGCTCTAACTTAAAGAAATGGAAAAAGTGTTCCCAAAGCTTAGTGTGGGACATTGAAAGGGGAATATTTATTATTAACAGTTTGCTATTGAAAATTTCCTGGATTTTGGGCAGCCTGAACTTATTTTGGGGAAAAAAACAAAATTTTCTAGTAAAAGCAGGTCTTTTGTTAGTGAAAAAAACCCCCCTTTTTTTTCATTATACATTTCAGATAGGTGTTAAATTTTTTCCCCTTTTACCCCTGGGGCCCGTTGATATATCCACCTTGCACTTAAATTAAAAACCCCAGCAATTTGTAGTCACCCACAGGTTTTTTTGTTCCCAAAAATACCGTGTATCGTAGAAAAAAACCACAGTTACGTGTTTTTTGACTTTTGCGCCCCCAGGCACTTTTTCATTGACGCAGCATGTACATAAATTTTAAAAAACAGCAATTTATATTCCCCCCACGGGGTGAATTAAAAAGGTGCAAAAAATACAGTTTATTATATCAAAAAAAAACAGTTAAGTGTTTTTTGACTTATGCGCACCCGAAATTTTCTTTGGGACGCAGCTTTTTCGTAAATTTTAAAAACGAATTCTATATTCCCACAGGGGAATTGAAAGGTCCCAAAAAAATACCTTTTATTATATCAAAAAAAAACAGTTAGTGTTTTTTGACTTTTGCGAAACCGGGCATTTTCATTGACGCAGCATCTACGAAAAATTTTAAAAACGGGAATTCTATATTCCCCACGGGGTAATTAAAAAGGTGAAAAAATTTCAGTTTATTTTTTTAAAAAACAAAACAGTTACTTTGTTTTTGACTTTTGCGAAAACCCAGCATGTTTTTTGACGAGATCTACGTAAATCTTAAAACAGCAATTCTATTTCACCACAGGGGGAAAAAAAGGTGCAAAAAAAAAACGTTTATTATATCAAAACATAACAGTTACGTGTTTTTTTATTTTTTGCGCACCCAGCACTGTTATTGACGCAGCATCTAACGAAAATTCTTAAAAAAGAAAATTCTTATTCACCACAGGTGAATTGAAAGGTGAAAAAAATACAGTTTATTTTTTAAAAAACAAACATTTACGTGTTTTTTTTTGATTTTTTGCGCCCCCCAGCATGTTCATTGAGGGCAGCTTTCTACGAAAATCTTAAAACAGCAATTCTAAAATTCACCACAGGGGGAAATTGAAAGGTGAAAAAATCCCGTTTATTATTTTCAAAACAAAAAACAGTTACGTTTTTTTTGACTTTTGGCCCCCAGAAATTTTCCCAATTGACGCGGGTTCTACGTAAATCTTAAAAACCAGCAATTTTTATATTCCCCAAACAGGTAAATTTGGGAAAGGTGCAAAAAATACAGTTTTTTATAAAAAAACCCATAACGTTACGTTTTTTTTGACTTTTGCGAAACCCAGCACTTTCTTTGACGCAGCATCTACTTTAAATTTTTAAAACAGCAATTCTATTTTCACCCGGGTTTAAATTGAAAGGTGAAAAAAAATTACCTTTTATTTATCAAAACATAAAAAGTTACTGTTTTTGACTTTTGCACCCAGCACGGGTTTCATTGAGCAGCTTCAAACTTTAAATTTTAAAAAACAGAAATTCTATATTCCCCCACGGGGTAAATTTGAAAGGTGAAAAAAAATACAGTTTATTATATAAAAACAAAACATTTAGTTTTTTTTGATTTTTGCGCCCCAAACACTGTTCATTGACGCAGCTTCAAACGAAAATTTTTTAAAACAGAAATTTTCCTAAAATTTCACCACAGGTAAAATTAAAAAGGTGAAAAAAAATCCCGTTTATTATATAAAAACAAAACCAGTTAGTTTTTTTTGATTTTGCGCCCCCAGCACTTTTCTTTGACGCGCATCTAGGGTTAAATTTTTAAAAAAAGAAATTCTAAAACCCCACAGGTGAATTGAAAGGGAAAAAAAATTTCAGTTTATTATATCAAAACATAACAGTTACGTGTTTTTTGACTTTTGCGAAACCCCAGCACTGTTCATTGACCCCAGCATCTACGAAATCTTAAAACAGAAATTCTTTATTCCCAACAGGTGAATTAAAAAGGTGAAAAAAATCCCGTTTATTTATAAAAAATTTTTAACAGTTCGGGGGTTTTTTTGACTTTTGCGCCCCCCACCCACTTTTTCCTTTGACGAGCTTTCTAGAAAATTTTTTAAAACAGCAATTCTTATTCACCACGGGTTTAAATTTGGAAAGGAAAAAAAAAATAAACGTTTATTATACAAAACAAAAACGGGTTACGTTTTTTGACTTTTGCACCCCCGGCACTGTTCATTGACGCAGCATTACGTAAATTTTTAAACAGAAATTTCCCTATATTCACCACAGGTGAATTGAAAGGGGCAAAAAAAATACGTTTTTTAATTTTAAAACATAACAGTTACGTTTTTTTTGGATTTTTTGCGCACCCAGCTCTTTTCCATTGACGCAGAAATCAGGGAAAAATTTTAAAAACGGGCAATTCTATTTTTCACCACAGGTGATTAAAAAGGTTTTGGCAAAAATACGGTTTATTATATAAAAACAAAACAGTTACGGTTTTTTGGACTTTTGCCCAGTCCAGATTTGTTGTTGGGCCCTTTTGCATTAAAAATTTGGAACCAGCAATTTTGTTTTTGATTAGGGGAAATTTTGGGAAAAATAGCGGGATTTGTGTTTTTAATAAGAGATTTTCCCAAAAAACTATTCCATCCTTCTCAAATTTTTTTTTATTTTTGAACATGGAGCGAAATGCAGGTGGTAAGCGAGAAAAGAGGGGGGTACCCAACATGGGGGTTAGAGGGGTTTAGGGGGAAAAGGGTGCCCTTCCCCCCCCCCCCCTCCCCCCCCCCCCCCCCCCCCCCCCTCGGGTTGCGGGCCCGTCAGGCCCGTCATCGCGGGTCGGGCCCTGTGAATCAATTTAACAAACATCGTCGCCAATCTGTCCTTCAGGGGTTTAAATTTGCAACCTGCATTAGCAGTTTTAAACCTCCGGGCCCCTCGCATTTCACGGCCACAAATGTCTTTCATCGCTTTTTTCATCGCTTTGTCCCAAAATGAAGCAGCCCAAATGTAAAACCTCGTGTACCTCCCCATTTTTTTTTGTGGGGATAACCCAAATTTTCGGGAAGCCCTCTTTGAGGACAAAATGGGGTTTGGGGGGTTCAAAAGGTTTGTTAAAAGATCAAGGGGCCCAAAAAGGTTGATTTTTCTCTGCTTGACGCCCAGTTATGTTTCCCATCAGAGGAGGGGGAAAGGAAGCCGGTCAATCGGCAAAAAATCCCGGGGGGTTTGGGGAAAACGCCTTAAAGTCCCCCTTGCTTGTGGGCCCGCCAAGCTTCTGGATGGGAAGGAAAGTAAAAGGGACGCCCCAAGTAAACCTGTTTTGAGATGATGATGAGAGCCCATTGGGGATCCATCCGGTTTCTTTTCCGCAAAAATTTGCTTTTGAGCGCTTCATCGGTGGAGGGAGGAGGAAGACGAGGGGGTTTAGTGTAAATTTACGGGTCCCGCCACAAAAAGGGAGAGGGCGGTCGGGGGAAGTCCCTGATTTGATTCCCCCCAGCCACGGCCCCAGCGAAAAACCCCGCTCCTCGTTTTATCCCCTGTCAAAAAGGCCCAGGATTTCTCACCCGGGGCCCTTTCTTTGGGCAACCCTTTGATTCACCCAGGGATTTTCATATGCCCCCCTTTGCGAAAAACGCATAAAGTAGAGGCAAAAACCCTTAAGTGGTTAACCACCCCCAAAATTTGTCTATTCACATGCAGCAAAATGCATGAGTTAAAAATGGGGGGAAAAAAACCATTTTGGAAAAAAAAGGCCAAAACCGACCCCGGGGCCCTTTAAAACCCACTGTCACACCCTTGTTCCCCCTTTCTCCTCCTCCGCCCCACCAAGGTTTCCCCGGGCCCCCAGTCTCTAAAGGATTCATGATCAGGGATCACCCTCCGCTTCAGCCTCCACCGTCGCCCGGGGTACCACCAGCACCACCAAAAGGCCCCATCCTCCCCCTTTCCCCTTTCCCGCCATTTTTGACCCCCTGCCGCCTTTTACAGGGGGCCGTCTAGCAGCACCCTTTCTGTCTTCCAGGTTTGGGAGCAGAAAAAAAAACATTTTAAACCCCAAAACCCAAACCCCCAAACCCAAAAACCCTGAATGTGGGGCATTGCCGGGCTTTTGGCCTTGGAAATTTTTCCCTTTTCCCGTCTGGGGGACCAGATGGGTTCCCCCAGTCTTTGGCCCCTTTCGCTTCCCCCCAATACCAGATCCGAGAGGAAATTTTTTCCCCAAAAAAGCCGCCCCTGCCCTGGCCACCCAAAGGTCATCAAAAAATTTTAAAACCCGGTTGTTTGCATCTGTGCCCGGGAAAAAGCCCAAATTACCACCGACAAGGGAAAATAAAAGCAGGGCCCAAGGCCGCTTTTTCCCTCTGTGACAGTAAATGGGTGAGCTGGGTGGTTTGTCTCGGGGGGGTGACGGTGGGGGGGGCCCCCCTTTAAAACCCCGGGGGGGGGGGGTTTTTTTTTTTTTTGGGGGGCCCCCCAAAAAAAAAAATTTTTTCCCCCAAAAAAGGGGAAAAGGGGGGGGGAAGGGGAAAACCCCCCCCCCCCCCCCCCCCCCCCCCCCCAACCCCCCCCCCCCCCCCCCCCTCCCCCCCCCCCCGCCCCCCGCACCCCCCCCCCCCCCCCCCCCCCCCCCCCCCCCCCCCCCCCCCCCCCCCCAAACCCCCCCCCCCCCCCCCCGCCCCCAACCCACCACCCCCCCCTCCCCCCCCCCCAACCCCCACCCACCACCCCCCACTCCCCCCGCCCCCCCCACCCCCCCCCCCCCCCCCCCCCCCCCCCCCCCCCCCCCCCCCCCCCCCCCCCCCCCCCCCCCCCAAAAAACCCCCCCCCCCCCCCCCCAAAAAAAAATAAGCCCCACCCCCCCCCCCCCCCCCCCCCCCCCCCCCCCCCCCCCCCCCCCGCCCCCCCCAAGACCCCCCCCCCCACGACCCCACCCCCCCCCCCCCAACCCCCCCCCCCCCCCCCCCCCCCCCCCCCCCCCCCCCCCCCCCCCCCCCCCCCCCCCCCCCCTCCCCCCCCCCCCCCCCACCCACCCCCCCTCCCCCCCCCACCCCCCCCCGCACCCCCCCCCCCAAAAAACAGGGGGGGGGGGGGGCCCCCCCCCCCCCCCCCCCCCAAAACCCCCCCCCCCCCCCCCAAAAAAAAACCCACCCCTCCCCCCCCTCCCCCACCCCAACCCCCCCCCCCCCCCCCCCCCCCCCCCCCCCCCCCCCCCAACCCCCCCCCCCTAAAAAAAAACCCCCCCCCCCCCCCCGGGGGGGGGAAAAATTTTAAAAAAAATTTTCCCCAAAAAAAAAAAAAAAAAGGGAAATTGGGGGAAAACCCCGGGGTTTTTTTTTTTCCCCCCCCCCGGGGAAAAAAAGGGGGGGCCCCAAAAAAAAGGGGGGGCCCCCAAAAAATTTTGGGCCCCCCCGGGGGGAAACCCCCCCGGGGGGGAAAGGGGGGTTTTTAAAACCCAAAAAACCCCTTTTTTGGGGGGGGGTTTTTTCCCCCTTTTTTTTGGGGGGCCCCGGCCCAAAATTTTTTAAAAAGGGGGTGGGGAAAAAACCCCCCCAAATTTTTGGAGGCCCCAAATTGGCCCCCCCTGGGGAATTTTTAAAAACCTTTCCCCCTTTTTGGGGGGCCCCCCAAAAAAAGGAAGGGGGGAAATTTTAAACCCCGGTCCTTTAAAAAAGGCCCCCTTTTTTTTTAAAAAAAAAATTCCCCGGGGGTTTTTTTTTTTAAAAAAATTTTAAAATTTTTTTTTTTTAAAATTTTTTTTTGGGGGGGGGGGGGGAAAAAAAAAAGGGGGGGGGGGAAAATTTTTTTTTTTCCCTTTTTTTTGTTTTAAAAGGGGGGTTTTTTGGGGGGGGGAAAAAAGGGGTTTTTTGGGGGGGAAGGGTTTTTAAAAAACCCCCCCCTAAAAAATTTTTTTTTTTTCCCCCTTTTTTTTCCCCCCCCAAAAAAAAAAAGGGGGGCCAACCCCCCCACCAAAAAAAAATTTTTTTCCCCCCCAAAAAGGGGGGGGGGCCCCTTTTTTAAAAACCCCCTTTTTAAAAAATTTTTTTTCTAAAAACCCCTTTTTTTCCCCCGGGGGGGGAAAGGGGGGGCCAAAAAGGGGGGGGCCCCCAAAAAAAACCAAAAGGGGTTTTTTAAATTTTTTTTAAAAAACCCCCCCCCTGAATTTGGGGAAAACCCCTTTAAACCAAAAAAAAAAAAAATTTGGGGGGCCCCAAAAAAAATTTTTAAAAAAAAAAAAAAACTGGGGGGAAAAAACCCGGGGCGGGGTTTTTTTTTCCCAAAGGGGGTTTTCCGGGGCCCCCCGGGGGGGGGGCCTTCCAAACTTTTAAAATTTTTTAAAAAAAAAAACCCCCCCCAAAAAAGGGGCCCCCGGGGGGCAAATTAACCCCTTTTAAATTTAAAAAAAAAGGGGGGGGGGGGGGGGTTTTCCCCAAAAACCCTTTTTTAAAAAAAAGGTTTTAAAAAAATTTTTTTAAAATTTTTTAACCAATTTTTTTTTTTAAAGGGAAATTTTCCTTTTTTTGGGGGGGGAAAACCCCCGGGGGTTTAACCCCCCCCCAAAAACCCCTTTTTTTTTGGGGGGTTTGGGTTTTTGGAAATTTTGGGGGAAAAAATTTTTTGGAAAAAAAGGGGGGTTTTTCATTTTTCCCCCCCTTTTTCCCGGGGGGGGGGGTTTTTTTTTTTTTTTAAAAATTTTTTTGGCCTTTTTTCCGGACCTTTTTTAAAAAAAGGGGGGTTTTTTTTTTTTTTTTCCAAAAAAGGAAGGGGTTTTAAAAAAAGGGGGTTTTGGGTTTTTTTGGAATTTTTTTTTAAAAATTTTTTGGGGGGGGGGGTTTTTTTTTTTTAAATTTTAAAAAATTTTTTTTTTTTTGGGGGGGTTTTTTTTGGGGAAAAAAATTTTTTTTTTTTGGGGGGGGGGGTTTTTTTTTTAAAAAATTTTTTAAAAAAAAAAAATTTTTTTTAAACGGGGGGTTTTTTGGAAAAAAAAAACCCAAAAAAAAAAAAAAAAATTTTTGGGGGGTTTTTTTGGGGGCAAAAATTTGGGGGGTTTTTTGGGGCCCTGGGTAAGGACGGGGGAAAAAAAATAAAAAATTTTAAAATTTTTTAAAAAAAAATGGGGGTAAAAGGGGGGGGTTTTGGGGGGGGAAAAAATTTTTTAAAAAAAAAATTTTTTAAAAAAACCCCCCCCCTTTTTTTGGGGGGGGGGGGGGTTTTCCCCCCCCGGGGGACCCTTTTTAAAAAAAAAAATTTTTTTTGGGGGGGCCCCCTTTTTTAAAAAAAACCCGGGGGGGTTTTTCCCCCCCCCTCCGGGGGGGGGGGAAAAGGTTAAAAAAGTAAAAAAATTAAAAAATTTTTTCCCCCCTTTTTTTTTTTTTTTTGGGGTTTTTTTGGGGGGGGGGGTTTTGGGGAAAAAAAATTTTTTTTTAAATTTTTTTGGGGGCCCCCTTTTTTTTTTTAAAAGGGGGTTTTTTGGGTTTGGGGTTTTTTTTTAAAAAAAAAGGGGGGAAAATTAAAATGGTTTTTTTCCCCCTTTTTTTTTTTTTAAAAGCCCTTTTTTTGGGGGGGGCCCTTTGGAAAAGGGGCCAAAAGGGGGCCCCCCTTTTTGGGTTTTTTTGGGGGGGGGGGGGGCCCCGGGGGGGTTTTTTTAAAAACCCCAAAAAAAAATTTTTTAAAAAAAACCCCCCCCCCGGGGGGGAAAACCCCCCCCGGGGGGAAAAGGTTTGCCTTCCCCCCAAAAAAAAAAAAAAATTTTTTGGGGTTTTTAAAAGTTCCCCTTTTCCCAAAAAAACAGGAAAAAGGGGAAAATTTAAATTTTAAAAAATTTTTTTTGGGGGTTTTTTTTTTTGGGGGGGTTTTTCCCCCCGGGGCCGGAAAAAAAAAAAAAAATTAAAAACCCTTTTCC